>CM029023.1:75099752-75699752 GCA_016801055.1 Panax notoginseng
TCTTCTCAGGAGGTGAGAACATAGCAGGATCTAGTCGGGGTATGGAGTGATGGTTCTAGAAAGATGTATTAGCAGTCCTCACTATTTCTGTAAAATAGTGTTTGAATAATTGTAATGAGGATTTATTTGAGTGTGGATATTGTCTAGAAGACAATATTTGTATTTAAACTCACAGTATGTGTTTGTCGTATTTTGCACGACAATTGTATTATTGAAGTTGTAGTTTGCTTTCTGTACCATGTATTTGGCGACTCAGAATGGGTGTTGTATACCTATTCTGGGGGCGTCACAGTTGGTATCAGAGCTTAGGGATATGATCCCTGGCTGAGATGTGAGACAAGAACTAGGAGGGGAGAGACGGGGAATTCCTTCGCTAGTATGACCTGACTAAGTTTATTTGGTGTTTATTTGGTCGGTCAGAGTATAGGGATAATATATGACATGACTATTAACCCTTGTTTTATGGCAGTATTTAAGAATGGCAGCTGAGAACGTTAATAATGGAGTAAATCAGACCGTGGAGACACCTTTGATCACTACCCAGGGGAACGTGCAACAGGAAGGCAATATTCCTCCTGTAAACAACGTTACCGAGCAAACGATGAATGATGGAATGTTTAGGAGCTTTTTGCAGTTCATGCAAAATCAGACGAGGGAGACTCGTGTGCAGAATACGGGTGGAAATGATAACAACGCGCGGTTTGTCACAGCTAAGCAGTTCAAAGAATTGGGACCACCAGAATTTAAGGGAAAGCCGGATCCGATCATGGCGGAAACGTGGGTCAAGCAAATTACCAAGATATTTGATGTCTTGGGATGCACGGAGGAACAGAAGGTTCCATTCGCCACATTTATGTTCCGCGGTGAGGCAGACTACTGGTGGGAGTCTGTGAAGCGTACCCAGCCTGACGCACTCAACATGTCCTGGGAAACATTTCAAAAACTGTTCAATGACAAGTACTTTCCTGAAAGTATTCGTCATATGAAGGAGGTTGAGTTTATTAGACTGGAACAAAACAACATGACGGTGTCCCAGTACGAGGCGAAGTTTGCAGAGTTATCCAGGTTTGCACCTCATTTGGTCGAAAATGAGGAACGAATGACAAGGATGTTTCTGAGAGGTCTAAAACCCGAGATTCGGCAATATCTTATCTCTCATAAATTTTCTTTATATTCAGATGTTGTAAACAGGGCTCAATTATTAGAGCGAGATAATGAGTATGTGCAACCGAGGGACCACAACCAGGGTCATACCGGTGGCGGCAGTCATCGAAGCAATGAAAACCAGCAGGGAGGAAAACATTCGGACAAAAGCGGTAACCACTCTGGTGGTAATCGTGGTCGTGATAATAGAAGGAGCGAGTCGAGAGGAGATTTCAAGAAGAGAAGGTACAACAATGATAACGTGAAGACGTCAGCACAAACATCAACTGTTTCTAGGGGAGGAGAACGACCACCGGTCGTATGTTACAAATGTGGGAAAGAGGGACATATCAGCCCAAACTGCCCACAACAATCCAAGGTATGTTATAACTGTGGAAAGGAAGGTCATATAGCTCGAGAGTGTTCTGTAGCAAAACCAAGTTCAGCGGGGATGGTGACTCCAAAAGTTATCCCGGATAAGTCGAAATCAGCGGTTCCTGGAAGGGCGTTTGTCGTTACTGGCCAAAACGCGAGAAACCCGAACGAGGTGATCACGGGTAAGCTAATCTTGAATTCTTACGAAGTTTATACTTTACTAGATACCGGTTCTACCCATTCTTTTATCTCTCCTGCTTGTGCTCAACGTTTAAACTTGACTCCGGAGAAATTGGACTTTAACTTATCTGTTGAAACTCCGTTGGGTGAAACCTTCGTTACATCTACAGTTTATAAATCTTGCATGATCCAAGTTGGCACTATCACATTACCTGTTGATCTTATCTCTTTAAAGATACTTGCTTTTGATGTGATTTTAGGAATTGATTGGTTAACCACTCATCATGCTAAAATTGATTGTTTTCGTAAGGTTGTTAGTTTTCATATTCCTAACCAACCTGTCATACGAATTCAAACTACTAAACCACTAAAATCAGTCACTGTCATATCAAGCCACAAAGCTATTCGTTTATTGAAAAACGGATGTCAAGCTTTCTTAGCCCATGTTATGGATTTGAACAAAGACAAGTCAGATTTGAATAATATTTCTATTGTTAGAGAATTTTCCGATGTATTTCCTGAAGAACTTCCCGGTCTACCCCCGGAACGAGAAATTGAATTCTTTATTGACCTTGAACCCGGTACAAAGCCCATTTCTAAAACCCCATATCGAATGGCTCCTATTGAACTTCAGGAGTTAAAAGTCCAACTACAGGAGTTGTTGGACATCGGTTTTATTCGTCCTAGTACATCTCCTTGGGGTGCTCCGGTGTTATTCGTAAAGAAGAAAGACGGGAGTATGCGACTTTGTATCGACTATCGAGAATTGAATCATGTCACTATCAAGAATAGGTATCCGCTACCTCGTATTGATGACCTGTTTGACCAGTTGCAAGGAGCACAATTCTTTTCAAAGATCGATCTTCGTTCTGGATATCATCAGCTGAAGATTAAAACTGAGGATATTCCAAAGACTGCCTTCAGAACTCGGTACGGGCATTATGAATTCTTAGTAATGTCTTTTGGATTGACTAATGCTCCTGCTGCCTTCATGGATATGATGAACCGTGTATTCAAAGAATATTTGGATCAGTTCGTTGTTGTCTTTATTGATGACATCCTCATCTATTCCAAAAGCCGTGAAGATCATGAGCGCCATTTGAAGCTGGTACTGCAAAGGCTTCGTGAAAACAAGCTATATGCCAAACTGAAGAAATGCGAGTTCTGGCTTGAGGAAGTAGCATTCCTTGGGCACGTGGTGTCAAAACATGGAGTATCTGTCGACCCGGCGAAGATTGAAGCCATACAAAGTTGGGAGCAACCGAAGTCGGTAACCGAAGTACGTAGCTTTCTGGGCTTAGCTGGTTATTATCGGAGATTTGTGGAAGGATTTTCTCGAATCGCTACTCCGTTAACTCAGCTGACTCGGAAAGATACAAAATTCGTATGGAGTGAGGAATGCGAGAAGAGTTTCCAAGAACTCAAGAGGAGACTCATTTCGGCACCTGTTTTGACAATACCATCTGGTTCGGATGGATTTGTTATCTACAGCGATGCTTCAGGCAAAGGGTTAGGATGTGTTCTCATGCAACATGGGAAAGTCATAGCCTATGCCTCACGACAACTCAAAGAATATGAGAGGAATTATCCTACTCATGATTTGGAGTTGGCAGCAGTCGTTTTTGCGTTGAAGATCTGGAGACACTACCTGTATGGGGAGAAAGTGGAGATCTATACAGATCATAAAAGCCTCAAATATTTCTTCACCCAAAAGGAACTCAACATGCGGCAACGACGTTGGCTTGAGCTGTTGAAAGATTACGATCATACCATCCAATACCATCCTGGAAAAGCAAACGTAGTAGCTGACGCATTGAGTAGAAGATCATATGCGGGTACGAGTGCAATGTTTTTAACACAAAGGCCCATTTTGTATGACTTGCAAAGGATGGAGATAGAGATGAAGGCTCCAAGTACCCACATGATGATATCAAATATACGAGTAGAACCGACTTTAATCGATAAAGTTAAAGCTGCTCAAGCTACGGATATAGAGCTGATGCGTATGAAGAAGAAAGTGCAAGAAGGTGCTATTCCAGAAGCAAGAATCGATGAAGAAGGAATACTTCGAGTCAACTCCAGACTTTGTGTTCCTAACGATTTTGACTTGAAGCATAGAATAATGATGGAGGCACACAACACACCGTTTGCAATCCATCCTGGGAGTACCAAAATGTATCACGATCTTCGACATACATTTTGGTGGAGCAATATGAAAAGAGAGATCGCGGAGTTTATCTCGAGATGTTTAACTTGTCAACGTGTAAAAGCGGAGCATCAAGTACCAAAGGGTCCATTGCAACCACTTGAGATTCCGAAATGGAAGTGGGAACACATTACTATGGATTTTGTTACAGGTCTTCCCAAGGTTTCTCAAGGCATAGATGCGATTTGGGTTATTGTTGATAGATTAACCAAGTCCGCTCATTTCTTGCCGATACGTGAGACTTATTCCCTTGAACGTCTTGCTAGTATGTACGTGAACGAGATTGTGAGATTGCATGGCATGCCAGTATCCATAGTTTCAGATCGTGACCCAAGATTCACTTCACGATTTTGGGTTAGCTTGCAGAAAGCTATGGGCACGGATTTACGATTCAGTTCAGCATACCATCCTCAAACGGACGGACAATCAGAGAGGACTATTCAAACTCTTGAAGATCTATTAAGACTTTGTGTCTTAGATCTCAAAGGGAGTTGGGATAAGTACCTACCATTGGTGGAATTCTCCTACAACAACAGTTATCAGGCGAGCATAGGTATGGCTCCATTTGAGGCGTTGTATGGAAGAAAATGTCGTTCTCCAGTATGCTGGGACGAGGTGGGTGAAGCAACATTGTTGGGACCAGAATTGGTACGCATTACTACAGAGAAGATCCAAACGATTCGACAACGTATACAAACGGCACAGGATCGACAAAAGAGTTATGCGGATCTTCATCGGAAGGACGTAGAATTTAATATTGGGGATCATGTATTGTTACGTGTTGCACCATGGAAGGGAGTTACAAGATTTGGGAAGAGAGGAAAGCTCAATCCAAGATTTGTTGGTCCATTTGAGATTCTTGAGCGAATAGGAAATGTGGCATATAGACTCGCATTACCTCCAAGCATGTCTCGTGTTCATAATGTTTTTCACATATCTATGCTTCGTAAATATGTTAAAGACCCGAACCACATTATTGAGTTAGAACCAGACGAGATAGCTGAAGATTTAACGTACGAGGAGGTACCTGTTAAGATCTTGGATAGGAAAGAGCATGTCCTACGCACGAAGGTTATACCACAAGTTAAGGTTTTGTGGAGAAACCATGCTATTGAAGAAATGACCTGGGAGTTGGAATCAGAAATGAAAGCGAGGTATCCTCACCTTTTTGAAACATCAGGTACGTACGTCAATTTCGAGGACGAAATTTCATAAGGAGGGGAGGTTGTAAGACCCCAACTTATTAATGAATAAAATCAAATTTTCTTTAAATATTATTGTGAATAATAAGGGGTTAATTTGATATAATACTTTGGTTGTGGGTGAAATGTGCAAATTTTACAAAATAAGCAAGTGGTTATAAAATATTCATTTTGTCGGGAATATTCGTTTGGTTGTGGAATATTCTTGCTGTCGGGGAATATTCGTACGACGGCGCAGCCTTGTGTGGGCCCCATAACGAAAAGCGATTGGATGAAGAAAACGACAAGTATAAGTTGTTTATAAATAACGGCGTAGTTGTTACCGTTAATACTGTTGGAATACCCGGTGGTTAAAATACAGTAGCACACGGTATTGCACCAATTATTGATTCTTACGTAAGAAGGCACTACTCAATAATTGTTACAGTAGTTATTATTCAATATTTTATTTTATTGATTCAATAATTGCTGCGTTGATATTTTATATTATTGTAGTTTCAATAATTGTTGCTGCACAGTATTTTCCATTATCAGATCAATAATTCATATTATTTGAATAATATTATTAGATAACATTATTGGCAATGTCTAGAAAGTTCTGTCTAAGGAGAGGTTTGGTCATCTAATTACGCGCCAGTAAGGAAAAATCCTTATTGGAAAGCCCCCTCTTTCCTGGGAACGGCCTGATTGTCATAAATGTGATTCTGTAATATTATTTGTGAATAATTAATTATTGATTCATATGATAAGGAAATATTTATTTTATGTGGATATAAATGAGAGATATATTTTTGTGGTTAAAAATGAAGGAGTTAATGTTGAGGTTTTTGTCAGTATTTTTGTCGGAATGGAGGTATTAAAAATCAGGGTTTTTGAGATAGTTTGCGGGGGTTATAATTTTTAATCCGACCATTGGATCGTGGTAATTTTTGGATATGTTATACATATATAAGTTGAGTATATGTCCACAAATTTTGAACCGTTAAAAATGAACGTATGATTTATTACGAATTTTACAAGATGACTGGTTCAGAAATTGTTGAATTTTTGGAGTTTATCATTTTGGTGGAAAATTCTAGAATTGGTGGGCCCCACTTGTGGTTGGTGAAGAAATGTGCTGAATTATATTTCAAATGTGGTGGGTGGGAATAGTAGCAGGTAAAGCCATCAGGTTGCAGGTCAAACCTACCAAAATTTTCCTATAAATAGAGGGCTAAGTTAGAATTGAAAATCACACCAGAAACAAGTTTTCTCTCTTTCTCTCTCTAGATTATTGAGTGTATTTTGTGAGTATTTAGATACTTTGAGAGTTTCTATTCATCAGAGCAAGTTTCTTTCAGCCTTATACCGGTATTCCGACCAGAAGTACTGATATTTTGAGGTAAGGGATATTATTTTCTTCTTAATGATATTATTTTCTTCAATATCATTATGCTGAAATATTGATACGAGTTTTTATCAAATTTGGAACTTTTTGTGTCGGGGGTTACTATTCACGTATACGGCACTATTCACGTATACGGCACTATTCACGAATACGGCACTATTCACCGAAAAATAAAATTTTCCCTTTTTGTCCAAGATGTCTATTATGGTTACTATCTTTGATTGTATCCATGTTTTGATCTTTATTTTTGAATTCTGCTTCACAATTGATTATTATGAAGTATTATTGATCTTGGATAAACTGTTATACGAATCCCTACTATTTGTCCTTCTGTCTCATTGGATTCGTTCTCTTTAAGATATTTTTCATCATCCTCAGTCCTAAATGATGATATTACTGAATATCTTTGGCCTGTAGTGCAAAGATGAACAGGTGTTGAGATGAACATGACCGACTGATGATACAAATGAATATCTTTGGCCTGTAGTGCAAAGATGAATATTTGGTTAAAGATGATTATTAATTGATGTTACAGGGATAAAATATTGATGATGGACTTTTAAATCTTAGAAGATAGTAGAATTCTTTCTCTACTTGACTCTTCTAATGGTTTGCTGTTTTCGCTGCAGTTGTTGATCTAAAACTTGTTGTCGATTATATTTTATCAGATTTTTCCCTGTTGAAGACTAACGATAATTTGTTGTATATTATCTTAGTCATAATATTCTTTACTGGGCTAGTTGAGCTCACCCTTTTCCTTTTTGTTCCATTTTTCTTCTCAGGAGGTGAGAACATAGCAGGATCTAGTCGGGGTATGGAGTGATGGTTCTAGAAAGATGTATTAGCAGTCCTCACTATTTCTGTAAAATAGTGTTTGAATAATTGTAATGAGGATTTATTTGAGTGTGGATATTGTCTAGAAGACAATATTTGTATTTAAACTCACAGTATGTGTTGTCGTATTTTGTACGACAATTGTATTATTGAAGTTGTAGTTTGCTTTCTGTACCATGTATTTGGCGACTCAGAATGGGTGTTGTATACCTATTCTGGGGGCGTCACAAAGCTTGTTGCTGAGATATTACTTTTATCCCAAATTGAGTGACCCACTAGTACATAAACAGTGTGCTACTCTCCATTTCGTAAAACTCAGCAAGGCTAGAATGGGTGGTGATGATGGTTAGGCAATTGGTGGTTGGCCAACTTTTGGTTAACCATTGTTTCCTTCCAATAAACCATGGATTCCAACCTCCATGTAAACCCAAAATCTAGTTCATCCTTTCTCTATAAAAGGACAATCACATTTTCATTTCTCGTTACTGATAAATTTTTCTGCCAAATTCTAAGTTTGAGAGTTCCAAGTTGCTGAGTAATTTAAGGAGTATAATCAGTGTGTTGGAGAATTCAATTAAGCTTGAAGAGGTATAAAATCTAAAATTTTGTTCTTAAGTTGAGTTTGGACAAATTCTTGTAATTCTCAAGAATTCTCTGTTAACTGATGTAAAATAACATGTCATTGTGTTGTCTGAGGTTGTTTGCATGCTTAGAAGCATTGTAGTTGGTGTGGTTGTAGATTTAGCATGGTTTGTGTTAAGGCTCTGCAAATGCAGAGACATTATTTTTCATATTGCTCGAAGTGGCGTGGCCGCGCCATTTCTATAGTACATGACCGCGCAGCCGCGCTTGCTGCCAGTCATGTGTACTAATTTTTGTGATCATGTTCCATTCTAAGCATGTTACTTTGAATTGAATATGCATATAAATGACCTGAACATGTGGACTAAGGTGGTTATGTATATAGTAAGTCATAATAGGTTTGCTTTGACTTGGTTATTCAAAGAAGGCTTAAAGATTTGAAAACTAGAAATTTTATACAAGGAGTAATATGCATTCTAACCTTGTGAACATATGTAAATAACTTGAGTATGTGGACAAATGCATATGAAAGCATGAATTAGACAATATAGACGTATCTTGCATGCTTAAATGAATTTTACTAATGGAGACTTAAAGTTTTGAAAATGAACTTGATAAACTATATATACATTAAGTTGAGAACTTGTAAGTATGCTTTTGATGTCTAACATGTATATATATGAAAGTATGATATGTGGTAAGTAAAGTGGCTTGCATGATTGTTAGCTTAACATGTGAAGTCTTGATTAAATGAAAACGAATAATGACCTATGATATGTTTTGATGAAGGGTTAAATTTAGTTATCCACACACTGGCATATGTGTTTTGCATGATTATCGATATATGTGCAAGACGTGTGTACGCTGGCCTTCTACAGAATCAGCCATGTCTTGGTTTGCACCAGGAGCAGCGCGTCCGCGCCACTGCTTAGTACAAACCAAGCGCGGTCGCGCTAGTCTGCAGTAGGGTCTGAGTTCTGTAAATAAATTGAGAACTGATGCATGTATATACGGTTACTTTAATCTATAATACTTGTCCATTATAGTATTCATGTGATAATGAGCATGATATTGAAAGGGACCTATGATGAATTAGTGTTTACAACTTTAAAGTCAATGGTGATTTCAGTTATGACATAGTGTGTTAGAAACTAATCGGGTAATGTAATGACACATGTATAGAAGCATACTATGTGATGATTTGATTCTTGTAAGTGTAGACTTATACTAGTTTTCAATACTAATTTAAAAGACTGACTTGTTAATGTTAGGTCGATTCAACGCAAGTTAATTAAAGCTAGAGTTAAATTGTAGCTGAGCAAACAGGCAAGTTCCTTAAATTCTTACTCTTTTACTTGAGCAAGTATCTGAACATTATGTTTATTGTGTTGCAAGTTCCCTAACCTTACTCAAAGTTATATTGAGCAAGTATTCGAACACTACTTTTATTGTGTTGCAAGTTTCCTAACTAACATAACTTTGGATTTTGTGCAAGTTCTTGAATTTCGTGTAATTCGTATGTTGAATGCAAGTTCCTTAAATTCTTACTCTTTTACTTGAGCAAGTATCTGAACATTATGTTTATTGTGTTGCAAGTTCCCTAACCTTACTCAAATATATATTGAGAAAGTATCTGAACACTATTTTTATTGTGTTGCAAGTTTCCTTACTTACATAACTTTGAGTTTTGTGAAAGTTTTCTATCCTTCTCATATTTCATTGAGCAGGTTATTGTTGAATTGAAAGTTATTCATTTAAGCTTAAACTTTATTTCCAAGCATACTATTCAGTGGTTTAATTACTTTACAATTATTCCATATCGATATTATTGATATTTGCACTTAGTGCACTTGAGTTCGTATAGTCTTGGACTTGTACATCATTTAAAGTTCTATAATTCTTGAACTTTGTTAGATAGAGTCTGAACCTTTGTTCGGTCAGACAAGTGTATGAAGTTTTAAAAAAGCTATCCAAACAAATTGATGGTAAGGATTCTTAGACTGAAAAACACCCCTTATATGATAGGGGAGAACACCAGGTATCTAATATAAGATACAAAGAGCATATTTAAATGTTATGCATATACATGGTGTACGCGAGGCTGATCCCTTCAAATACTTATTCTGTAACCAGTAACCAAAGGGTCAATTAGCTATTGATTCCATTGGAGTTTTATAGTTCAATTTCTACTTGACTAGCAGTTATTCTAAAAGCAATCATTATCTTTGCTTCTAATATTCATATTGTTGAATCTTTCATATATTCATATTGTTGAATTCATTGTCAGATATTTTCCATTCATCACGATATATTCTTATTGTTGTATTTAAATTTGTTGAGCAAACTTGTTGCTCATCCTTGCTATATCATGAATTATATTGCAGCTAAGCTCGAGACCTTTGGGAAGGACAAGGGTAAAGGAAAGATGTAGGATAGTGGCAAGGAGCAGAATTTACCTTATGCCTAGTTTAAATTAATATTATGTAATATTAACCCTAATGATTATTTTAGGGTATGTTTGTAAGATTGTATTAAGGTTATCGAATCTTGGCACTAGTAACACCTTTTGAATGAACGACATACGTTTATTATATTCTGCGTTTTAGTTATCGTATGTTGTTTAGAGGTGGATGTATGTATTTTATCGTGATGGCTGAATCGGGGTCAAAGGACCCGATTTCGGGGGTGTCACAGGTTGGTATCAAAGCCTAGGTTATAAACGTTAGGAATGCGAAACCTAGGTTATAACTTTAGTAGAAAACTCAAGTAGAGTATGTAAGTGATGGGATGAGGAAATCCATCAAATTTATTGTGATATTGATGTGGTTTATATAAATCAAAAGTGGTTGATAGACGTCTTAAACTTCTTAATGCTAACCTGGATAGCATATCACATAAAGCTTAATTGTTTATTCCTTTACTCAGATCATGCCGCCTAGGAGACTACAGCGGAAACAGGGGGAGGAAGGATCCGTTAACAATGGTGGAGGGGAAAATGTTGATCCAATGCAGAATCTTGTTAACCTGTTAACTAAGGCAACACAAAACAGACCCCCGCCAGCAGCAGGGCATCCAGGACAACACTTGGCTAGCTTTAAGAACTTTAAATTGGTAGGACCACCAGAGTTCCGGGGAACCTTGGACATAGCTTCAAAACATGTATAGAAGAAATGGAGAAGGTGTTTGAGGTCGCACGAGTGGCCGAAGCACAGAAGACGAGTTTTGCCACTTTCATGATGAAGGGCGAAGTTAATTATTGGTGGAAAGATAATAAGGGACGAGCAGATGAAGGAGTTATTCCTTGGGACAAATTTAAGGAGCTATTCCTCGAGAATTATTTCTCAGAGAATATGTAACAGGATATCAAAATTAAGTTTCTGGAACTGAAGCAAGGTAATATGTCTGTCGCAGAGTACGCGAAAAAATTTAACGGGTTGGCCCGATTCGTGTCACATCAGGTTGACACGGAGGCCAGGAAGGCAAGGAGGTTTGAATTAGGACTAAAGTAATGGGTGCAGAAAGCAGTGGTTGTATTAAAGATTAAGACGTACTCTGATCTATTGGAAAGGGCTATCATTGCCGAAGGAGGCAATGAAGCCATCGCTCGATTCAAACAAGAAAAGAAGACCGGTCAGGATGGACAAAAAGGGGGAAGTAGTGGAGGAAGCAACCCCAATAAGCGTAAATGGACAGAGAGCCAATCCTCAGGAGGTAATAAGTCCGGAAGGGAGGGCAAGAAAAGTATGAAGTGCAACAACTGTGGGAGGAATCACTCGGGGGAGTGCATAAAGGGAAAGAGTGTTTGTTATCGTTACGGACAACTGGGGCACATGATTCCTCAGTGTCCGAATAAGTAGAAGCGAGGATGTTTCTCGTGTGGAGCCACAAACCATCAAATCAAGGACTGCCCGAAGAAAAAGGGCGATGCAGCTAGCGGTAACCGCAATAACAACAACAATGGGCTAAACATTGGAGGGCCAGCCAGTCAAGCCAACAGACCAACGGCACGAACGTTCAACATGACCGTACAGGATGCGCTGGAATCTAAGGACGTGGTGTCAGGTATCATTCCGATCAATGATATAGATGCATACATGTTATTTGATTCGGGTGCTACCTGCTCTTTTATTTCTGAAGAATTTGCTAAACAGTTAGACTTACCCCGTTAGAGATTAGAACACCATATGAACGTAGAAGTAGCGAACAAGGAAATTATTCTCGCAGAATACATTCATAGGAATTGTTATGCCGAATGGCGAGGATTTAAGCTCAAAGTGGATTTGATACCAATTCGTTTGAGGGAGTTCGATGTAATCCTTGGAATGGATTGGTTATCAGTTCACAGAGCAGTTATAGACTGTAAAATTAAGTGTGTACACCTTAGGACTCCGAATAAGTCGAAGGTGGTATTTTATGGTAGTAAATCGCCGAGACAATCTCATTGTCTGACGATGGTGCAAGCGCAGAGATTGCTTAGGAAGGGTTGTATAGGTTATTTGGCTCACGTAGTTTAGACTCGACAAGGCGAGGGTGAACTGAGTCAGATACCTATTATAAGGGAGTTTGTTGATGTCTTCCTACATGAGATTCTGGGATTGTCACCGGATAGAGAGATTGAGTTTGTTATTGATTTGGCACCGGGGACATCACCAATATACAAAGCGCCGTATGGTATGACACCAGTAGAGATGAACAAACTGATGGCTCAATTACAAGAGTTATTAGATAAGGGATACATTCGACCGAGCGTATCACCGTGGGGAGCACCAGTCTTATTCTTCAAGAAGAAAGATGGGTCGCTAAAACTTTGTATCGACTATCAAGAGTTGAACAAGGTCACCATTAAGAATAAGTACCCGTTGCCCAGGATAGACGATTTGTTTGATCAGTTAAAGGGGGAAAAGTACTTTTCAAAGATTTACTTGAGAATCGGTTATCACCAACTGAAAGTGAGGTCGGAAGACATTTCAAAGACGACATTCAGAACTCGGTATGGACACTTTGAGTTTCTTGTAATGTCATTCGGATTGATGAACGCGCCAGTAGCATTTATGGATTTGATGAACAGAGTGTTCAAATAGTATTTGGATAAGTTTGGTGTCGTATTCATCGATGACATTCTAGTGTATTCAGAGACGGAGGAAGAACACGTCTAGTATCTTCAGATAGTGTTAGAGACATTAAGGAAGGAGAAGTTGTATGCAAAATTCTCCAAGTGTGAGTTTTGGTTGCAGGGAGTGTAGTTTATGGGGCACGTTATCGACAAGGATGGTGTTTCAGTGGATCCAGCGAAGGTAGAAGCGATAACAAACTTGGAGCAGCCGAAGACGCTGATAGAAATCTAGAGTTTCTTAGGATTGGCGGGATACTATCGAAGATTTATTCAAGATTTTTTGAAATTAGCATCACCGTTGACTAATCTTACCAGGAAGGCAATTAAGTTCGTATGGACGGAGAAGTGTGAAGAAAGTTTCCTAGAATTAAAGAAGAGGCTTAGTCAAGCACCTGTGTTGGCCTTACCGGACAACATGGGAGGGTTTTGTAACGCCCCTATATCTATACTCCTATGGTATCTGATATGGTACTTACTACGAATCAATATAATGCATTTAAATCTATACACCCATGGTATCTGATTATAAGCTTATATTAAATTAAGGGACTATCCGATATAATTCTAATAGATCCAAAATTCACAGTATCCCATAACAGATGACAATTCTCAGGAGAACTATTATTGTGTTTGGATACCCTCACTTGGATGTACGAACTGTATCTGTGAATAGAATCTATCTATCTGAAATCCAAAATATCAGTAATAACATAAGCAGTCCATATTACTTATGACGCCCCCAAAATAAGTATACATCACCCATTCTGAGTTGCCAAATATATGGTACATAAACAAATATGACTTAAGTAATACAATTGTCGTGCAAAATACGACAACACATATACTGTGAATTTGAATACAAATATTGTCTACTAGACAGTATAAAAACTCAAAAGGAGTCCTCGTTACAATTATTGATACACTATTTCACAGAATAGTGAGGACTACTAATGCAACCATCTGGACCGTCAATCTGTTCCCCTACTAGTCCCAGCTATATTCTCATTTCCTGAAGAGAACAGTGAAAGAAAGGGTGAGCTCAACTAGCCCAGTAAGAAATATTATGACTAAGATAATGCACAACAAATTATCCTTAGCCTTCAACAGTATAACAACCGATAGAATATAATAGACAACAAGTTTTAGATCAACAACTGCAGCGGAATAAGCCATTCATTAGAAGAGTCAAGTAAATTATAAAATCTACTATTTTCTATGATTTAAAAAGTTTTTCATCAACTTTATCGCTGAGACTCAGCTTAATAAATAATCCACATCATTAAATCATCCCTGCACTACAGGCCAAGGATATTTTTTTAGTATCACCACCACGAATTATCGATGCACTACGGACCAAAGATAATCGTGTTTTCATCAACGGTTCTGATCATGCCATAAAACAATTCATCTTTGCACCCTTGGCCGAAGAGAATCCATAGCCATAATCATATCAAAAATTGTTCATCAATGCACTACGGGCTAATGAGGACTTTTTTCACATCATTTGCAACATTACGGTCATGATTATACCGAATAATCCCTGGTCATAATCATACCAAGTCCATCTATGAAATACAGGCCACAGATGACTTTCAACAGAATATAAACATGAGGATGATGACAATGATATAAAAATTCAATAAAACAAGTTCAAGGATAATTTTTTTTTTAAAATTCAATATACATCTTGAATCAAATATTCATCTTTCCACTACAGGCCAAATATATTTATTTGTATCACCAGTTGGTCATGTTCATCTTAACACCTGTTAATCTTTGCACTACGGGCGAAAGATATTCATTAGGTAATCATTCATCTTTTAGGACTGAGGATAATGAGAAATATCTTAAAGAAAACGAATCTAGTGAAACAAAAGGACAAAAATTAGGGATTCGTATTATAGTTTATCTAAGATTAATAATACTCCATAATAACCAATTTTGAAGCAGGATTCAAAAATAAAGATCAAAACATGGATACAATCAAATATAGTAACCATAATAGACATCTTGGACCAAAAGAAGAAAATTTTATTTTTCGGTGAATAGTGTCATATATGTAAATAGTGCCGTATACGTGAATAGTAACCCCGACACAAAAAGTTCCAAATTTGATAAAAAGTTCAGACCAATATTTCGGTATAATGATATTGAAAGAAATAATATCATACGAAGAAAATAACACCCCTTATCTCAAAAGGACATTACTTCTGACTGGAATACTGGATATAGTGCTGAAGTAACTTGCACCGTATAGCAACACTCAAAGTATCAAAATACTCACAAGAATACGCTCGATAATATAGAGAGAGAAAGAGAGAAAACTTGTTTCTGGTGTGATTTTCAATTCAAACTTAGCCCTCTATTTATAGGAAAATATTAGCATACCGAAGCAGACTTGACCTGCTACCTGGTTGCTTTACCTGCTACTATTACCACCCACCATATTTAAAATAAAATTCAGTACGTTTCTTCACCAACCACAAGTGGGGTCCACTTATTCTAGATTTTTTTACCAAAATCATTTATAAACCTAATTTCTGAATAAGTCACCTCTTAAAATTCATAACAAATCATACGTTCATTTTTAACGGTTCAAAATTTGTGGACATATACTCAACTTATATATGTATAACATATCCAAAAATTACAACGATCCAACGGTCAGATTAAAAATTATAACTCACGCAATATATCTCAAAAATACTGGTTTGATCTTTTAATACCTCCAATCCGATAAAATACTGATAAAATACCTCAACATTAATTCCTTCATTTATAACCACAAAAATATATCCCTCATTTATATCCACATAAAACAATATTTCCTTATCATAAAAAATAATAATTAATTATTCACAAATAATATTACAGAATCACAATTATGACAACCAGGTCGTTCCCAGGAAAGAGGGGGCTTTCCGATAAGGATTTCTCCTAATTGGCGCGCAATTAGGTGACTAAACCTCTCCTTGACAGAACTTTCTAGACATTGCCAATAATGCTATCTCATAATATTATTCAAATAATATGAATTATTGATCCGATAATAAAAAATACTGTGCAGTGACAATTATTGAAACAACAATAATATAAAATATTAACGTAGCAATTATTGAATCAATAAAATAAAACATTGAACAGTAACTACTGTAATAATTATTGAGTAGTGTCTTCTTACGTAAGAATCAATAATTCAAAAATACTGTGCAAAACCGTGTGCTACTGTGCAACTACGCGTATTACTGTATTTTAACTACCAGGTAATCCAACAGTGTTAACGGTAACAACTACACCGTTATTTATAAAAACTCAATTTTTTCGTTATCTTCATCCTACTATTTTTCGTTATGGGGCCCACAAATAGCTGCGCCGTCGTACGAATATTCCCCAACAGAAAGAATATTCCACGACCAAACGAATATTCCCCGACAAATGAATATTATATAACAACTTGCATACTTTGCAAAATTTATAAATACTACCCACAACTATAATATTATCTCAAATCCACACTATAATATTCAAACAAATCATTTCGAAAAAATTAAATATTTATTCATAAAATCTGGGGTCTCACAATCTCCCCTCCTTATGGAATTTCGCCCTCAAAATTTACGTACGTACCTGGTATGCCGAACAGGTGAGGATACCTTGACTTTATTTCAAATTCTAACTCTTGAGGTATAACCTTTGAGCGTCGAATATGATCCTTCTTATCCAAGATTTTAACACGTATCTCCTCATACGTTAAATCTTCTGCTATCTCGTCCGGTTCTAAATTAATAATGTGGTTCGGGTCGTTCACATATTTACGTAACATCGATACGTTTAAAAACATTATGGACACGTGATATACTTGGCGTTAAGGCGAGTCTATAGGCCACAGTTCCTACTCGATCGAGAATTTCAAATAAATCGAAGGCTTAAGCTTTCTTCTCTTCATCGATTCTTACTTCTAGAATAACGCATTCTTAAACCTTCTTCTTTATATTCATCAGCTCCGGTGTGTAGCTTGAGCGGTTTTAATTTTATCGATTAAAGTCGATTCTACTCGTTATCTTCACGTGGGTCCCTAGAGTCTTTAACTCTATCTTCATCATTAGTAAGTTATAAGAAATGGGTTTTTGTATTAACAACATCGCACTCGTAAATGCATACGATCTTCTACTCAACGTGTCAGCTACCACGTTCGCTTTCCCACGATGGTATTGAATGGTACGATCGTAATCTTTAACAGCTCGTGCCAACGTCTTTGGCGCATTATACGATCGTTCTATGTGAAGAAATATTTGAGGGCTTTAGAAATGAGTTTTGTACTGGAGTCAATACAAAATTCGATTTCACGCTCTAGGGGTTGGCTAAGAAGTCTTTAGAGAATACGGGAGCAAATTTATTAACGATAGAAATATCATTCAAAACTGTGACTCTCATCCAAGACTTGGATATCACAGATAATGAAGGTTTCTCCTAACGGAGTTTTAAGTGATAAGTCTAATTTCTCCGGAGTCAAATTTAAACGTTGAGCGCAAGCAAGAGAGATAAAAAAAATGGGTAGAACCGATATCTAATAAGGTATAGACTTTGCAAGAATTTATGATTAACTAACCCGTGATAACTTCGTTCGATTCCTTGTCAGGGTAATTCAAAACTTGATGTTGGATTCTTCCAATTGCTGTTGAAAAAGAGAAATACATATCATCTATTTTAGCTTTCTTGGATCGGGCTTCTCTTTTCACAATATCAACGTGTCATGCAGCTTTTACCCATGCATCTTTCATTCTCACTCGTTCAGTTATTTCTTCTTTCTGCTTCTCCTTGACATTTGAATTCTCAGATTCCTGCTTTAATATCGTATACTCTGCCAAAGAGTGCTTCTGTTCAACCATCGCACATCGGGTAATATAATTTTGAATTTTTGCATCCCTTTGTTCTATGACCGCTTGCCGTTCTTCAGCCTGCTCTTCTAACTCATGAATATGATTTTGTAATTCTACATTTTGATCAATAAGTTCTTCTAATAAATCATCCTCAGGTTCCTCTTCTTTCTCACTCTCATTTGCTACCTTTGCGACTAGCTTGAGTGCAACTTTTAATTCCTCAATCACCACATGGATATGTCTAATCACATTAACCTGGTTGGTGATTAGAGGTGTCTCCACGTTCTCATTCACTCCATTGTAAACATTTTTAACTGCCATTTTAAACACTGCCACAAAAATGGGTTAATTGACATGCAACATATTATCCTTATACTCTGACCGACCAATTAAATACCAAATAAACTTAGATAGGTCATACTAGCGAAGGAATTCCCTGTCTCTCCCCTCCTAGTTCTTGTCTAACATCTCAGCCAGGGATCATATCCCTAAGCTTTGATACCAACTGTGACGCCCCCAAAATAGGTATACATCACTCATTCTGAGTCGCCAAATATATGGTACATAAATAAATTCAACTTCAGTAATACAATTATCGTGCAAAATACGACAACACATATATTGTGAGTTTGAATACAAATATTATCTACTAGACAATATAAAAATTCAAAAGGAGTCCTCATTACAATTATTGATACACTATTTCACAGAATAGTGAGGACTACTAATGAAACCATCTGGACCGTCAATCTATTCCCCGACTAGTCCTAGCTATATTCTCATTTCCTGAAGAGAACAGTGAAAGAAAGGGTGAGCTCAACTAGCCCAGTAAGAAATATTATAACTAAGATAATGCACAACAAATTATCCTTAGCCTTCAACAGTATAGCAACCGATAGAATATAATAGACAACAAGTTTTAGATCAACAACTGCAGCGGAATAAGCCATTCATTAGAAGAGTCAAGTAAATTATAAAATCTACTATCTTCTATGATTTAAAAAGTTTTTCATCAACTTTATCGCTGAGACTCAGCTTAATAAATAATCCACATCATTAAATCATCCCTGCACTATAGGTCAAGGATATTTTTTTTAGTATCACGACCACAAATTATCCATGCACTACGGGCCAAAGATAATCATATTTTCATTAACGGTTCTGATCATGCAATAAAACAATTCATCTTTGCACCCTTGGCCGAAGAGAATCCATAGCCATAATCATACCAAAAAATGTCCATCAATGCACTACGGGCTAATGAGGACTTTTTCCATATCATTTGTAACATTACAGTCATGATTATACCGAATAATCCCTGGTCATAATTATACCAAGTCCATCTATGCACTACAGGCCACAGATGACTTTCAACAGAATATAAACATGAGGATGATGACAATGATATAAGAATTCAATAAAATAAGTTCAAAGTAAAGTTTTTTTTAAAGATTCAATATACATTTTGAATCAAATATTCATCTTTGCACTACATGCCAAAGATATTCATTTGTATCACCAGTTGGTCATGTTCATCTCAACACTACGGGCCAAAGATATTCATTAGGTAATCATTCATCTTTTAGGACTGAGGATGATGAAAAATATCTTAAAAAAATGAATCTAGTGAAACTAAAGGACAAATATTAGGGATTCGTATTATAGTTTATCCAAGATTAATAATACTCCATAATAACCAATTTTGAAGCATGATTCAAAAATAAAGATCAAAACAAGGATAAAATCAAAGATAGTAACCATAATAGACATCTTGGACAAAAAGAAGAAAATTTTATTTTTCGATGTATAGTGCCGTATTCGTGAATAGTGCCGTATACGTGAATAGTAACTTCGACACAAAAAGTTCCATATTTGATAAAAAGTTCAGACCAATATTTCGGTATATTGATATTAAAATAAATAATATCATACGAAGAAAATAACACCCCTTACCTCAAAAGGACAGTACTTCTGACTAGAATACTGGATATAGTGCTGAAGGAACTTACACCGTATAGCAACACTCAAAGTATCAAAATACTCACAAGAATACGCTCGATAATATATATATATATATATATATATATATATATATATATATATATATATATATATATATATATATATATAATTGTTTCTAACTTAGCCCTCTATTTATAGGAAAGTATTAGCACACCGAAGCAGACTTGACCTGCTACCTGGTTGTTTTACCTGCTACTATTGCCACCCACTATATTTGAAATAAAATTCAGCACATTTCTTCACCAACCACAAGCGCTGTCCACTTATTCTAGAATTTTTTTACCAAAATTATTTATAAACCTAATTTCCGAATAAGTCACCTCTTAAAATTCATAACAAATCATACGTTCATTTTTAACGGTTCAAAATTTATGGACATATACTCAACTTATATATGTATAACATATCCAAAAATCACAACGATCCAACGGTCAGATTAAAATCTATAACTCACGCAATATATCTCAAAAATACTGGTTTGATATTTTAATACCTCCAATCCGACAAAATACTGATAAAATACCTCAACATTAATTCCTTCATTTATAACCACAAAAATATATCCCTCATTTATATCCACATAAAATAAATATTTTCTTATGATATAAATCAATAAATAATTATTCACAAATAATATTACAAAATCACAATTATGATAACCAGTCCGTTCCTAGGAAAGAGAGGGCTTTCCGATAAGGATTTCTCCTTACTGACGGGCAATTAGGTGACCAAACCTCTCCGTGATAGAACTTTCTAGACATTGCCAATAATGCTATCTCATAATATTAATTAAATAATATGAATTATTGATCCGATAATGGGAAATACTGTGCAGTGACAATTATTGAAACAACAATAATATAAAATATCAACGTAGCAATTATTGAATCAATAAAATAAAATATTGAACAGTAACTACTGTAACAATTATTGAGTAATGCCTTCTTACGTAAGAATCAATAATTCATAAATACTGTGCAAAATCGTGTGCTACTGTGCAACCACGCGTATTACTGTATTTTAACCACCAGGTAATCCAACAGTGTTAACGGTAACAACTACGTCGTTATTTATAAAAACTCAATTTTGTCGTTATCATCATTAGACCGTTTTCCGTTATGGGGCCCACAAATAGCTGCGCCGTCGTACGAATATTCTCCGACAGAAAGAATATTCCACGACCAAACGAATATTCCCCAACAAATGAATATTATATAACGACTTGCATACTTTGCAAAATTTATAAATACTACCCACAACTATAATATTATCTCAAATTCACACTATAATATTCAAAAAAATTATTTCGAGAAAATTAAATATTTATTCATAAAATCTGGGGTCTCACATTACTAATATCCTCACCTAGATGTATAGTCTATGCATTGTGAGTTTATACTATCGTATCGATAGTAACTATTTTTCCGAAATCCAAAATATCAGTAATAACATGAACAGTTCATATTACTAATATCTTTACTCAGATAAATAGTTCCCAAGGATCTCAACTAGATTAAAAAAAATTCTAAATTTATATCTATATATGTAAGAAAACACGATTGCGAAAATAAAAGATGTTTTATATATATATATATATATATATATATATATATATATATATATATATATATATATATATATATATTAAGGTTCAATTACATGATTCTCATAACAAGTTTCCTATTACATAGTATTCAACTAGACAAGAATATAATCTAATCTAAACAGGGACGCTTCCCTTTATCTACTCTAGATGTTCTAGGGTTACCATCTAAAAATGCAAAGGGAATAATTTTCAAGGGTGAGCTATGACATGCTCAACAAGTTTTGTGTTTATAACAATATACGATTTGAAGAAATACAACAATTCAAATTTCAATTGATACTTGTTACCATTTCACTATGGATTTATATTTCTGTCAGTCACACAGACTTAGAAATTTTGTTTAGATATGATATAGAGGATTAACCCATTCAACATCTTAGGAGTATGCATCTCATCCTACCAGTGCTCAAATGCACCCAAATTAGTGTCAATATATTATCGGCCGAATGATCCCTTACGGGATACCCAACTTCAGAATAGGATGTCTTACTAAATAATTTGGTTTCACACAACAATTTAAGCTTAACAATTAATATGAATAAACAATTCATTTCTTAGTTATGCTGAAGTTATAGCAATAACCTTTCAACAAGAGGTAATTCAATTGTAGGTGTAGTATATTATAACAACAGCATATCAAGATAAAAATCTTGTTCAACGAATTAATAGGGTTGAGAAATTTGCATAAGTAAGTTAAGGTTTAAGAAGAACTTGCATAATGTTGAAAGAAGTTTAGGGTTTAGGAAACTTGCCTGAGCATAGATCAGTCAATTTATGCTACTCAATTCGTTTAATAAATACCTACGATGTTCATATATATAAATCTAACACGTTAGTATTGATAACAATACTCAAATATAGCATTCATATAAGATCAGATTATATTTAATTAATAGGGTTTCGGTGTTTAATGTCTTTACCGAATACTAAATAAGTTGATATATGAACTAAATTTTATTTATAAATTTTATTATATTTTTTAGATAATTTATATATCCATTATAATAATTTAATATATTTTTTAAAACATTTATTTATCCTTTAAATGAATTTTAAATCATTTATTTCTATTTTTAGGTAATTAATATTTACTTAAAATTTTACAAAAACATTGATTATTATTTTTAAATATTTTATAATCATTTATTATGATTTTTATATCATTAATAATATTTTTCAATAATTATTTAGTATTCGTAAATAATTATTCTTATTACTTTATTATTAAGTTATTTATTAATAATATCCAAATAAAATAAAATATTTATTGAATTTATGTAAAAATATCAGAAGTTAATTATATTTATTTAATATAATTTTTAAAACTGTTTTTGTATTTATTTATTTATATTTATTAATTATTTCTAATTTTTATAATTTATTTTTAGAAAAATCAATTTCTGCCTGTCGCTAAAGCCCTTCAGTGACAGAAAGTGTCGCTGTAGGTGTTCTTGAGTTTTTGTGCTGTAGTTTGGTCATGCTAGAGGGACTAGTTTGACCAAGGTTTATCTAGCTATGGTTTACATTTTTGGGTTCAATCAAGTATTAATGTTATAGTACTCTTATAGTAGTACAACATGAATAAAATTTTAGGCTTTAACCTACATATAAAAAGAAGTTATATAGGCTCAAAGTCATTGTCAGAGCTGTTCTTGAGTTTCTGGGCAACCCAGAACAGTGGTCATGGCCGGTCAATGGTTTTGTGGCTTTAATATCTTTGATTCCATGTACTAAATGTGTGTTGTGTTTGTTGTAACATGTAGTATATATGTCAGGGTACATATATATAACACTAACGTGAACAAATCATAAATCTAAGGTCTCTATTTATTCTGGACAAAGTACAGCTGGAAGTTGTTCTTTGTGTTCTTCAGTTTTCTGGGTAACCCAGAAAACTTGATCAAGCTTGGTCAACGACTTTTTTCCATTAATTCCAGTAATCCTATAAGTTGTTTAAGAAATTTAAGAACATAGGTATGTTGTACATATATCAGGGTGTTAATCTAAAACAAAATATTACAAAAACAACAAACAGAAGACGATCAAAAAGTTGGTAAATTAGCCAGTACAATTGTTCTTGAGTTTTCTGGGTAACCCAGAAAACTAAAATTCGTGAACGATTAACGCACTTAGACCACTTATAACTTGAAATCTATGGTTCTGATGAACCTGTTTTTTTTCCAGATTAAAGACCTACTAACAGGCTACAAGTAACATATAATTAATAGACCTAAACATAAACACACTTGAATCTACAAGCCCTGACATTCAGCTGTCAGACTTGGTTTTCAAAATTCCAGATTTCGAAAAACACTTAATTAAGGCATCTAGATGTTATGAAAACGTGTTCTACCAATCTAACATACTTTCTAACATACTAATAAATATTTCTAAACATCTAAACAATAAAATTAACAAAGGATCAAAGATCTAGCTATAAATTAGGGTTTGTACCTTTCTTACTTGATTTTTATTTCTGGCTACTGAATTTGATGCTGCTATCACCCATTCTTGATTTTGTATGTTTATAAGAGTGTAATGGCTTAGAGAATTTGTAGGTTTGGCCAGAGGATGTGTTGCTATTTATAGACTTAAGCAATTTAGGTTTTTTGGTCTTTTTCACCTACTTGCCTCTCTAAATATCTGATGCTAAGTTACTTGTGCTGCTTAGGGTTTGTTATCAGCTCATGTGCAGCCTTGGGACTTGGTTTGGTGACTCCTAACCTACTTGTGAGCTAGTTAGGTTAGTTTAGTAACTTAATTTTGCCTTTATCCTCACTAATCTTGATTATGATTTTGTTTTTAATGATTAGGATTGTTAAATGATGTTTATTAGTACCTAATTGAAGTTTACTAAACATAATTAGGTGTTGAGATAATCTAATTAGGGTTAAATTAGCTATCTAGGGTTAAGTTTACAAATTAGGATTATAGTTTTGCTGATTAGGGTTAGGGTTTGTTAATCTAGGGTTTCTAACCTAAATTTCTCACTAATCCTAATAAGCACGACAAAGCATTTTGTTAGTGGAAGCACGATAAAGCAACTTGTCAAAACAAATATACTGAAAAGTCCGTTTTTGAAAGAAATTTTTTAAGCACGAGGTGTTAAGCGCGACGTTTTTTGAACAAAATTTTATTTGATCAAATTTGTTAAACACAGTATATATTAACATATAACACATTCAGAACGGAGAAATTTTATTGATATAACTGGATTTTACATAACAGAATCTTATTAGGGTTTTGGGTTTTTACATTCACCCCCACTAATAAGAATTTCGTCCTCGAAATTAAAGTACAAGTTAAGTAAATAATTGGGGATAATTCTCTCGCATTTTATCTTCGAGCTCCCATGTAGCCTCTTCATAGTTCTGATTTCTCCAGATCACTTTAACCGATGCTATCACTTTATTTCTCAGGACTTGCTCGTTACGATCGATGATCTGCACATGTTCTTCTACATAAGAAAGATCTTCTTCTATTTGGATTGGCTCATAATTTATAACGTGTTTATAATCAGGTTTGCATGGTCGTAATATGGACACATGAAACACATTATGGATATGATTCAACTGAGGAGGTAGTGCTATTTCATTCACCAATCCTCCTCAAAATTTTAAAAGGTCCAATGAATCTCGGACTTAGTTTTCTTTTCTTGCCAAAACGTATTTTGCCCTTCCAAGGAGATACCTTTAAGAATATGTGGCTTCCTACATTAAAGTATCGTTGTTGACGATGTGGATCAGCGTATTTTCTTTGTCGATCTTGAGATGCTTGTAATCGTTGACGTATAATTCTGATGGTTTCAGTAGTTTGTTGAATTATTTCAGGTCCTAGCATTTGTCTTTCCCCGACTTCATCCCAACATAAAGGTGTTCTACACTTCCTTCCATATAAGGCCTCATAGGGTGGCATACCTTTGCTAGCATGATAACTATTGTTATAGGCAAATTCGACTAAAGGTAACTGATCTTCCCAACTTCCTTTGAAGTCTATGATACATGTTCTCAACATATCCTCTAGTGTTTGTATGGTTATCTCACTCTGTCCATCAGTTTGAGAATGATAAGTTGTACTCAATCTTAATTGAGTTCCTAAATGTTTCTGAAGACTTTTCCAAAAATTTGAAGTAAAACGTGGGTCTCGATCTGATACTATGGAAACATGCACATCATGTCTAGAGATAATTTCATTAATGTACAGCTTGACAAGGTGATCTAAGTTATGAGAAATTTTAATAGGTAAAAAGTGAGCTGATTTGGTTAAACGGTCAACTATTACCCAAATGGCATTATGGCCCTTTTGTGTAGCTGGAAGGCCAACAACAAAGTCAATGGTTATATGTTCCCACTTCCACTCAAGAATCGATAAGGTTTAAAGTAAATCACTGGGCCTTTGATGCTCAGCCTTAACCCTTTGACACGTGAGTCATTTGCTTACCCATTCGACTATTTCTCTTTTCATATTTGACCACCAAAAGTATCGATTTAAATCCTTGTACATTTTAGTACTGCCAGGATGTATGAAAAATTTAGAATTATGAGCTTCGTTTAAGATTTCGTTTTTTAAAGCTTGGTCCATATTCTATCTTCGTATCTTATTATTCCATCCTTATCTATTCTGAATTTTTTATATTTGTCTTGGGTTAGATTAGACTTATACTTCAGAAATTCTTCATCCTTTTCTTGCATCTCTTTGATTCTATCAAGCAGAGATGAAACTCCTTCTAAAATGTATAGTTTTTGGGTAGAGGTAGTTGGACATTCCACCTCAATTTCCAATTTTTCAAAGTCTTTTATTAACCTTTCATTGGTGGTTACTGCATTCAATTTATCCTGATTCTTTCTACTCAACGCATCAGCTACGACGTTAGCTTTACCAGGATGATATAAGATTTCACAGTCAAAATCCTTAATCAGTTCTAACCATCTTTTCTGCCTTAAATTTAGTTCCTTTTATGTAAAAATATATTTCAGACTTTGATGATCTGTATATATTTCGTACTTCTCCCCGTACAAGTAATGTCTTCAAATTTTTAGAGCAGAAACTACTGCGGCTAACTCTAGGTCATGAGTAGGATAACTCTTCTCATAATCTTTGAATTGTCGTGATGCATAAGCAATCATTTTCCCATGTTGCATCAACACACACCCTAAACCTCTGTGTGATGCATCACTAAATACTACAAGGCCTCCTGTATCATCTGGTAAGGACAACACTGGAGCCATACTCAGTCTCTTCTACAACTCTTGGAAGCTCTCTTCACATTTATCTATCTAGACGTATTATATCGTCTTTCGAGTTAAATTGGTTAATGGGGTTGCTATTTTTGAAAAATCTTTTATAAACCGTCGATAAGAACCCGCTAAACCGAGAAAACTTCGTACTTCTGTTGGAGTTATTGGTTGTTCCCAATTCACAACCATTTCGATCTTAGTTGGATCTACAGATATTCCATTCTTGTCAACCACATGACCTAAAAATCGAACTCTCTTTAACCAGAATTCACACTTGGAAAACTTTGCATAAAGTTGTTCCTTTCGTAATATCTCCAAAACGACTCTCAAGTGTTCAGTATGCATGTTCTTCCCGTGTTTTCGAGTATACCAGAATATCGTCGATAAACATTACAACAAATTTGTCTAAACATGGTTTAAACACTCAATTCATTAAATCCATAAATGTTGTCGGTGCATTTGTCAATCCAAAAGACATTACAAGAAACTCATAATGTCCATAGTGTGTCCTAATTACTGTTTTCGGCACATCCTCCTTTCTTAACTTTAATTGATGATAACATGTTTCTAAGGTCAATTTTTGAAAATTTTCGACCCCCTTTAATTGGTCAAACAAATCATCAATCCTTGGTAAAAGATATTTATTCTTAATAGTTAATTTATTTAACTCTCTATAGTTTATACATAGTCTCATAGTTCCATCCTTCTTATTTACAAACAATACTGGTGCTCCCCAAGGTGAAACACTAGGTTGTATGTACTTTTTATCTAAGAGTTCCTATAATTGTATTAGTAACTCTTTCAGTTCTATAGGTGCCATTCTGTATGGTGCCTTAGAAACTGGTGCAGTTCCCGATGCAAGATCAATGACGAACTCAATTTCCCTATCTGGAGGTAGATCTGGTAAGTCATCCGAAAATACATCGGAAAAATCTTTAACTATAGGTATTTGATCTAATTTTACTCCTTCCTGTCGAGTATCAACTATATAAGCCAAATAACATAAACAACCTTTTCTAAGTAATCTTTGTGCCTGTACTATAGTCAAACATCGAGATTTCTTAGGTGAACAACTACAGTTGAACACTACCTTTGACTTCGATGCAGTCAGCAGGTTTATACATTTTTGATGATAATCAATCATCGCGCTATGATTAACTAACCAATCCATTCCTAAAATTACATCAAATTCTCCCAACTGAATTGGTATAAGATCTACCGTAAAATTATGTCCTTTTATTACCACACTACAGTTCTTGTATATGGTTTCAACCAGAATCCTATCTTTGTTAGCAATTTCTACACAAAATGGTTTGCTTAAATTTTCACAAGGTATATTCAAGTTTTTACAAAAACTTTTAGACACGAAAGAACAAGTAGCTCCAGAATCAAATAACACATATGCATTTAAAGTATTGTTGATAGGGATGATATATGTCACAACGTCCTGTGAAGCAACAACATCCTCACCGACATATTAAATGTTTTCGCGGTAGGTCGATTCTGAACCCCAACTGCAACTACTGTTGACTGATTATTCTCTGGTACTCTATTCTCTTTCCTTATTGATTCTTAGGTTTGGGACAATTCTTTGAAAAATGGTCCAACGAACCACAATTAAAACATTTATTTTTATTTGGGAGAGGACACTATGGTTAAATATGTCCCGATTGTCCACAATTTTAACATTTCCTAAGAAAGCATAGTTCTTTATGTTTCTTTCCACGAGTAGGACAAGGTTTAATGATATTATTACTAAAGTTATTATTAGTATTACATATCTTTTTCCCCAGGTTGTTATAAAAAGTAGTATCCCATTTCCGCTTGTTATTAAACCCACCTGAACTGGGTTCTGTCCTATGTTTCCCTTTATCATTTTGACTCTTCTTGTCCTTGTAAAATTTAGCAAGACATTCATTCTCACTTTTGGCTATATTAGCTTTCTCCATTATTTCAGAGAAAGTCTTTATTTGGAGTACTGACAACTTACTCTGAATCTGAGGTTTTAAACCCTCCTGAAACCTACGAGTCTTTCTAAGTTCAATGGTTACTTGATGCGGAGAAAACCTGGACAGATCATTGAACTTGGCTGTGACGCCCCCAAAATTAGGTATTCATCACCCATCTTGAGTCGCCAAATACATGGTACAAAATACAAATATAAACTTAACTATACAGCTGTCGTGTAAAATACGACAAAACATAAACTGAGAGTTTAAACAAGAATAATGCCTTCTAGACAATATCCATTCTCAATGGAGTCCTCATCGACAGTATACAAACTCAAATTCAGTTCTCGTTACATTTATTGTAACACTATTTAACAGAATAGTGAGGACTACTAATGCTATCATCTGGACAGTCACTCCGTTTTCCGACTCGTCCCAGCTATATTCTCATTTCCTGAAGAGAACAGAGAAAGAAAGGGTGAGCACAACTAGCCCAGTAAAGAATATCATGACTAAAGATAATTACATTATCAATAGTTTTCATTAATAATAACTCAGAGATTTAGAATATATGGTAGATGGTAAAACTTTTCAACCATAGTTGCAGCGGAACGAGCAATCCATTAAAAGAGTCAAATAGACCATTAGGTCTATTATCTTCTCAATGTTAAAAGTCCACCAATAATGTTTTATCCCTGTAAATGAACCACCTCATCAAATCATCCCTGCACTACGGGCCAAGGATATTCATTAAATCATCAAAGGTCATGACTATACCAAATGATCCCTGATCACAATCATACCCAGTCCACCTTTGCACGTAAGCCAAAGATATACCATTCAATAATCAACAGTCCATCTTCGCACGTAAGCCAAAGATAACTTTTATCACCATATAAGCATGAGGATGATGACAATGATATAAACATTAATCAACTGAAAATAAGGATAAACATTAAAGATTTTAAATTTATCCAAATATTATCAATCACATAATAAATTCATAATCTAATATTGTTAATATCATAACAATGTTTTAATCACTTCTTAAACTTATAAACAATTTATTTCAATTGTTTACACTTTACCAATTAATACATTTAATCATTCAAGAATGCCATACTCATAAGATTTCATCACCAATGATCAAATTCCTCATCAACAATATGCATATACCTTATATAGGATTTCCAAGCCATAAAATCCTATTTTCCAACTTTGTTACTTCAAATAACATATTTAACTCATATATTCGTAACTAAACTATTTTCATGAAAAATACCAAATCAGTCCCAAAAATATTTCTTTTCTGAGATTTAGCATAATATAGTCCCATAAATGAAATATATTTTTCTCAGAATTTTTAAAATTCATTTACTATTTTTCAAAAATCAATTTCTAATTAATTCCTTAAGAAATTAGCTACCTCAAGTTTAACTCAAAAATTTCCCAAATCTTGGCAGGACCTTACACATGTTAATGTGAGCCTCCAGTTTAAATTTCATGGTCATCGGAGTTGTAGAACTCCGGTTATAGCATTTTTTGTTAGAAAAACCTAAATATTAAAATGGTCATAACTTGCTCATTTTAAGTCAGAATGAGCTCATTTTTGGACAGATGGTATTTTATACCATATACTTTCATGTCCCAAAAGGCCGGAATTTTTCTCATAAATTAAGTGGCCGAAACTGCCCTTTTAAAAATCTGCGTAGTAGCATTTTCGGTATTTGCAGCTTTTGACTCCTTTGCTAAAATCAGTCCACATGAAAATTTACAACACCTTTTACAACAATTCCACTTGGAGATGCTACAAAACTCATAGATCTAACTCTAGAATTTGACCAAACTCAAAAATTCAAAATGTAATAGGAGATATGATCAATTGAATTTCATGTTCCATTTTCACAAAAATCTGATTTTCAACCCTTTGTGATTTCTAAGAAACTTTCATGTTTTCACATAATAACCAATATAACTCATCATAACACTTACTAATACTTCATATACACATGATTTTCATCAGTCCAAAGCTTTTATTATGACTCTCATCATAATCAACGTAACTAGATCATTTCCACAATTTAATAAGAAATGAATATAAAGGGTCATTCACCATGCATGTGGTAATCCACACAGACAGGTTATTCCAACAGAATAATAAAGAATGGAATAACAGAAGGATTCACCATGCATACGATAGAGACCGTACAGATAGATTATTCCCAACAGAATAATAAATAATGGAACCAGGTCTGGCATAAAATGCACAGACATGATATTCCGACAGAATCATAAATACGGAATAATAAGTGATAGAACCAGGTCCGGCGTAAAACGCACAGACAGGATATTCCAACAGAATAATAAGGAATGGAATAATAGAAGAATTTCACCAATTATGCGGTACTTCGTATAAACATGTTATTCTAACATAATAACAAAGAATGGAACAACAGAAGTTCTCTTCATGAAGATGAAAGAAAGAAATAATATTCCCTACCTTAGAATAAAGCTGGATACTGGAATAGAAATGTAGCAGACTTCTTTTCTTCTTTCTCTCTATAGATTTTCTTTCTAAAACTTCTCTCTATATTTTCTCTCTATAATAATTGCTCTATAACTTTGGTGAATTGGTGAGAAATGAAGGAAGAATGAGCTTCTATTTATAAAAAAATATAGTTTCGATAATTGCACATTTTGGGGCTCGAAATATTACAGTACAATACCTCCAACTTTTTTTTCATTTTTAATTCAATCATCCAAGTATTATCAAACTTGCACCAACTCCCCTAATAGTAAATCATGTGAATTAATAGTAAAATCATACGACTCAATAGTAAATCATGTGACTCAATAGTTTTAAACATGTAAAAAATTAATTACAATATAGTACCTCCCTCTATACCTCTATTTTTAACTTAGTCATGCAAGTATTATCAATCTTGCACCAACTCCCATAATAGTAACAAGAATGTGAATCAATAGTATAACATGTGAACAAATAGTTATAATCATGTGAAATAATAGCAATCAATTGCTCATTTATTCGGTTAAATACTCGATTGGTCAATATAACCTCCAGACATCAATTATTATCGAAATAAATGTCAATTTTCACTAACACAAATAATTCCAACATAATGAAACCATTTTTATGAAAAATATAAATTTTGAAATTTCAAAGTTTGACTTTTTCCGAAAAAGTCAACTATTGACTTTTTGACCAAATAGTGAATTCCGGAAAATTTTGTGTTTATAGACTATTTTTACTAATTTCGACGTTCCGAACTCAATTATCACGTCCGCGTTTCCAAATTTAACTCCGAACAACATTCATCATTAATATTATAACTCATGAATAGTAACTCGTGAATAGTACTCCGACACGAAAAGTGTCCCAAATACCCTAGTGAACAATAGTAGAGTGAATAGTAACCGAGTATTTTATGACAACTTGTCTACTTTTAAAAAATTTCAAATATGACCCTTAACTTTAAACTTTTTTTAATTTAACTATTTATCAAAATAGAAAAATTGAATACTTTTATTTCATAAAATTTGGGGTCTCACAATCTCCCCTCCTTATGAAATATCGCCCTCGAAATTTACGTGCGTACCTGATAGTTCGAAGAGATGAGAATACCTTGCTTTCTTTTCGGATTGTACCTTCCCAGTTATATCCTCTGTATCATAATTTTTCCATTACTGATGTATCTCCTGTATTTCAGATATCATCCTAAAATATACCTTCTAAACAAAGGTTAATTGACATATCATAAATTGTCAACTTATCAAGAAAAATTTCGGCTTAGGTAAGTCACACCCTAGCGAAGTATATTACTCGTCTTCTAGACTAATATCTCCGCCAGTGACCATATCCCTGTAGCATCAATCAACAATTCCTGTCCACAATCATATGAATAACTCATAATCATAATTGTGATTCTGAATTCCTTTTCGCACCCAGGAAGAAGATAATTTACATCACCTATCTTCACCTGAAACATCAAAAATCATGGTTATACCAAATCACAATTCCTGCTCATAATCATACTAATAAATTCATCTTTACACTACGGCTAAAGATTTACAACTGTATAACCAATAATCTACAGTTAATCTTTGCACTACAGGCCAAAGATATACAACTGTAAAACCAATAATGCTGAGACTCAACTTAATAGTATCACGACCATGAATTATCTATGCACTACGGGCCAAGGATATTCGTGTTTTTCATTACGGTCATGATTATACCGAATAATCCCTGGTCATAATCATATCAAGTCCATCTATGCACTATGGCCAAAGATGACTTTTACCACATCATTTATAACATTACGGTCATGATTACACCGAATAATCCCTAGTCATAATCATACCAAGTCCATCTATGCACGTAAGCCACAGATGACTTTTACCACATCATTTATAACATTACGGTCATGATTATACCGAATAATCCCTGGTCATAATCATACCAAGTCCATCTATGCACGTAAGCCACAGATGACTTTACCACATCATTTATAACATTACGGTCATGATTATAGCAAATAATCCCTGGTCATAATCATACCAAGTCTATCTATGCACTAGAGGCCACAGATGACTTTCAAAAATATAAACATGAGAATGAGGTATTGACGTATATAAGGTTTCAAACCTTTTGGAAACATTCGCGTCATTCACTCCTCATTATCGGCCAAATGGAATGCAAACCGAGATAACTCCGCAAACTTAGCCTCGTACTGCGACATGGTCATATTATTTTGCTCCATTGCTTATCTCAACCTTTTTTTAAGATGCTATTTTCAAACACTATCACAAAATAAGGGTTAATTAACATATCACATATTATCCCTATACTCTGATTGACCAATTAAATTCCAAATAAACTTAGGTAGGTCATACTAGCGAAAGAATTTCTCGTCTCTCCCCTCCTAGTTTTTGTCTCAAATCTCAGCCAGGAATCATATCCCTAAGCTTTGATACCAACTGTGACGCCCCCAAAATTAGGTATTCATCACCCATCTTGAGTCACCAAATATATGGTACAAAATATAAATACAAACTTAACTATACAGCTGTCGTGTAAAATACGACAAAACATAAACTGAGAGTTTAAACAAGAATACTGCCTTCTAGACAATATCCATTCTCAATGGAGTCCTCATAGACAGTATACAAACTCAAATTCAGTTCTCCTTACATTTATTATCACACTATTTAATAGAATAGTGAGGACTACTAATGCTATCATCTGGACCATCACTTCGTTCCCAGACTCATCCCAGCTATATTCTCATTTCCTGAAGAGAACAGAGAAAGAAAGGGTGAGCACAACTAGCCCATTAAAGAATATCATGACTAAAGATAATTATATTGTCAATAGTTTTCATTAATAATAACTCAGAGATTTAGAACATATGGTAGATGGTAAAACTTTTCAACCATAGTTGCAGCGGAACGAGCAATCCATTAAAAGAGTCAAATAGACCATTAGGTCTATTATCTTCTCCATTTTAAAAGTCCATCAATAATGTTTTATCCCTGTAAATGAACCACATCATCGAATCATCCCTATGACACCCCTAAATCCAGGTACTTCGATTTCACGGAATTTGGTGTTCACTGTACAAATATCATCTATCTATCTACCCGTAATAAATACAAACCATGCAATAGATAGAATAAAAATCTTTCCCTTAAGGGTTACATCAACTGAATAATAATAATACAATCCCAGGTTCAACTAACCTTAAAACATCTGTGCGGAATCATAAACAATTAAGTCTTAACAACATCATAACTCAAGTCTTAAACATAAATACATCATTGATTAAAAATAATAAGACTTCATCACTTGCTAACTTTGCCCTTGCCTTTACTAGTGGAAGGTTCATCAGTTCTTTCGTTCTTAACTGCAATGTTATTATAAAGCAAGAGTGAGCACTATTGCCCACAAGTATAAAAATGAAACAATAGAATAATAACATGCGAATAATCAAAAACATCTGAATAAAAGCTTAACTTTTGAATCAAGAATGAATAACAAGAATCAAAAGAATTCTGAGGGTCATAAGACCTTGAACTATGTCCTAGGTTAACAAGGGTTATACTTGAAACCTTTAATAGCCATAAGACTATGGACATTCATCTCGTACTTAGGGGGATCAGCCCTTAGTACCAAACTGTGCACAATATCTTAACGCTAAAGCGTAAATACTCCTCTATACAGGGTTGTTCATCTCAGTTTGACATTCGAGTCCGCACCAAAGGAAGTTTGGTTTGGATAATTCATCAAGGGTTCTGAAATTTAGAACGCTCATCATATATGGACTAGTTGAATCATTAAGGTTTCACTAGTCTAATAAGGATCAACTATGGACTAGTTGAATCATTAAGGCTTCACTAGTCTAATAAGGTTCAACAATAATGATATTCAATTTGAATATTAATCTCAAGAAGTATACAATAGAATAATTATTGTATAACTAAATCATACTTTGAAAAGATAATCAATTTGAACTTGAATAATAGTAATGATAATTTATTCATGGTAAATAGTAACTTGAACAATAATGACAAGTAGGGTTAGGAAACTTGCCTCGTGCGTAGATTACACTTTAACTAAACTCGTTCTTTGAATTTAATCCTACATACCATTCACATACACAATACCAGTTAATTATACTTAACTAATCATCATAAACTTATTCTCTTTGTCTACTTTGATTATCGACTATACTTAGTCAAATTATCACTTTGTCACATAATTTGTACGTCATGAATAATAATTAAATTATGAATTCAATAATTCAATCCACATGTAATTATGTTATTTACATGTTAAGTATTTATTTTAACATCTCATAATATGCCTAACAAATTTTTATAATCATTAGGCTAAGTTACTATTACATTTCAATACATGAACATTAAAAATTTGCATTTTCTGGACACTCTGCTAAGTGGCGCTGTGGCGCCACTTTTGTATTGGCTTTTGGAGCTGCGGCGCCGTGGCACTGCGGCGCGAGAAATGAACTGGGCGTATAAAATTCAATGCCACGGATTCGTTAAAAAGCCAAATTCGTTTACCTAAAGTTTGGTCTCTTCGTGTTAACATGCACAACAGTATACAAGTGTAAAATTTAGGGATAATATACAATCAGTACACAAAATATAACGTGTTTGGCCATAAGGCCAAACCCAAACTCTGTAAACTTGAAAAAACATATGCGGCATATATTTTCATGACACTGATGATATGGTTTGTGAAATATATATAATTAAACATGATTTGATACAACATAACACACATATAACCCATAATCATTACTCCTAACCCAATTACAGAGTATTAAAAACCAAAACTATGACATCAATGTTCATGGAATTTAGATGACGTAAAATTGAAATTGGGAAGGAGGAGATTACCCTGTAGAGTATAGGTATAATATAAGAGATGAATTGAAACTCTTTCTCAAACTTTTCTCAAACACCAAGCAAACTTTCTCACAATTCTTCTCAAACTCTCTCTGGTATTTTTATCAGACTTAGAAAGATAATGAAAGAAAATAAGGAGCGTACGTATAAAATAGTTAAGTACAGACGCGTATCATGGTCAGTTAACCCAGTCATGGGTAACTGGTGGCAACTCCCACCAAGGCCTTGTTTGTTTAGTTTAAAATTACAAAACTCATTAATTTAATAAAACATTTACAATATAGTTTGAAATGTCACACTCTTTATAAAATAAATCCCATATTTTATTTAATTTACTTTAAATAAAATATAATAATTTCTCATAAATTCACATAGTCACATAATTAAATATCTATTTAATAAATAATGACAATTTATTAAATCTCTAATTAATAATTACATTAATTAGATAACATCATGCTTAATTAAATATTTCATTTAATTCAATAAGTTCACATAATCACATACTTGAATAATAAAAATTCTCTACATTAATTTAATAAATGCAACACATATTATTAAATTAAATTAAATCTAATAATTGAATCATCGAAAAATATTTATTTAATTCAATAAATATTAAAATAAATTACAGAATTCTCGTTCGTCACATCTTTCCCCCCTTAAAAGGATTCTGTCCCCAGAATCACGACTCAATAAATTTCGACCCGTTACATTCACCCCCCCTTACAAAGATTCTGTCCCCAGAATCGCTTACAAATAATTAAGTAAATAAATGAGGGTAATTCTTCATCATATTCTCTTCGAGTTCCCATGTGGCTTCTTCAGCATTGTGGTTCCTCCAGATTACCTTAACAGAAGGTATAACTTTATTCCTGAGAACTTGTTCTTTTCGGTCGATAATTTGGATAGGAATTTCTTCGTAAGATAAATCTTTCTCAAAATGAAGGGGTTCATATTCAATTACATGTTTGTAGTCGGGCTTGTAGGGTCGCAACACAGAAATGTGGAAGACATTATGGATATTCTCGAGTGCTGGAGGTAAGGCTACCTCGTACGCAACTTCTCCGATTCGTCTCAGTACTTCAAATGGTCCAATGAATCTTGGGCTCAATTTCCCTTTCTTTCCGAACCTGATCTTTCCCTTCCAGGGAGAGACCTTCAAGAAGACATAACTACCTGGTTCAAAATTGATATTTTTACGATGTGGATCAGCATATTTCTTCTGTCGATCTTGAGCTGCTACCCATCGTGCTCGGATTACTTTGACTATTTCTGCAGTCTGCTGTACCAGTTCTGGCCCTAGCAATTGTCTTTCACCAACTTCATCCCAATATAGTGGAGTTCTGCACTTTCTACCGTATAACGCTTCGTAAGGCGGCATGCCAATACTAGCATGGTAACTGTTGTTGTAGCTGAACTCTACCAACGGTAGGTGATCATCCCAATTTCCTTTGAAGTCCATTACATCTTAGCATATCTTCTAATGTTTGAATCGTTCTCTCGCTCTGTCCGTCTGTTTGAGGGTGGTAAGCTGTACTCATTTGCAACTGCGTACCCATGCATTCCTGAAGACGTTTCCAGAAATTTGATGTGAAACGCAGATCCCTATCGGAAACAATTGACACCGGCACTCCGTGCCTCAAAACAATCTCTTTCACGTATAACCTCGCCAACTGATTTAAGTTGAATCTGATTTTGATAGGAAGAAAGTGCGCGGATTTCGTCAGTCGGTTAACGATAACCCATACTACGTCGTAGCCTTTCTGAGTCGTCGGAAGGCCAACCACGAAGTCCATTGTAATATGTTCCCATTTCCATTCTGGGATTTCCAACGGTTGAAGCAATCCACTTGGTCTTTGATGTTCTGCTTTGACTTTTTGACAGGTCAGACACTTGGCAACACATTCTGCGACATCGCGTTTTAAATTCGGCCACCCGAAATGTTGTCGAAGATCCTGATACATCTTTGTACTACCAGGGTGAATCGAATATCTTGAACTATTAGCCTCGCTCAGAATTTCTTCCTCAATTTCGTGTACTGGTAGAACCCAAATTCTATTTTCAAATCTTAGTATTCCTTCCTTATCCATCTTAAATCTTGATTCCGTCCCTTCGGATATCTTCTTTGCCACCTTTTTGCATTCATCATCCTGAAGCTGAGCCTCCTTCACCTTTTCTAGTAGAGTTGTACCAGATTGCATCTGAAATAACTTCTCATCAATTTCCATTGGGTACTTCACTTCCAACTCCAGTTTCTCCATTTCTGTGATTAGCTCCTCCTGAGCAGTCAACATCATCAATTTCTCACGACCCTTTCTACTTAAGGCGTTGGCAACTACATTCGCCTTACCTGGATGGTATAAAATCTCACAGTCGTAATCCTTAATTAATTCTAACCATCTTCTCTAACGCATATTCAAATCCTTTTGTGTGAAAATATATTTCAGACTCTTGTGATCTGTATATATCTCACACTTCTCCCCGTAGAGATAGTGCCTCAAAATTTTCAAAGCAAACACAACTGCAACCAACTCTAAGTCATAGGTTGGATACCCCTTCTCGTAATCCTTCAACTGTCGTGATGCATACGCAATGACTTTGCCATTTTACATCAGCACACAACCAAGTCCTTTATGCGACGCATCACTAAAAATAACAAAATTTATTGTATCATCCGGAAGAGATAACACAGGTGTTGTACTCAGCCTCTTCTTTAATTCTTGAAAGCTCTCCTCACACTTCTTCGTCCAAATAAATTTCACAGCTTTTCGAGTTAAATTTGTTAACGGAGTTGCGATCTTGGAAAAATCTTGAATAAATCTTCTATAATATCCTGCTAATCCAAGTAACCTTCTTACTTCTGACGGTGTTCTCGGCTGATCCCAGTTAATCACAGCTTCTACTTTGGATGGATATACCGAAATTCCGTTTTTATCGATCACGTGACCAAGAAATTGTACTCGCTCAATCCAGAATTTGCATTTTGAAAATTTAGCATATAACTTCTCCCTTCTCAATACTTCCAATGTTAACCTCAGATGTTCTTCGTGTTCTTCTTTGGTTTTGGAATATACCAAAATATCGTCTATAAATACCACCACGAATTTGTCCAAAAACGGCTTGAATACACCATTCATTAGTCCCATAAATGCTGCAGGATCATTCGTAAGACCAAACAATATCACTAAAAATTCGTAGTGACCGTATCGCGTTTTAAACGCTATTTTCGGTACATCCTCTGGCCTCACCTTCAGCTGGTGATCGATTCTTGGTAATGAATATCTATTTTTAATCATGACCTTATTTAATTCTCTGTAATCAATACAGAGCCGCATCGATCCGTACTTCTTTTTAACAAACAACACCGGCGCTCCCCACGGTGATACGCTTGGTTGAATATACTTCTTGTCCAGTAATTCTTGTAATTGTACCATTAATTCTTTCATCTTTACTGGTGCCATTCGGTATGGTGCCTTTGATATCGGAGCGGTTTCGAGCGCCAGATCGATCACAAAATCTACATCTCTATCCGGTGGAAGTCCTGGCAAATCGTCTGGAAATACATCGACGAAGTCCCTCACAATCGGTATCTCTTCTACCTTCGGATTCTCTTTTCGACTATCAACTATGTAAGCTAAATATCCTACACAGCCTTGTCTTAAAAACTTTTTGGCCTGCATCATCGTCAGATAACTCACTTGTCTAGGCGACTTTCTACCATAAAACACAACCTTTGATGGAGTCATAAGGTTAATATGCTTCTTTTGGCAATCAATTACAGCTCCATACTTGAATAACCAGTCTATTCCTAAGATAACGTCAAATTCCCCAAGTCGAATAGGAATAAGATCTACATTCATGATATTACCCTTAATGTCCACTCTACAGTTCTTATACACGTACTTAACAGGGATTATTTCTCTATTCGCAATTTCTATGTTCATGGGGTAATCCAATTCAATCTTAGGTAAATCTAAATTCTTGGCAAAATAATCGGATATAAAGGAACAAGTAGCACCTGAATCAAATAAAATGTAAGCATTAATTTCATTGATCAGAATGATACCTGACACCACCTCACGAGACTGGATTGCATCCTGCACCGTCATATTAAAAGTTCTGGCAGTCGGTCGGTTTGTTGCAGGTGGTCCGGTGATGGTTAAGGTATTTCCACTGTTGCTTCCACGGTTACTTCCTGGTACTGCTCCTCCTGATCCCTTCTTAGGACAGTCTCTAGCTAAATGATCCTTAGAACCACAATTGAAACAAGCACCCTTCTTTGGATTTGGACAATTAGGTGCTATGTGGCCTTCCTGACCACAATTGTAGCAAACTCTCTTTCCTTTCATACAAACTCCTAGATGGGCTTTCCCGCAAGTCGGGCATGCTTCAATTCTTTTCTTCTGAGACCCTTGTTGATTCCCCGATGATGAGTTATCATTCCACCTCTTCTTCTGATTAAAATTTCCACCACCTTTGCCACTTCCACTGGCCTTGTTATTAACTTCACTTTCACTCTTCTTCTTCTTCTGATCTTGATTGTACTTAGTCACTGCATCACTTCCTCCTTCAGCGAGGATGGCCTTTTCCAGAACTTCGCCAAATGTGTTAATTTGAAACATTGAAACCTTACTATAAACCCACGGCTTTAGTCCTTGTTCGAATCTTCGGGCCTTCCTCTCGTCGGTATGTACTTGGTACGGGGCAAACCTTGCCAAGTCGTCGAATTTAGCCGCGTAGTCAGGTACGCTCATGTTTCCCTGCTTCAGTTCCAGAAATTGAATCTCCATCTGGTTCTGCGAACTAACTGGGAAGTACATTTCGAAAAACATTTCTTTAAATCTCTCCCATGTAATTAGACCTTCACCTCCTCGCATCTTGTTTGCTTGCCACCAGTAGCTAGCTTCAGACTTCAGCATAAACGTTGCAAAAGCAGTCTTCTGATCTTCTCGAACCCTAGCAACGTCAAAAACCTTCTCCATTTCCATAACCCATGTTTGTGCCTCGATTGGGTTCCTGGATCCTTTGAACTCTGGCGGTCCCACCGCCTTGAAGTCTTTAAACGTTGTGTTTGGTAAAGCTTGTGGTTGATTATTTATGGCTCCAGTCAGTAAGTTAACCAACTGCTGTACAAGATTAGCGTTGGCATTATGGTTGTTATTGGTTGACTCTTCCTGAGTCGGTTGACGTTGTTGTCTTCTCCTTGGCGGCATATTTCTGATAAAATAATTGCTTAATAGAATTTTATTTATCTCTCTAAATAATCAAGACATTACTTAACAATCTAACATATTCATTTAACACATCATCTCAAACAACTTAATATATTTGCATTCAAATAAAAAGTTTTAACATCAGACTATAGCATAATTGCTATTTACATCAACTATCCTGGAATAAAGAATCCACATGATTTAAAATAATAATATATTCCTTCGTTCATAAACACATCGGAATTTACAGATAAAAACTAATTAAGTCTTTCACACAATTAAACTGATTCTATTCCTGTCTATCAAGATGTTCAATAGCCTTGCCACGTTCCTCGTTCATGATACGAGACATCGTCCTACGATCCAACATATACGATGGAAGTCCTTCGAACTGGATGGGGTACCTCAAAACTCGCTCTTGGGCCTCATCCATTGCATGATTAAATGTAGAGAATGTCTCTTCAAGCTTTGCCTTCTTTGCACGATTATCATCATCTGCACGATCAGCTCGACGAGATTCTCTTACCCATCTCTCTTCTGCTATTTTCAGTCTTCTGGAGGTTTCCTTCAATTCCTTCTTCAGCTTCTCTATCTCTGTAGTCTTATCTTCGGTTTGACCCTTCTCATGGACCAAATCCCATTCCACATTTCCCAGTCATGAGTGAAGAGTCGAAATCTCCCTCTCCTTCTCCTCTAGAGTAGACTGCTGAACAGTTGCTCGCTCGGTCAATTTCTGAACCTCATCTTGTAACTCAACATTACAGTCATATAATGCATCATACATCTCAGCATCAACCGTGTACCGTGATAACTCCTCTTCATCCTCTTCCTTATCAAACTCCTCCTCAGGATCCTCCTCAGGATCAGTCTCGGGCTCATGCGCCTGACCAACAACGGTGATCAATGGAGATGATTCCCTCTGAACTAACTGTTCCCTAACAACATGTATGTCTCGGGGCTCCTCCTCTATAGGTACTATAGGTAATCGAGGTTCTTCCTCCCCAGCTCGACTAGCTTCTCCAACATTCGTCATCCTGACAACAAAAATTTTAAGTTTTAGTTACTAAGTCGTACTAACGAGCACAAAAAATTAACACATAAACACATAATGTATTTTATTATCTTCAATGAATTAGAAAAATTCATTTCTTAGAACTCGATAAGAGTTTTCCATTACTATCTTCTTCTATAAGGCTACTACCTAAGGTTGTTCCCCCGCCTAAGGTTCATAACCTACGGCTTTGATACCAACTTGTGACACCCCCAAATTCGGGTACTTCGATTCCACGGGATTTGGTGTTCACTGTACAAATATCATCTATCTATCTACCCATAATAAATACAAACCATGCAATAGATAGTATAAAAATCTTTCCCTTAAGGGTTACATCAACTAAATAATAATAATACAATCCCAGGTTCAACTAACCTTAAAACATCTGTGCGGAATCATAAACAATTAAGTCTTAACAACATCATAACTCAAGTCTTAAACATAAATACATCATTGATTAAAAATAATAAGACTTCATCACTTGCTAACTTTGCCCTTGCCTTTACTAGTGGAAGGTTCATCAGTTCTTTCATTCTTAACTGTAATGTTATTATAAAGCAAGAGTGAGCACTATTGCCCACAAGTATAAAAATAAAACAATAGAATAATAACATGCGAATAATCAAAAACATTTGAATAAAAGCTTAACTTTTGAATCAAGAATGAATAACAAGAATCAAACGAATTCTGAGGGTCATAAGACCTTGAACTATGTCCTAGGTTAACAAGGGTTATACTTGAAACCTTTAACAACCATAAGACTATGAACCTTATTCTCGTACTTAGGGGGATCAGCCCTTAGTACCATACTGTGCACAATATCTTAACGCTAAAGCGTAAATAATCCCCTATACAGGGTTGTTCATCTCAGTTTGACATTCGAGTCCGCACCAAAGGAAGTTTGGTTTGGATAATTCATCAAGGGTTCTGAAATTTAGAACGCTCATCAACTATGGACTAGTTGAATCATTAAGGTTTCACTAGTCTAATAAGGATCAACTATGGACTAGTTGATTCATTAAGGTTTCAATAGTCTAATAAGGTTCAACAATAATGATATTGAATTTGAATATTAATCTCAAGAAGTATACAATAGAACAATTATTGTATAACTAAATCATACTTTGAAAAGATAATCAATTTGAACTTGAATAATAGTAACGATAATTTATTCAAGGTAAATAGTAACTTGAACAATAATGACAAGTAGGGTTAGGAAACTTGCCTCGTGCGTAGATTACACTTTAACTAAACTCGTTCTTTGAATTTAATCCTACACACCATTCACATACACAATACCAGTTAATTATACTTAACTAATCATCATAAACTCATTCTCTTTGTCTACTTTGATTATCGACTATACTTAGTAAAATTATCACTTTGTCACATAATTTGTACGTCATGAATAATAATTAAATTATGAATTCAATCCACATGTAATTATATTATTTACATGTTAAGTATTTATTTTAACATCTCATAATATGCCTAACAAATTTTTATAATCAATAGGCTAAGTTACTATTACATTTCAATACTTGAACATTAAAAAATTGCATTTTCTGGACATTCTGCTAAGTGGCGCTGCGGCGCCACTTTTGTTTTGGCTTTTGGCGCTGCGACGCTGTGGCGCTACGGCCTGATACTTGGCGCTGCGGCGCGGTGGCACTGCGGCGCGAGAAATGAACTGGGCGTTGGCGCCGCGGTGCGAAACCCCAGACTCTGAATTTCCAGTTTGCGAATAATACAGAATTCAGCGAAATTAACCCATCTTTAACACTAATTTCACCAAATTAAACATACCCACATGTTATAATTCATATATAATCATTACCCAACAATTATAAACAGATTTTAATCCATTAAAACACATAATCAGAGAATTAAAACATAAAATTTACCTCTATTCTTGATGTTTTGAACATAAATCATAAAATCCAATGCCACGGATTCGTTATAAAGCCAAATCCGTTCACCTAAAGTTTGGTCTCTTCGTGTTAACATGCACAACAGTATACAAGTGTAAAATTTAGGGATAATATACGATCATTACACAAAATATAACGTGTTTGGCCATAAGGCCAAACCCAAACTCTGTAAACTTGAAAAAACATATGCGGCATATATTTTCATGACACTGATGATATGGTTTGTGAAATATATATAATTAAACATGATTTGATACAACATAACACACATATAGCCTATAATCATTACTCCTAACCCAATTATAGAGTTTTAAAAACCAAAACTATGACAGCCATGTTCATGGAATTTAGATGACGTAAAATTGAAATTGGGAAGGAGGAGATTACCCTGTAGAGTATAGGTATAATATAAGAGATGAATTGAAACTCTTTCTCAAACTTTTCTCAAACACCAAGCAAACTTTCTCACAATTCTTCTCAAACTCTCTCTGGTATTTTTATCAGACTTAGAAACATAATGAAAGAAAAAAAGGAGCGTACGTATAAAATTGTTAAGTACAGACGTGTATCATGGCCAGTTAACCCAGTCATGGGTAACTGGTGGCAACTCCCACCAAGGCCTTATTTGTTTAGTTTAAAATTACAAAACTCATTAATTTAATAAAATATTTACAATATAGTTTGAAAATGTCACACTCTTTATAAAATAAATCACATATTTTATTTAATTTACTTTAAATAAAATATAATAATTTCTCATAAATTCACATAGTCACATAATTAAATATCTCTTTAATAAATAATGACAATTTATTAAATCTCTAATTAATAATTACATTAATTAGATAACATCATGCTTAATTAAATATTTTATTTAATTCAATAAGCTCACATAATCACATACTTGAATAATAAAAATTCTCTACATTAATTTAATAAATGCAACACATATTATTAAATTAAATTAAATCTAATAATTGAATCATCGAAAAATATTTATTTAATTCAATAAATATTAAAATAAATTACAGAATTCTCGTTCGTCACAATCCCTGCACTAAGGGCCAATGATATTCATTAAATCATCAATAGTCATGACTATACCGAATGATCCCTGATCACAATCATACCCAGTCCACCTTTGCACGTAAGCCAAAGATATACTATTCAATAATCAACAATCCATCTTCGCACGTAAGTCAAAGATAACTTTTATCACCATATAAGCATGAGGATGATGACAATGATATAAACATTAATCAACTGAGAATAAGGATAAACATTAAAGATTTTAAATTTATCCAAATATTATCAATCACATAATAAATTCATAATCTAATATTGTTAATATCATAACAATGTTTTAATCACTTCTTAAACTTATAAACAATTTATTTCAATTGTTTACACTTTACCAATTAATGCATTTAATCATTCAAGAATGCCATACTCATAAGATTTCATCACCAATGATCAAATTCCTCATCAACAATATTTATATACCTTATATAGGATTTCCAAGCCATAAAATCTTATTTTCCAACTTTGTTACTTCAAATAACATATTCAACTCATATATTCGTAACTAAACTATTTTCATAAAAAAATACGAAATTAGTCCCAAAAATATTTCTTTTCAGGGATTTAGCATAATATAATCCCATAAATGAAATATATTTTTCTCGAAATTTTTAAAATTCATTTACTATTTTTCAAAAATTAATTTCTAATTAATTCCTTAAGAAATTAGCTACCTCAAGTTTAACTCAAAAATTTCCCAAATCTTGGCAGGACCTTACACATGTTAATGTGAGCCTCCAGTTTAAATTTCATGGTCATCGGAGTTGTAGAACTCCGGTTATAGCATTTTTCGTTAGAAAAACCTAAATATTAAAATGATCATAACTTGCTCATTTTAAGTCAGAATGAGCTCATTTTTGGACAGATGGTATTTTATACCATATACTTTCATGTCCCAAAAGGCCGGAATTTTTCTCATAAATTAAGTGGCCGAAACTGCCCTTTTAAAAATCTGCGCAGTAGCATTTTCGGTATTTGCAGCTTTTGACTCGTTTGCTAAAATCAGTCCAGATGAAAATTTACAACACCTTTTACAACAATTCCACTTGGAGATGCTACAAAACTCATAGATCTAACTCTAGAATTTGACCAAACTCAAAAATTCAAAATATAATAGGAGATATGATCAATTGAATTTCATGTTCCATTTTCACAAAAATTTGATTTTCAACCCTTTGTGATTTCTAAGAAACTTTCATGTTTTCACATAATAACCAATATAACTCATCATAACACTTACTAATACTTCATATACACATGATTTTCATCAGTCCAAAGCTTTTATTATGACTCTCATCATAATCAACGTAACTAGATCATTTCCACAATTTAATAAGAAATGAATATAAATGGTCATTCACCATGCATGTGGTAATCCACACAGACAGGTTATTCCAACAGAATAATAAAGAATGGAATAACAGAAGGATTCACCATGCATACGATAGAGACCGCACAGATAGATTATTCCCAACAGAATAATAAATAATGGAACCAGGTCTGGCGCAAAATGCACAGACATGATATTCCGACAGAATCATAAATACGGAATAATAAGTGATGGAACCAGGTCCGGCGTAAAACGCACAGACAGGATATTCCAACAGAATAATAAGGAATGGAATAATAAAAGAATTTCACCAAGTATGCGGTACTTCGTATAAACATGTTATTCTAACATAATAACAAAGAATGGAACAACAGAAGTTCTCTTCATGAAGATGAAAGAAAGAAATAATATTCCCTACCTTAGAATAAAGCTGGATACTAGAATAGAAATGTAGCAGACTTCTTTTCTTCTTTCTCTCTATAGATTTTCTTTCTATAACTTCTCTCTATATTTTCTCTCTATAATAATTGCTCTATAACTTTGGTGAATTGGTGAGAAATGAAGGAAGAATGAACTTCTATTTATAGGAAAACATAATTTCGATAATTGCACATTTCGGGGCTCAAAATATTACAGTACAATACCTCCAACTTTTCTTTCATTTTTAATTCAATCATCCAAGTATTATCAAACTTGCACTAACTCCCCTAATAGTAAATCATGTGAATTAATAGTAAAATCATGTGACTCAATAGTAAATCATGTGACTCAATAGTTCTAAACATGTGAAAAATTAATTACAATATAGTACCTCCCTCTATACCTTTATTTTTAACTTAGTCATGCAAGTATTATCAATCTTGCACCAACTCCCCTAATAGTAACAAGAACGTGAATCAATAGTATAACATGTGAACAAATAGTTATAATCATGTGAAATAATAGCAATCAATTGCTCATTTATCCGGTTAAATACTCGATTGGTCAATATAACCTCCAGACATCAATTATTATCGAAATAAATGTCGATTTTCACTAACACAAACAATTCCAATATAATGAAACCATTTTTATCAAAAATATAAATGTTAAAATTTCAAAGTTTGACTTTTCTCGAAAAAGTCAACTGTTGACTTTTTGACCAAATAGTGAATTCTGAAAAATTTTGTGTTTATAGTCTATTTTTACTAATTTCGACGTTCTGGACTCAATTATCATGTCCGCGTCTCCAAATTCAACTCCAAACAACATTCATCATTAATATTATAACTCATGAATAGTAACTCGTGAATAGTATCTCGTGAATAGTTCTCCGACACGAAAAGTGTCCCAAATACTCGTGTGAACAATACTAGAGTGAATAGTAATCGAGTATTTTATGACAACTTGTCTACTTTTAAAAAAAAATCAAATATGACCCTTAACTTTAAACGTTTATTAATTTAACTATTTATCAAAATAGAAAAATTGAATACTTTTATTTCATAAAATTCGGGGTCTCACATTGGCTGTATACTGGGTTACAGTCAGGTCTCCTTGTTTCAAATCTAAAAATTTTATTTCCATGCGATCTTTCAGGGATTGGGAAAAATAGGTTTCAAAGAACAACTATTTGAACCTATCCCAAAGAACAATTTTAGTTTCTACCCGACCTTTAGTTGATTCTCACCAATAATTAGCCTCACCATTCAAGAAAAAGGTTGCAAAAGTTGTCTTTTGAATATTATTGACATTGGTTACTAGGAAATATTTCACTATTTCATAAATCCAAATTTGTGCATCTACAGGTTCTGATGTACCCTTAAATTCAGGTGGTCTAACTAATTTTAAATCTTTGAAAGATGTGTTTTGGTTCACAGGTCTATTTACAACCCCTAACATAAGGTCTACTAATTGTTGGGTAGAGTTATCATCCTTATTCAATTCTCTTTGGGGTCTTCTGGTTGGTGGCATGATTCTATACAAAACAACAACAAAAATTCACATAAATATTTGAATAACACAAACATATTGTTTATTTTATATATCACAACAGTCGTACACAACAACTTAGTAGTTAAACATACTACTATTTTACAAAACACTGGTTACAATACCAACTTTGAATGCTTCTTTATTCATACTAATATAAAGCATTCAACTACCTATACCATTCTCTAGAATTCATTGATAACATCAAAGGAATCCTGAATCATGTGACAAACCACATATCGATCTATGAGATAAGCAGTTTTCTTCTCCTCTACCAGATATCAAACTATTCGGCATTGCAAATTATTAAAAGTATCTCGAACACCCAGAGATGTTTTAAGAAGTCTTGACTGAATTTCCTTCCTGCCACTTTGTGCATGGTGCAGTTGTACTTTTAGTCGGTAACTATGTCCTCTCTCATGTTGTAGCATTCCTTTAGCTATATCAGCCCTAAACATCATTTTATTATTCTCATATTATGTTGTCTTCATTAGTGATGCCATTGCTTCATTATGTTCATCATTTTTCATTAATTGTCCTGCTACTGGATCTTCCTCTTCCTCAGCATCTAGCAGTTGTTGATCATGAAGCAACTCTTCATCCTCTGCATCACTAGCTATAAATGACTCAATTTATGGTGGATTGTTTACTATCACCATTTCATCAGCATTGGAGTTGGCCATCTATAAAAGAAAACTCCTTTAATACTGGTTTAGGAATTTACACGACATAATATTTTTAAAGTTCTATTTTATGTGTACTTTAAAATTTTTACGGACTTGAAGACTATATACTAAGATTTCTCTTCCTTATATTTATAGCCTTGAGGCTTTGATACCAAAATTGTAATGCCCCCATATCTATACACCCATGGTATTTGATATGGTGCTTACTACGAATCAATATAATGCATTTAAATCTATACACCCATGGTATCATATTATAAGCTTATATTAAATTAAGGGACTATCAGATATAATTCTCATAGATGCAAAATTCACAGTATCCCATAACAGATGACAATTCTCAGGAGAACAATTATTGTGTTTGGATATCCTCACTTGCATGTATGAACTGTATCTGTGATTAGAATCTATCTATCTGAAATCCAGAATACCAGTAATAAAATGAACAATCCATATTACTAATATCCTCACCCAGATGTATAATCTATGCCATGTGAGTTTATACTATCGTATCGATAGTAACTATTTATCTGAAATCCAAAATATCAGTAATAACATGAATAGTCCATATTACTAATATCTTCACTCAGATAAATAGTTCCGAAGGATCTCAACTAGATTCAAAAAAATTCTAAATTTACATCTATGTATGTAAGAAAACACGGTTGTGGAAATAAAAGATGTTATATGTATATATAAATATTAAGGTTCGATTACATGATTCTCATAACAAGTTTCTTATTACACAGTATTCAACTAGACAAGAATATAATCTAATCTAAGCAGGGACGATTCCCTTTATCTACTCTAGATGTTCTAGGGTTACCATCTAAAAATGCAAAGGGAATAATTTACAAAGGTGAGCTATGACATGCTCAACAAGTTTTGTGTTTATAACAATATATGATTTAAAGAAATACAACAATTCAAATTTTAACTGATAGTTGTTACCATTTCACTATAGATTTATATTTCTGTCAGTCACACAGACTTAGAAATTTTGTTTAGATATGAGATAGGGGATCAGGCCATTCAACATCTTAGGAGTATGCATCTCATCCTACCAGTGCTCAAATGCATCCAAATTAGTGTCAATATATTATCGATCGAATGATCCCTTACGGGATACCCAACTTCAGAATAGGATGTCTTACCAAACAATTTGGTTTGACACAATAATTTAAACTTAACAATTAATACGAATAAATAATTCATTTTCTAGTTATGTTGAAGCTATAGCAATAACCTTTCAACAAGAGGTAATTCAATTGTAGGTGTAGTATATTATATCAACAGCATATCAAGATAAAAATCTTGTTCAATGAATAAACAGGGTTGAGAAATTTGCATAAGTAAGTTAAGGTTTAAGAAGAACTTGCATAATGAAGAAATAAGTTTAGGGTTTAAGAAACTTGCCTAAGCGTAGATCAGTCAATTTATGCTACTCAATTCGTTTAATAAATACCTACGATGTTCATATATATAAATCTAACACGTTAGTATTGATAACAATACTCAAATATAGCATTTATATAATATCGGGTTAGATATAATTAATTGGGTTTCGGTGTTTAATGTCTTTACCGAATACTAAATAAGTTGATATATGAACTAAATTTTATTTATAAATTTTATTATATTTTTTAGATAATTTATATATCCATTACAATAATTTAATATATTTTTTAAAATATTTATTTATCCTTTAAATGATTTTTAAATCTTTTATTTCTTTTTTTAGGTAATTAATATTTACTTAAAATTTTACAAAAACATTGATTATTATTTTTAAATAATTTATAACAATTTATTATGATTTTTATATCATTAATATTATTTTTCAATAATTATTTAGTATTCGTAAATAATTATTCTAATTACTTTATTATTAAGTTAATTATTAATAATATCCAAATAAAATAAAATATTTTTTTAATTTATCTAAAAATATCATAAATTAATTATATTTATTTAATATAATTTTTATAACTATTTTTGTATTTATTTATATTTATTTATTAATTATTTCTAATTTTTATATTTTATTTTTAGAAAAATCAATTTATGTTTGTCGCTAAAGCCCTTCAGTGACAGAAAGTGTCGCTGTAGGTGTTCTTGAGTTTCTGGGCAGCAATTTGGTCATGCTAGAGGGACTAGTTTGACCATGGTTTATCTAGCTATGGCTTATGTTTCTGGGTTCAATCAAGTATTGATGTTATAGTACTCTTACAGTAGTACAACATAAATAAATTTTTAGGCTTTAACCTACATATAACAAAAAGTTATAGAGGCTCAAAGTCACTGTCAAAGATGTTCTTGAGTTTCTGGGCAACCCAGAACAATGGTCATGGCCGGTCAATGGTTTTATGGCTTTAATATCTCTGATTCCGTGTACTAAATGTGTGTTATGTTTGTTGTAACATGTAGTATATATGTCAGGGTACATATATATAACATTAACGTGAACAAATCATAAATTTAAGGTCTCTATTTATTCTGGTCAACGTACAGCTGGAAGCTGTTCTTCGTGTTCTTCAGTTTTTTAGGTAACCCAGAAAACTTAGTCAAGCTCGGTCAGCGACTTTTGACCATTAATTCCAGTAATTCTATAAGTTGTTTAAGCAATTTAAGATCATAGGTATGTGGTGTAAGACCCCAACTTTTTAATGAATAAAATCAATTTTTTTTATTTATTATTCTGAATAATAAGGTATTAATTTGATATAATAACTTTGGTTATGGGTGAAATGTGAAAAATTTGTAAAATAAGTAAATTGTTATAAAATATTCATTTTATCGGTGGAATATTCTTTCTGTTGGGGAATATTCGTACGACGACACAGCCAATTGTGGGCCCCATAACGGATAACGGTCGAATGAAGATAACGACAAAACTTGAGTTTTTATAAATAACGACGTAGTTGTTACCGTTAATACTGTTGGAATACCCGGTGGTTAAAAATACAGTAATACGCGTGGTTGCACAGTATCATACGGATTGCACAGTATTTTTGAATTATTGATTCTTACGACAGAAGGCACTACTCAATAATTGTTACAGTAGTTACTGTTCAATATTTTATTTTATTGATTCAATAATTGCTGCGTTGATATTTTTATTATAGTTGTTTCAATAATTATTACTGCACAGTATTTTCCGTTATCAGATTAATAATTCATATTATTTGAATAATATTAATAGATACCATTATTGGCAATGTCTAGAAAGTTCTGTCTAAGGAGAGGTTTGGTCTCCTAATTACGCGCCAGTAAGGAGAAATTCTTATTGGAAAGCCCATTCTTTCCTGGGAACGACCTGGTTGTCATAAATGTGATTCTGTAATATTATTTGTGAATAATTAATTATTGATTCGTATGATAAGGAAATATTTATTTTATGTGGATATAAATGATGAATTTATTTATGTGGTTATAAATGAAGGAATTAATGTTAATGTGTTTTATCAGTATTTTTGTCGGAATGGAGGTATTAAAAATCAAATTAGGATTTTTGATATATTTTGCGGGGGTTATAATTTTTAATCCGACCGTTGGATCGTTATAATTTTTGGATATGTTATACATATATAAGTTGAGTATATGTCCACAAATTTTGAACCGTTAAAAATGAACGTATGATTTGTTATGAATTTTACGAGATGACTAGTTCAGAAATTGTTGAATTTTCGGAGTTTATCATTTTGGTGGAAAATTCTAGAATTGGTGGGCCCAACTCTTGGTTGATGAAGAAATGTGCTGAGATTTTTATTCAAATGTGGTGGGTGAAAATAGTAGCAGGTAAAGCCATCAGGTTACAGGTTAAGTCTGTTTCGGCGTGCTAGCATTTTCCTATAAATAGAGGGCTAAGTTAGAATTAAAAATCACACCAGAAACAAGTTTTTTCTCTTTCTCTCTCTAGACTATTGAGTGTATTTTGTGAGTATTTAGATACTTTGTGAGTTTCTGTTAATCAGTGCAAATTTCCTTCAGCCTTATACTGATATTCCGATCAGCCGTTCAAGCTACATACTCAGAGCTGATAAATGTGAAGAAGAAGGTTCAAGAGGGCATTATTCTGGTAGCAAGAATCAACGAAGAGAGGAAATCTCAACCCTCGATTTAATTGACCCATTTTAAGTCCTCGATCAAGTAGGAACTGTGGCTTATAGACTCGTTTTATCGCCAAGTATATCGCGTGTTCATAACGTTTTTAACGTATCGATGTTACGTAAATATATGGACAACTCGAACCACATTATTAATTTAGAACCGGACGAGATAGTAGAAGATTTAACATATGAGGAGATACATGTTAACATCTTGGATAAGAAGGATCATATTCAACGCTCAAAGGTTATACTTCAAGAGTTAGAATTTGAAGTGAAGTCAATGTATCCTCACCTGTTCGGCATACCAGGTACGTACGTAAATTTCGAGGGCAAAATTTTATAAGGAGGGAAGATTGTGAGACCCCAGATTTTATGAATAAAGATTTAATTTTTTTGAATATTATGGTGTTGATTTGATATAATGTTATAGTTGTGGGTAATATTTATAAATTTTGTAAAGTAAGCAAGTGGTTATATAACATTTGATTGGTCGGAGAATATTCTTTTTGTCGGGAAATATCCGTACGACGGTACAATCATTAGTGGACCCCGCAACAGAATTATTGTCGGATTGAGAAAATGACAAAAATACTTTATGAAAATAACGGCGGAAGTTTTACCGTTAACTGCTGAAATACCTGGTGTTAAAAGTACAGTAATACGCGTCGTTGCACAGTAGCACACGGTATTGATTATTGATGCTTATGTGAAAAGTCGCTCAGTATTGTTCAATCGGGTATTCGGAATACTTTTTGTGTCGGAGTACTATTCACGAGTTACTATTCACGGGTTACTATTCACCCAATTACTATTCACTCTAGTATTGTTCACTCTGGTATTTGGGACACTTTTTGTGTCGGGATACTATTCACAGGGTACTATTCCCGAAGTACTATTCACGGGATACTATTCACCCGTAAAATATTTTTTTTTTCGGTTCAAATAATTTTTGGGTACAATATTATTCCATGAGGAGATGTGCTAATTTTTCAGACCGTTGGATGAAATTATAATAGTAAATCAATATGGATCGTTGATTTAAAGTTTTAATAGTAATTTGTCCGTTCAGTTTTCCAAGAGTTATTTGTCCCTTCAGCTTTCCAAGAGTTATTTGTTCCTTCAGCTTTCCAAGAGTTAATTGCCCCTTCGCAAATAGTAGTTGTCTCTTCAATATTACTAAGAGTCACTTTGACCATTCGTTAAGACCAAGAGCCACTTTCAATTCTTCTATAAATAGAAGTTTATTCCTTCATTATTTCTTACGAATTCACTGAAACTCTAGAGAGAGAAACTATAGAGAGAAAGAAGAAAAGTATTCTGCTACTTCACTACTTCAGTATTCAGTTTTTCTAAGGTAGAGAATATTATTTGTTGTACTCGTAAGGGGTATTATTTCTTTTGTATTCTTGAAGAGAACTTTAGTTATTCCATTCTTTGTTATTATGTCGGAATAACCTGTTTATGCGAAGTACCGCATACATGGTGAAATTCTTCTATTATTCCATTCTTTATTATTATGTTGGAATAACCTGTTTATGCGAAGTAACGCATACATGATGAAATTCTTCTATTATTTCGTTCTTTATTATTCTGTCGAAATATCCTGTCGGTGCGTATTACGCCTGACCTGGTTCCATTATTTATTATTCCGTTCTTTATTATTCTGTCGGAATATCCTGTCTATGCGTTTACGCCGGACCTGGTTCCATCCTTTATTATTCTGTTAGAATATCCTGTCTGTGCGTTTCACGCCGGACCTGGTTCCGTTATTTATTATTCTGTTGGAATAACTTGCATGTGCGGTTTATCGAATGCCTGGTGATTTCTTTTGTTATTTCATTCCTTGTTATACTCAGTTGGTTAAAGTTTTGACTTCTATACTCCATAAAATTAGTGGAATATCCTTGATATTTGCGCTTCATCCAGTATCTTTTCATGGAAATATTCTTCTGAGCATTCTTGAATTTTACTCTACAAAGAAGTATCATGTTGACAATGTGGACGTTATTAGTTCCTGGATAAATTAATTCTTGAACTTGTTTTATTGAATTCTTATATCATTGTCATCATCCTCATGTTTATATTATGTTGAAAGTCATCTGTGGCCTGTAATGCATAGATGGACTTGGTATGATTATGACCAGGGATTATTCGGTATAATCATAACCATAATGTTACAAATGATGTGGAAAAAGTCCTCATTGGCCCGTAGTGCTTTGATGGACAGTTTTTGGTATGATTATGGCTATGGATTCTCTTTGGTCATAGTGCAAAGATGAATTGTTTTATGGCATGATCAGGACCGTTGATGAAAACATGATTATCTTTAGCCGTAGTGTATGGATAATTCGTGGTCGTGATACTAAAGAATATCCTTAGCCGTAGTGCAGGGGTGATTCGATGATGTGAATTATTTATTAAGTTGAGTCCCAGCGATAAACGTGATGAAAAACCTTTTAAATCATAAAAAATAGTAGATTTTATTCTCTACTTGACTCTTCTAATGGATTGCTTGTTTCGCTGCAGTTAAACTTGATAGTTATTATATTTTATCAGTTTAACACTATTTAAGGCTAACGATAAATTATTTTGCATTATCTTAGTCATAATATTTCTTACTGGGCTAGTTGAGCTCACCCTTTCTTTCACTGTTCTCTACAGGAAATGAGAACGTAGCTGGTACTAGTCAGTGAACAGAGTGATGATCCTAGATGTTTGCATTAGTAGTCCTCACTATTCTGTGAAATAGTGTGATAATAATTGTAATGAGGACTCCTTTTGAATTTTTATACTCTCTAGTAAACAATATTTGTATTCAAACTCACAGTTTATGTTTTGTCGTATTGTACACGGAAGTTGTATTATTAAGTTTGTATTTGAATTTTTGTACCATGTATCTAGCGACCCAAGATGGGTGATGTATACCTAATTTTGGGGGCGTCACACCTTTGATCACTACCCAGGGGAACGTGCAACAGGAAGGCAATAATCCTCTTGTAAACAACGTTACCGAACAAATGATGAATGATGGGATGTTTAGAAGCTTTTTGCAGTTCATGCAAAACCAGACGAGGGAGACTCGTGCACAAAATACGGGTGAAAATGCTAGCAATGCGCGGCTTGTCACAGCCAAGCAGTTCAAAGAGTTGGGACCACCAGAATTTAAGGGAAAGTCGGATCCGATAATGGGGGAAACGTGAGTCAAACAAATTACTAAGATATTCGATGTCTTGGGATGCACGGAGGAACATAAGGTTTCATTCGCCACCTTTATGTTCCACGGTGAGGCAGACTACTGGTGGGAGTCTGTGAAGCGTACCCAGCCTGACGCACTCAACATGTCTTGGGAAACATTTCAGAAACTGTTCAATGACAAGTACTTTCCTAAAAGTATTCGTCATATAAAGGAGGTGGAGTTTATCAGACTAGAATAAAACAACATGACGGTGTCCCAGTACGAGGTGAAGTTTGCAGAGTTATCCAGGTTTGCACCTCATTTGGTCAAAAATGAGGAACTAATGACAAGGATGTTTCTGAGAGGTCTAAAGCCCGAGATTCGGTAATATCTTATCTCTCATAAATTTTCTTTATATTCAGATGTTGTAAACAGGGCTCAATTATTAGAGCGAGATAATGAGTATGTTCAACCGAGGGACCACAACCAGGGTCATACCGATGGCAGCGGTCATCGGAGCAATGACAACCAGAGGGAAGGAAAGCATTCGGACAAAAGCGGTAACCACTCTGGTGGTAATCGTGGCCGTGATAATAGAAGGAGCGAGTCGGGAGGAGATTTTAAAAGGAGAAGGTACAATAATGATAGCGTCAAGATGTCAGCACCAACACCAACTATTTCTAGGGGAGGAGAACGACCACCGGTTGTATGTTATAAATGCGGGAAAGAGGGGCACATCAGCCCAAACTACCCACAATAGTTCAAGGTATGTTATAACTGTGGAAAGGAAGGTCATATAGCTAAAGATTGTCTTGTTGCAAAAGAAAGTTCAACGGGGATAATGACTCCAAAAGCTGTTCCGGACAAGTCAAAGTCGGTGGTTCCTGGAAGGGCATTTGTCGTGACAGCCTAAAATGCGAGGAACCCAAACGAGGTGATCACGGGTAAGCTAATCATAAACTCTTGCGAAGTTTATACGTTATTAGATATCGGTTCTACCCATTCTTTTATTTCTCCTGCTTGTGCTCAACGTTTGAACTTGACTCCGGAGAAATTAGACTTTGACTTATCTGTTGAAACTCCGTTAGGAGAAACTTTCGTTACATCTACTGTTTATAAATCTTGCTTGATTCAAGTTGGTACCATCACATTACCTGCCGATCTTATTTCTTTGAAAATACTTGCATTTGATGTGATTTTAGGGATTGATTGGCTAACCTCTCATCATGCTAAAATTGATTGTTTTCGTAAGGTTGTTAGTTTTCATATTCCTAACCAACCTGTTATGCGAATTCAAACAACCAAACCACTAAAGTCAATCAGTGTCATATCAAGCCATATAGTTATTCGTTTATTGAAAAACGAATGTCAAGCTTTCTTAGCCCATCTTACGGACTTGAACAAAAACACGTCAGATTTGAATAATATTTCTATTGTTAATGAATTTCCTGACGTATTTCCTGAAGAACTTCCCGGTCTACCCCCAGAACGTTAAGTTGATTTCTTTATTGACCTTGAACCTGATACAAAGCCCATTTCTATAACCCCATATCGAATGGCTCCTACTGAACTTCAGGAGTTAAAGGTTCAACTACTGGAGTTGTTGGACATCGATTTTATTCGTCCTAGTACATCTCCTTGGGGTACTCCTGTGTTATTCGTAAAGAAGAAAGATGGTAGTATGCGACTTTGTATCGACTATCGGGAATTGAACCATGTCACTATCAAGAATAGGTATCCGCTACCTTGCATTGATGACTTGTTTGACCAGTTGCAAGTAGCACAATTCTTTTCAAAGATCGATCTTCAATCTGGATATCATCAGTTGAAGGTTAAAAAGGAGGATATTCCAAAGACTGCTTTTAGAACTCGGTACGGGTATTATGAATTCTTAGTCATGTCTTTTGGATTGACTAATGCTCCAGCTGCTTTCATGGATATGATGAACCGTGTATTCAAGGAATATTTGGATCAATTCGTTGTTATCTTTATTGATGACATCCTCATCTATTCCAAAAGCCGAGAAGATCATGAGCTCCATTTGAAGCTAGTATTGCAAAGGCTTCGTGATAACAAGCTATATGCCAAGCTGAAGAAATGCGAGTTCTTGCTTGAGGAAGTTACATTCCTTGGGCACGTGGTGTCAAAACATGGAGTATCTGTCGACCCGGCGAAGATTGAAGCCATACAAAGTTGGGAGCAACCGAAGTCGGTGACTGAAGTACGTAGCTTTCTAGGCTTAGCTGGTTGTTATAGGAGATTCGTGGAAGGATTTTCTCGAATCGCTACTCCGTTAACTCAGCTGACTCGTAAAGATACAAAATTCGGTTGGAGCGAGGATTGTGAGAAGAGTTTTCAAGAACTCAAGAGAAGACTCATTTCGGCACCTGTTCTGACAATACCATCTGGTTTGGATGGATTTGTTATCTACAACGATGCTTCAGGCAAAGGGTTAGAATGTGTTCTCATGCAACATAGGAAAGTTATAGCCTATGCCTCGCGACAACTCAAAGAATATGAGAGGAATTATCCTACTCATGATTTGGAGTTGGCAGCATTCGTTTTTGCGTTGAAGATCTGGAGACACTACCTGTATGGGGAGAAAGTGGAGATCTATACAGATCATAAAAGCCTCAAATATTTCTTCACCCAAAAGGAACTCAACATGCAGCAGCGACGTTTGCTCGAGCTGTTGAAAGATTACAATCATACCATCCAATATCATCCTGGAAAAGCGAATGTAGTAGCTAACGCATTGACTGGAAGATCATACGCGGATACAAGTGCAATGTTGTTAACACAAAGGCCCATTTTGTATGACTTGCAAAGGATGGAGATAGAGATGAAGGCTCCAAGTACCCAAGTGATGATATCAAACATACGAGTAGAACTAACTTTAATCGATAAAGTTAAAGTTGCTCAAGCTACGAGCATGGAGCTGATGCGTATAAAGAAGAAAGTGCAAGAAGGTGTTATTCCAAAAGCAAGAATCGATGAAGAAGGAATACTTCGAGTCAACTCCAGACTTTGTGTTCCTAACGATTGTAACTTGAAGCATAGAATCATGATGGAGGCACACAACACACCGTTTGCAATCCATCCTGGGAGTACCAAAATGTATCATGATCTCCGACATACATTTTAGTGGAGAAATATGAAAAGAGAGATTGCGGAGTTTATCTCGAGGTTTTTAACTTGTCAACTTGTAAAGGCAGAGCATCAAGTGCCAAAGGGTCCATTACAACCACTTGAGATTCCGAAATGAAAGTGGAAACACATTACTATGGATTTCATTACGGGTCTTCCCAAGGCTTCTCAAGGCATAGATGCGATTTGGGTTATTATTGATAGATTAACCAAGTCTGCCCATTTCTTGCCTATACGTGAGACTTATTCCCTTGAACGTCTTGCTAATATGTACATAAATGAGATTGTAAGATTGCATGGCATGCCAGTATCCATAGTTTCAGATCGTGACCCAAGATTCACTTCACGATTTTGGGTTAGCTTGCAGAAAGCTATGGGCACGGATTTACGATTCAGTTCGGCATAGCATCCTCAAACGGACGAACAATCAGAGAGGACTATTCAAACTCTTGAAGATCAATTAAGACTCTGTGTCCTAGATCTCAAAGGGAGTTGGGATAAGTACCTACCATTGGTGGAATTCTCCTACAACAACAGTTATCAGGCGAGTATAGGTGTGGTTCCATTCGAGACATTGTATTGAAAAAAATGTCATTCTCCAGTATGCTGAGACGAGATGGGTGAAGCAACATTTTTGGGACCAGAGTTGGTACGCATGACTACAGAGAAGATTTAAACGATTCGACAACGTATACAAACGGCACAGGATTGACGAAAGAGTTATGCGGATCTTCATCGGAAGGACGTGAAATTTAATATTGGGGATCATGTATTGTTACGTGTTGCACCATGGGAGGGAGTTATAAGATTTGGGAAGAGAGGAAAGCTCAATCCAAGATTTGTTGGTTCATTTGAAATTCTTGACTGAATAGGAAATGTGGCCTATAAACTCGCATTACCTCCAAGTATGTCTCATGTTCATATTGTTTTTCACATATCTATGCTTCGTAAATATGTTAAAGACCTGAACCACATTATTGAGTTAGAACCAGACGAGATAGCTGAAGATTTAACGCACGAGGAGGTACCTGTTAAGATCTTGGATAGGAAAGAGCATGTCCTACGCACGAAGGTTATACCACAAGTTAAGGTTTTGTGGAGAAACTATGCTATTGAAGAGATGACCTGGGAGTTGGAATCAGAAATGAAAGTGAGGTATCCTCACCTTTTCGAAACACTAGGTACGTACGTCAATTTCGAGGATGAAATTTCATAAGGAGTGGAGGTTGTAAGACCCAACTTTTTAATGAATAAAATCAAATTTCCTTTATTTATTATTATGAATTATAAGGTATTATTTTGATATAATAACTTGGTTATGGGTGAAATGTGAAAATTTTGCAAAATAAGCAAGTGGTTATAAAATATTCATTTTATCGGTGGAATATTCTTTCTGTAGGGGAATATTTGTACGACGGCGCAGCCAATTGTGGGCCCCATAACGGATAACGGTCGAATGAAGATAACGACAAAAATTGAGTTTTTATAAATAACGGCGTAGTTGTTACCGTTAATACTGTTGGAATACCCGGCGGTTAAAAATACAGTAATACGCGTGGTTGCACAGTATCACACGGATTGCACAATATTTTTGAATTATTGATTCTTACGATAGAAGGCACTACTCAATAATTGTTACAGTAGTTACTATTTAATATTTTATTTTATTGATTCAATAATTACTGCGTTGATATTTTTATTATAGTTGTTTCAATAATTGTTACTGCACAGTATTTTCTATTATCAGATTAATAATTCATATTATTTGAATAATATTAATAGATACCATTATTGGCAATGTCTAGAAAGTTCTGTCTAAGGAGAGGTTTGGTCTCCTAATTGCACGCCAGTAAGGAGAAATTCTTATTGGAAAGCCCATTCTTTCCTGGGAACGACCTGGTTGTCATAAATGTGATTCTGTAATATTATTTGTGAATAATTAATTATTGATTCGTATGATAAGGAAATATTTATTTTATGTGGATATAAATGATGAATTTATTTATGTAGTTATAAATGAAGGAATTAATGTTAAGGTGTTTTATCAGTATTTTTGTCAGAATGGAGGTATTAAAAATCAAATTAGGGTTTTTGATATATTTTGCGGGGGTTATAATTTTTAATCCGACCGTTGGATCGTTATGATTTTTGGATATGTTATACATATATAAGTTGAGTATACGTCCACAAATTTTGAACCATTAAAAATGAACGTATGATTTGTTATGAATTTTACGAGATGACTAGTTCAGAAATTGTTGAATTTTCGGAGTTTATCATTTTGGTGAAAAATTCTAAAATTGATGGGCCCAACTCTTGGTTTTCAAAATTTCCAAATTTCTAAAAGCACTTAATTAAGACATCTGGATGTTATGAAAACGTGTCCTACCAATCTAACATACTTTCTAACATACTAATACGTATTTCTAAATATCTAAACAATAAAATTAACAAAGGATCAAAGATCTAGCTATAAATTAGGGTTTGCACCTTTCGTACTTGATTTTGATTTCTGGCTACTAAATTTGATGATGTTATCACCCAGGCTTGATTTGGTATGTTTATGAGAGTGTAATGGCTTAGAGAATTCGTAGGTTTGGCTAGAGGATATGTTGCTATTTATAGACTTAAGCAAGTTAGGTTTTTTTGTCTTTTTCACCTACTTGCCTCTCTAAATATCTGATGTTAAGTTACTTGTGCTACTTAGGGTTTGTTATCAGCTCATGTGCAGCTTTGGGACTTGGTTTGGTGACTCTTAACCTACTTGTGAGATAGTTAGGTTAGTTTAGTAGCTTAATTTTGCCCAAATCCTCACTAATCTTGATTAGGGTTTTGTTATTAATGATTAGGATTGTTAAATGATGTTTATTAGTACCTAATTTAAGTTTACTAACCATGATTAGGTGTTAAGATAATCTAATTAGGGTTAGGTTTATAAATTAGGGTTAGGTTTACAAATTAAGATTAGGTTTTCCTGATTAGGGTTAGGGTTTGTTAATCTAGGGTTGTTAACCTAAATTTCTCACTAATCCTAATAAGCAGGACAAAGCATTTTGTCAGTGTAAGCACGACAAAGCAACTTGTCAAAACAAATATACCGAAAAGTCCGTTTTTGAAAGAAAATTTTTACGCACGACGTTTTTCGGACAAAATTTTATTTGATCGAATGTGTTCAACAGATTATATATTAACACATAACACATTCAGAACGGAGAAATTTTATTGATATAACTGGATTTTACATAACAGAATCTTATTCGGGTTTTGGGTTTTTACAGGTTTATAGTGTATAGTGATGCGTCATACAAGGGTCTTGGTTGTGTACTGATGCAACATGGCAGGGTCATTGCGTACGCTTCACATCAGCTGAAAGATTATGAGAAGGTATATCCGACTCATGACCTGAAGTTAGCAGCAGTAGTTTTCACCTTGAAGATTTGGAGGCATTATTTATATGACGAGAAGTGTGAGATATATACGGATCACAAGAGTCTGAAGTATATCTTCACGCATAGAGAGTTAAACATGAGGCAGCGCCGATGGTTATAATTGATTAAAGATTATGATTGTGAGATTCTGTACCATCCAAGCAAAGCAAATGTAGTGGCAGATGTCTTGAGCAGAAAAGGCAGAGAGAAGTTATTGAAGTTGACCATTCAAGAAGAATTGGTGAAAGATTTCGAACGACTAGACTTGGAGATTAAGTATTCGATGGAGACCGACGAACAATTATTTACGGTGACTATAACAACCAGGAATTTTGGATTATCCAGAATTTAGGTTTAAAGAATTAGTTATTAATAAAATGTATTCTTATTAATATTATTCTGTGTTACGTGTTTATTAATCGTTCTATAACCTAGGATGATTATAAACCGGGAGTATTCTGGCTAAGAGCTAGTATGAGCAAATAAGAATTTTCAAGACGAAAATAAAAGTTTTCTGGGAACAAAATATTTTTCGGGAAAAAAGACGAAATAGGCACTATTCATCCGTTTTTGCTCGGAGATTTATTTTGAAATTCCAAGACTTTAATGATTACGTATAATTTTGAGACGTGATGGAATATTTAATAATATTTCAGTTATGGTAAAAATGAAGTTTTTGCCTGCGGACTCAAAACCTAAGGGCTAGGAAAGGTGAGTTCCGAGGATTTAATGATAACTTATAATAGTTAGGGTTATTATGCGTGAGAAATACGAGTATGATACGAGTAATTATATGAGTATAACAAAAGGATTGGTACGACGTATAATACGAATATCGTACGAACTATATATGAAGAGAATACAAGAATGAGATGCATAGAATACGATTAGTTTTAATGGCTAAGTAAAGGATATGTTACGTAATTATTAAGTAAACTTAATAGCTAAGTAAAGTACTTATGCTTAATAACTAAGTAAAGAGCTTAACTTAAGAGCTAAGAAGACTTAAAGGCTAAGAAGACTTAAGAGCTAAGTAAACTTAAGGGCTAAGAAGACTTAATGGCTAAGTAAGTGTGGAGACTAAGTAAACTTAGGGCTTAAGTAATGAAAAGTAAGGAGGTTAAGGGGGACGAAATGACTAAACTACCCCTAACTTTGGTTTTCTATAAATATGAAGCTCATTTCTTTGTTTTGGGATTTTGAAAATCCTAAGACACTTGAGAGAGAGAGAGAGAGTTCGGATGGGAGGATGAGGAGGAGGAAAGGCTAGCTCGCGTACAAACTTTGTCCGATGGGAGAAGATTAAAGGAGAAAGGTAATCCAAAACCTTATCTCGTATAAATTTTTCTTAAGTTTTTATATTCAAAAACCTAGCTTAAGGAGAATAACAAGTAAAAGATATTAGAAATGATTTCACATGATTGAAATCATGAGAAAACAAAGAAATAAGAATTTGAAATTTAGTTTATAAATTTCTTAAGGAAGTATAAGATTCATAATGAATTAGAACGATCCGAGTGGATTATATGGATGAGTAGGTTAAATAAGTAAGGACTGATATTCTATAACATCAAATTCCAATAAAAAGTGAAATCATAATCCAAAATATCGATTAAAACGAAGAACGAACGAAGAACACAAAGAACACGAGAAGAACACGAAGAACGTTGTTGATGGACAAATTTAAAACCACCGTAGGATAATTGTTGTTGATGGACAAGTTTAAAACCATCGCGTATAAGTTAGATGCTAATTGCTTGGTTAGGAACGGTAGAAAATCATGAAGAACGGATTAAAAATTAGCTATAACGAAGTTATGGCAAAAATTTTATAAAAGACAAACGCGAATTAGAAAGTTAGTAATGAACTCGAGTGGGTAGGGTTTCATAATAAAGTAAGATAACATAGAAAATGTGAGTCGTGGACTTAAGAACGAATGAGTTCCGAGTTCAGGTAACCGAATTACGGACAAACAAACAAAGAGCGTTAAAAGCGTAAAAAATGAACAAAGGGTGAAGATCAAGCCAATCGAATGGCACATTAACGGATTCAGAACAAAGTTCTGTCCAAGGGGTATTGAAGTACGTAAGATAAGGAAGAGAATGGCTTTGGAACGACCTCGTTCCGAGTTATAACGAAGGAGTTGTGAGATCAGGAAGTAAGCGTCTCAAATTGGATTTAACACTTAGAAAATTTTCTGGGGTATGCCTTGTAATTTTCCGGGTACTTCCAACTTGTGCCGCGGCACAAGAGATAAAGAAGGAACCGGTGACGCGGCGTCGGTGCAGGGCAAGGTCCAATAATGAGATTTTAAGTGCTCAATTATTGGGGGATGTGCAAGAAAAAAATATGAACATATAGTTCACCTAAAATAACACTTAAGCAAATGAATTAAACCTTTATTAAAAGTTGAATGTAAAGATTAAGCGAGATTAAATTACAAAGAATATAAACGCGGGTTACGTAACCGATATTCGGGGACCTTAGTCACGATGAACGAACGTGAGGGATTGCTATGGTTGTGATTCCTTAGACGTTGAGCGACGAGGGTAATGAACATGGGGTTCATGTAATGGATAACAAAAGTATTAATAAGATATGAATTATCAAGAAAGCCGTAATGAACGGTAATAAGATTAATGAAAGCCGAATGTGAGTCGATAAGGAATGAATCCTGAGGTATGGAATTTAGTTACCAGAAAGCCGTAAAGAATAAGAAATTGACTTAACAAACATTATAGTTTAATAGTTCGTATAAGTTAAGAGAAGTTAGGTTGTGGCACAATCGTAACATTTGATGGTTGACATATGGGAGCTGGGCTAAACAATTCCTTCAGAGAGTGAAGGTATATACGAAACTGTCAACCGATCTAACTCACTGTGATGGCAGTGTAGATGAGACGGGAACTTGTTTGTTGGTTGTTTATGGGAAACCACTTAGAGTACCATATGGACTACTAGCAGAGATGCGATGTGTACTGAGTCCTAGAGAAGTTATAAGAAGAAGATAAGAATATAAATCATCTAAGATGATGAATGTGAGTAAGACATCTCTGTATGTTATAGAGTCGTAAACTGGTAAAGGAAGTTAGTCGCGTAAACATATATTGCAAGAACGCGAACCCTAAGAAGTAAAGTTAAGTAAACCAATGCGTAAGTTCAATATATAATTAATTGGTGTTTATGTTTTCTCCTTATGTGTTATATAGGAATTGGAATGAGCAGTTCAGCGTAAGCTGTAGTTGGGCGTATGGCAAGTTTCCTAACATTATTTGTGAGGGCCCCGAATCCAGGTCCCAAATCACCTCGGATCCGGTTCGATCATTCTATACAACTATTACTATTTTTGTGGAAGATATAAATATAAATTGTTTATACAATAACTTACACTTAATTCTCCAAGGTCGAGTAACCATAACTTAATACACAATTCATAACCTGTCTAACACATATCATTATTATCAAACTATACTATTACAAAACTAATCGCGCACATGTAAACTAAAGCTGCAACTTTCTTTAACCTTTTCTTGTATCCGACGCGTTCGTCTTAATCTGTAATGTTTTATCATGATATAGCAAGGGTGAGCGTAAAATTGCCTAACAAGTTTAAATTCAATAATATAACAATATATCATGATTGAAATGAATTGAATAGTTGGCTGGCTATAATTCAACAATATAATTGTGAACTAACAGGAACAAAATTTTGACTGAACAAGTATTACACATGAACAAATATATCTGAAACCAACTGGTAATGAAGGTGATCAACCTTTCATACCTGACTTATATATGTAATATGTATAGAGTACAATTCATGGAAACCAACAATGATTAACCATAAGCTTATCCGAATGAAACACTCTTAGAAGAGTTAAGTAAAAACAAACTTGCCTGAACCGTTGATTACCGCAACGTAATTTATAAAGCTTTATTCGAAAACCTAATATTAGTAATATAGATCTCCAATATTAGAATAATATCATCACAATATAATACTATTATATATATATATATATATATATATAGATATACATGGAATAACCTAAACACATAACACATAACACATAACCCTATCAGTCGACAACACACATAAGACTTAGCATCAGGTCAAACTATTTCAGTCTGACTTAAATCCGACAAAATTCTAACGTCCCGACGGTCTAGTCGGACAATTCACGAGTTTAAGTTCAATTAAACTCTGACTAAACACTTAACAATTATCTCAGATAATTTTATTTACAGTCGAAATATTTGTCTAAGTCTCATAATCATTTTCATATAATTCTTATCATTTATCATGAATTTTTAATCATTAACACCGTATTTAAACGAATTAAATACCACATAATTCCTTTAACATTAATATATATTTATTATCAAATATTAATGAAATACATGTCGTAATTTTATAATATATTTATAATATCATAAAGTATTTTTTAATAGTTTAAAATCACATTTATATGATTTTTAAACAATTAAATTCATTATTCAATAATTGTTATTAATATTAAAATATTAATATTTTCATGATAAAATATCAAAAGTTATATTTTATAACTTAAGAATATTTTTCTAACACTTAAATCATTTTTATATAATTTATAAAGCATTAATTCCATTTTCCCTTAATTTATTTAATATAGTTATTAAATAAACTAATTATCATTAATATTGATTAATTAATAAATTTCATCACAAAATATTAAAAGTCACTAAAAATAACTTAAAATTTTTTCTTTTACCATAATATTATTTTTCATAATTTTTCATGTATTAAAATTATTTTTCAATTATTTATTTAATATTATAATTAAATAAATTAAATACCATTTATATTCCAAAAATATTAAATATTTATGAAATATACTCTAAATAATTAAAAACTATTTTTTAGAATTTAAAATAATTTTTCAAAATTTATTTTATATTTTTTATAATTAAAAACCATTTTTATCAATTTTTAAATAATTTTCAAAAAATAATAATAATAAACTGTCACTAAAGGGCCCTATAGCGACAGAACCGTCGCTATAGGTGTTCTTGAGCAAGAACCCAGAAATTCTGTCAGACTTCGACATGCAAGGTTTGACCGGTTCTAATTTCTTGATTATTAAGTTTCTGGGCTTTCTAAAGTTTCCAGATTATAGTTTTCATGTAATATTGCAACTACAATCAAGTTTCATGGCTATCATACATCATAACAGAACGTTATTGACCATCAAAGTCCACGTCAGACCTGTTCTTCATTTTCTGGGTTACCCAGAAAATGAAGAACAGTCAAGGCACCTAAATTGAAGCTTTGAATATAAGCATTCTGGACTTCGTTTGTATAATATTAAGGTTCAATAATGTAGTAGTAATACCAGGGTGCAACAATATATCACCAATCTAGTCTAACAACAATTAATTCACAAGATTCAAGCTGGTCAAAGTAAGCTGCAGAAACATGTTCATGAACAAATCTGGGTTTTCCAGATTGTTCTTAAGGCAGTTCGGTCAACATAGTTTGACAATACTTTTAAACGATTCTGTTAACGTTGTAAGTGTTATAATGACTTCTATGTGTAGATCACATACCCGTCTACAAGATACGACCAACAAAACTACCCAAGACATAATCTACAAGCAAGATCAAGGCCTGCAAAAACGTTGTTAGACAATTTGGAAATTCTGGGATTTCCAGAAACCATAAATCGTGATCGGTCAACGCTGTTTGACTGATTATAACATGAAATCTAGGCACGATCCAACTGTAAGACCCCAACTTATTAATGAATAAAATTAAATTTTCTTTAAATATTATTGTGAATAATAAGGGGTTAATTTGATATAATACTTTGGTTGTGGGTGAAATGTGCAAATTTTACAAAATAAGCAAGTGGTTATAAAATATTCATTTTGTCGGGGAATATTCGTTTGGTTGTGGAATATTCTTGCTGTCGGGGAATATTCGTACGACGGCGCAGCCTTGTGTGGGCCCCATAACGAAAAGCGATTGGATGAAGAAAACGACAAGTATAAGTTGTTTATAAATAACGGCGTAGTTGTTACCGTTAATACTGTTGGAATACCCGGTGGTTAAAATACAGTAGCACACGGTATTGCACCAATTATTGATTCTTACGTAAGAAGGCACTACTCAATAATTGTTACAGTAGTTATTATTCAATATTTTATTTTATTGATTCAATAATTGCTGCGTTGATATTTTATATTATTGTTGTTTCAATAATTGTTGCTGCACAGTATTTTCCATTATCAGATCAATAATTCATATTATTTGAATAATATTATTAGATAACATTATTGGCAATGTCTAGAAAGTTCTGTCTAAGGAGAGGTTTGGTCATCTAATTGCGCGCCAGTAAGGAAAAATCCTTATTGGAAAGCCCCCTCTTTTCTGGGAACGGCCTGGTTGTCATAAATGTGATTCTGTAATATTATTTGTGAATAATTAATTATTGATTCATATGATAAGAAAATATTTATTTTATGTGGATATAAATGAGGAATATATTTTTGTGGTTAAAAATGAAGGAGTTAATGTTGAGATTTTTATCCGTATTTTTGTCAGAATGGAGGTATTAAAAATCAGGGTTTTTGAGATATTTTGCGGGGGTTATAATTTTTAATCCGACCGTTGGATCGTGGTAATTTTTGGATATGTTATACATATATAAGTTGAGTATATGCCCACAAATTTTGAACCGTTAAAAATGAACGTATGATTTATTACGAATTTTACAAGATGACTGGTTCAGAAATTGTTGAATTTTCGGAGTTTATCATTTTGGTGGAAAATTCTAGAATTGGTGGGCCCCACTTGTGGTTGGTGAAGAAATGTGCTGAATTATATTTCAAATGTGGTGGGTGGGAATAGTAGCAGGTAAAGCCATCAGGTTGCAGGTCAAACCTACCAAAATTTTCCTATAAATAGAGGGCTAAGTTAGAATTGAAAATCACACCAGAAACAAGTTTTCTCTCTTTCTCTCTCTAGATTATTGAGTGTTTTTTGTGAGTATTTAGATATTTTGAGAGTTTCTATTCATCAGAGCAAGTTTCTTTCAGCCTTATACCGGTATTCCGACCAGAAGTACTGATATTTTGAGGTAAGGGATATTATTTTCTTCTTAATGATATTATTTTCTTCAATATCATTATGCTGAAATATTGATATGAGTTTTTATCAAATTTGGAACTTTTTGTGTCGGGGTTACTATTTACGTATACGGCACTATTCACGTATACGGTACTATTTACGGCACTATTCACCGAAAAATAAAATTTTCTCTTTTTGTCCAAGATGTCTATTATGGTTACTATCTTTGATTGTATCCATGTTTTGATCTTTATTTTTGAATTCTGCTTCACAATTTATTATTATGAAGTATTATTGATCTTGGATAAACTGTTATACGAATCCCTACTATTTGTCCTTCTGTCTCACTGGATTCATTCTCTTTAAGATATTTTTCATCATCCTCAGTCCTAAATGATGATATTACTGAATATCTTTGGCCTGTAGTGCAAAGATGTATGATTACTTGATGAATATCTTTGGCCTGTAGTGCAAAGATGAACAGGTGTTGAGGTGAACATGACCGACAGGTGATACAAATGAATATCTTTGGCCTGTAGTGCAAAGATGAATATTTGGATAAAGATGATTATTAATTGATGTTACAGGGATAAAATATTGATGATGGACTTTTAAATCTTAGAAGATAGTAGAATTCTTTCTCTACTTGACTCTTCTAATGGTTTGCTGTTTCCGCTGCAGTTGTTGATCTAAAACTTGTTGTCGATTATATTCTATCAGATTTTTCCCTGTTGAAGACTAACGATAATTTGTTTGTATATTATCTTAGTCATAATATTCTTTACTGGGCTAGTTGAGCTCACCCTTTTCCTTTTTGTTCCATTTTTCTTCTCAGGAGGTGAGAACATAGCAGGATCTAGTCGGGGTATGGAGTGATGGTTCTAGAAAGATGTATTAGCAGTCCTCACTATTTCTGTAAAATAGTGTTTGAATAATTGTAATGAGGATTTATTTGAGTGTGGATATTGTCTAGAAGACAATATTTGTATTTAAACTCACAGTATGTGTTGTCGTATTTTGTACGACAATTGTATTATTGAAGTTGTAGTTTGCTTTCTGTACCATGTATTTGGCGACTCAGAATGGGTGTTGTATACCTATTCTGGGGGCGTCACACCAACCCTGATTCAAGTTTCGGAATAAAGATCTCATGACATAGAACAGATATATAACCTAAAATACACAAAACACCTAACACACACGGATCAAAAGGCCCTGACATATGGTTGTCAGACGAATTTTTCCAACTTTACCAGATTTGATAAATCTTTAGATTCGAGCATCTAGATGTTATGGATCCAAGATCCAACAACCCAGATCTCTAAATGGCACCTTATAACACATATCTAACCAACAACTAACATCAAAGCACAAGATTTATGAAAATTATGGTTTATACATTTTCTATCTTTGATCCTTGATTTCTGACTTCATGATCTGTTATTGGAAAGCTAAGGGTTGATTCTAGCTTTGATTCTCACACTCTCTCCCTAATTTCTGAATTTCTAGAGAGAGAAGGTCTTAGTAGAAAATGAAAATGAAACTTGCCTTTTCTCTCTCTTTAATCTCTCATAATTGATATATTACAATGCATGAGCTGCTGATTTCGGCTGGGATTGCTAGATATAAGTCACATGGGGCTGGTAGAGTTGTTGGACAACTCACCTTTGGCAAGTCTTGCAAGCTATCACTCCAATAATGCAAGAAGGGCAAAAATGTCATTTCGTATTTAATTTTAATTCTAAAATTATCATTTGATGAAACCCTTAGGGTTAGGGTTTGGAATATTTAGGGTTTAGGGTTTGGAAAAACCCTTTAGGTTTAGGGTTTAATTTTCTAGGATTTAAAAAACTAGGTTTTCAAAATTTAGGTTTCCAAAAATAGAAATTTAATATTTCTAAATTATAATTAGGATTCTATAATTATAATTAAGATCTCCTAATCATAAATTCAATCTTGCTAAGTAGGATTAATATATCCTAATTAAAATTTCTAATTAAGCAATTAGGGTCAAAATGGTCATTATGGTTTATAACCCAGAAAGTAGGGTTTCTAATAGAAAAATAATTTTCCTAAATTAGAAATTAAATTTTCGTAATTAGATTAGGGTTTTCTAAATTTGAAATTAGGGTTTGCTAATTAATTAAGCTTTACCCTAATTAATATATTAATTAATAACACTTAAGCAATATAATAACCATTTAAGTTCCCAGACTAGGGTTTCATACATCGAATTAGGGTTTCGAATTTTCGAAACTAAAATTAGGGTTTCAGAACCGGTTTCTAGGGTTTCTTATATTTCGTTAGGGGTTTTCTAACTGAACGTTGACGTTCTTAATATATACTTAGGGTTTGTTACAGATATCGTTTATCTGGTCAACCCTTGACCCTTAACCACATACTATACACATATACACAGAACGTATTCACTTATTCCTTATTAATCCTGAATAATTTACCTAAATCCTCTACAGAATTTTGAAATCCTCAAAATTCCACGTCAAGAATATCAAACGCATACACTAATTTTCTGTCTAGGTTATAATTTTGAACCTTAAATCAATTAATTAAAATTTTAAAAAATATTCAAAATTCTTGGGTTGTCACATCATTCATATTACATGAATGCTAGTCTCTTAAACTTCTCAGATGTTGAACTTGAGAAGTTCTGTCTATGTGTGAATGTGTGATATTTGTACAAAGTGGTAGAACGTATGAGGCCTTGAGCCACAATTTGAACACTTTGGTGTTTCTGAGAATGTTTGCGTAAAAACATTATTCATCCGATGTTGTTTGGAGCTAGGGTTTGAAATTCTGAGAAACGCATAATGTTAGAATATGACGATATTATGGAATATCCAATAATATTTCCGTTATGGCAAATGAAGTTTTCGCCTGCGGACTTAAAACCTAAGGGTTTGTGAAAGAGGTTTCCGAAAGGGAAATATAACGCGTATAGTTGTTTCGATTATTTATGAAATACGAGTATTATACTAATATGTATACGAGTATGGTATGAAGAATAGTACGACGTATAATACGATTATTATATGAGTATTATACAAAGAGAATACGTGAGTAATACGCGTAGAATACGAGTCGTATTATTAGAGTATGAGTTAAGGATTTTATAAAATCCAATTGGACTTGGATTAACAACAAGCCCAATGAATTAAGTATACAAGCCCAAGTCAAGGCCCTATATTAGATTGGTTAAAGCTCAATGTTTATTAAAGTCAAGCCCAATCCAAAGAATTAAACTGTGGGTCGAACCGGCGGGTTATGGGATGGGTAAAACCCATGGGCAAGGTGGGCCGGCCACTTGGTGTGCAAGGCAAGTGAATCACTTGGTCACCAAGTATTTTACTTGGTGACAAAGTGGTAATTAAGTAAGGTGGTGGAAAATTGGACATTTTTGCCCTCCATGTGGTTGCCTATATATACAAGGCCAAAGTTGATTATTTTGTGCTTTAAAAAGATTGTCCAACATATTTGAGAGAGAGAAAAGAGCAAGAAACTTATAATCCTTCTACTTCCAAGCAAACCAATAGACGTTTATCAAGAACGTTAACTACTTTAAAGGTAAATTCTCATTAACCGTAATCTTCATCCTTTTCGATTTCTTTCTCATAGAAGAATCGTAGATTGGTGGAGCATGTTTATTGAGGAGAGATAAGGATGTCTAATAATTACCAAACCATTGATAGGTCATGACCAAATAGAAATCGTAAGTGTTTACGTAAGTTGAAAACGTAGAAAGTCTTGAAAGTTAACTTAGTTATAATTGAATGTTTTGGAAACCGTTATGGCTAAGGTATGTTCATCTTGATTGGTTAGGATGTAGATATGAAGTCCATGGAGTATTCCATGTGATTTGGCTTAGAGAACATTAGGAATGGAGTTATGGCGAATTGTACGGAAATAGACGTTAAACGTCAAAAACGTAAAAAGTCCGGATTAAAGGTCAAAAGTTATCGTGTGACTTGAAAATGTTGGTTTCCAATGTCAACACGTGAGATAAGGTAATTAAGAGTCGTTGGCGAAAGAATCATCGCATTCCGACTTATAACGAAGAAAACAAGTATTGAACGGACGAAAACGTTAAACGAACGCTTAAAAATGAACTTAAAGGTGAATTCCGAGTTAACGGATTCGTAAAGGTAAAATTCTTATACGAACATGTAAAGAATGTAATTCCTGACTTGTAGGAATTCTAATGGGTCAATTCGGATGTAAAACAAACAAATTAGGAAGCCGGGAGTTTCGTAAAGAAACCAAACTGTTTTGGCCAACTGGTGCACAGGTTCGGCGCCGCAGCGCCAAACCCTGTGTTATCTGTCACGCCGCAGCGCCAGTTATGGCCGGGAGAAAATAAAAAGGTCTGGAGACTCGCGCCATAGCGCGAGAGTTTGTACATGGACTCGCGCCGCAACGCCAAGTCTGGGAAAAACTTCTGGAGAGTGGCGCCGCAGCGCCACTAGAATACATAGGATGCCGCGCCGCAGCGCTGGCAGTAGAAAAATGTTGACCAAGTTAGTTTTTGTTATAACTGAATGAAGACTTAATGTAAGACATTAAGGGTACATAATGTATATGATAAGACTTACCTTAACTCACTTATAAGGTGTTAATGTAAGACGATCTATTAAGGTTTAATAGTAACTAAACGAAGAACCCAAAGACGTAATGAGTGAACTGTGAATGACATTCAACTTTGGTAATTAACCATTAATGATCGAATGTCGATTAAGGATGTAAGAGCGTTAATGAAACGTAACGAAGTATAGACAGTTGAATCGACTTTAGTAACGAAATTAATTTAAATAAAACATAGAAGAGAAAAAAGTTGGTTAGAATCATAAAGTTAGTTTGTTTAATAACTGATTACAGTGTGCTATGTGAATATCTCATGTAGATCCTGTAAAGACTGAGAATAGTTGAATTGTATATTCGAAGACGCTTAAAGGCAAGTCTTTCTTAACGCTTGTCTGACCTTCGTGTTAGCCAAGTTTTTACGTGATGCATAATATACAATGCATGAATGGTAAATAGGAAAGTGTCGATGACTGTTTTATTCTGGCTAGACAAGTATTGGAGAGTTGATTGATTTGTTTACAAGTCTATTGATATAGAACTGTTAACGATATCATATGCCAAGTATTTGGTACGGATGACAAGGTAAGTGTGTCTATGTACAAACAAAAGTATTTTTCATCGATTATTCGATGGGCACGCGAGGTTGCCAAATGTTGAACGTAAATACGTTTAACGTAAGAGTGTTGATCAACATAGAGTACAATAGGCTGATCACCTAGAAGTGCTCATAAGTAAAGACGGATGGATGTCCTTAGTGCCGGATGTCCTTTTCAAGTATGAAAACGAAAAAGTGTATGTTCATGGTCTATTGACCGGTTCATCATTCCTAAGCTATTATATATACTCGGGAATTGTTGTATGAGAATTATTAGTCAAGTATTTCGTAATGCTTCGTAGATAATAGTTCAGATATGGAGATAAAGCATGAAATTGTTGATGTGATATTCATATGATTCTGTGTTAAGACTTGATGAGCTAGTTATAGACACTCGAAATTTTCTGTACACCTGTCACTGACCTTGTAGGAGGACAGATTCGTCTTTTAAGAGAGAACCCTGAAAGACAGTTCACATCTATTCCGGATACTACCGGAAGTTCAACATCAACCCCGGAACACACACTGGGAGTAACAAATCCAACCTCGGAGATAACCCCGAGGCGTACAGATCCAATACCGGAACACACACCGGAGAAGACAGATTAATCTCGGAGATAACCCCGAGGTATCCAGTCTCAGTCCCAACCACGGGAATAGCCACCAACCTTGGTGATAACCCCAAGGAATGCAGTTTCGGCGATAACCCCGAAAATGCTTGTTTCAAATGCAACCAGCTTCAATCTCGGTGCTCACAAAAAGATACACTGTACCAACCCAGCGATAATACCGGGAGGACATGCACACCTCAAAGATGACAATGAGGACCTTCAACAAACGTAGCAGTCCAATCTCAGCGAAGCCATGAGCAACATCTGCTTTATCAGCCCGATCCGGCGATAACCCCGGTGAGCGGCAACATCGTCATCTCGCCAACGCGATGCCATGCCACGGCGTCTCAACATTTCATACACATCTCTGCGCAACGGTGTCCCACAAGAATCAAGGATAACCAATCCCGAGTGACTATTGTGCGGGGTAACGGATGAAAGTTGAAGCTTTAAGACCGGAGGGAATCGTCCCATCTTCAATGACTTCGTAAAAACTCTAATCCCATGCCATCGTACAACTCTCGACAACGGTGGTCCGAAATAGGTCATGTATACCTCAATCGGATGCCCGGATTGCACTTTTGAAAGTTCGAGCGGACATTACAGTGCCCAAGTGCACGTACTTCGAGACGACGCGACCCGAAAAACTCGGGTCCACCCGGGTTGCCTCTGGTACACCTGCGGCTCCACCCACTATAAATAGAGGGCTTGGGGTGGCCATTTTGCAAGAGAAATCGGCGAGGAAGCCCTGCCCAATTTGCTCCGCACTTACCCCATACAGTGTACTTTCTCATTTTAAACACCTGTGAGCTCATATATAACTACTTTTGTACCTACAAAAGCCAGTGTTTACCCACTTTAAAGATATAGAAGTCTTCTTTGGCAGCCCACTGTAAGCCTTCTCACACACTTTAAAGCCTTTCTCTTTATCTTTGCACACACCCTTCTACACGTTGAGAGTCGTGCTGCGCGCTTTTGCCCGGACTTCGGTCCGTGGTTTTATTTCAGTTTGTGTGTGTGTGTGTGTGTGTATATATATATATATATATATATATATATATATATATATATATATATATATATCGTCCCACCTGGAGTTTTCTTCGTGGTGGTTGATCGCTTTTACATCTTTCTTTACATTTTGTCCCGCCTGGAGTTTCCTCCGTGGCGGTCGACCGTCTTTACTGCTTTATCTACGTTTCGTCATGCCTGGAGTTAACTTTGTGGCAGTTGATTGTTTTGTACAGCTTTATTTATGTTTTCGTCCCGCCTAGAGTTTCCTCCGTGGCGGTTGATGGCTTTTACAGCTTTATTAACGTTTCTGATCCCCCATGGAGGTGCTTTGTGGTTGGTGATCATGTCTGTATATATATATTTACAGCTTTTATATATATACATGCTTATTGATTTATATCAAATTGCGGTATCATGTAAGCCTAGGAATCATGTGATCACAGATTCATCCCATTGGATCTAGATTCGGTTCCCGTGATGGATATTTTCAGCTGTAAGCAGCTTGTAAATTATTATGCGATGTCTGAATTTTCCCAGATGGTTTCCATACCCACGAGAAAGTCAGCATTATTTTGTATATTATTTTCGTACAGATGTCTCGCATCTGTCAAATAAAATCAATCAAGCCGAATACAGAATAAAATGAAAGTATCAAAGGCCTCAATTACTATTGAGCACAAGGGTTTGAAAAACCTCTTTTTAATAAAACTTCATTACTATATATTGTTTAAAACTGATTTTTTACATAAATTCAAACCATTTGCATATAGGTGCGAACGAGGCATAGCACTACTTCTAAATAACAGCACATTGACCCCCACACACACACACATTCAGATAATAGTTTCTTGAAAAGAGGCGGTCGCCGTGGTAACACGGATGTCGGGGGGGGTGCCTAACACCTTCCCTCCGCATAATCAAGTCCCCGGACCCTAATTGAATCTCGGTTTCACCGACCCATTTAACAGTGTCACATCACTGGGTCAATGTGCAAACTTTTTCTCGGTTGTGTTGGTACAACCAGTTAAAAAATCAACTGGCGACTCTTACAATCCAATCATCGACATTATACATGTCGGACCTTTTTCACTTATTTTTTCAAACAAACCTCACCTAAAATGAGAACACCAAAGAACAAATAACAGAAAGGGACATTTAAGAATCCCGACGTCGACACTAGTTATGCTCATTCTTGCTTGAACCATATGTTTGCAGCTAAAGCCAAACGAACCTTTTCTCGGTTCTAAGAGAGATAGACTAGTGTATTGTATGTAATATACTTATGAAGAACAACGAATGTATTCGGTTATGAACCTGGGAAAAGATTTATTACAGATGTAATACAAAGATAGTAATTATAATCATTTTGTTGTTATTTCAATGGAATGATTGTATGAAATGTAGTATCGAGGAGCACCATCTGTCGAGTTGGAAGATACCCGGATTTGGGGGAGTCACAGGTTGGTATCAAAGCATTAGGTTATAAAACTTAAGGGGGTAAGAACCTTAGGCTAATAACCTCGTAGGAAAGGAAGAGTCCGAAGAAAGTTAACTCGAGTCAAATGAGTTAATAAGGTATTGAGGAAACTCAGTACCAAAAGATTTAAAAGATGGAAAGTAACCCTAAATGGATTAAATGTGATTTGTGCTTATATTATTGTGTATTATGTACTAATCAATTTGTTATGTGTTAATGTAGATGTCAGTTGATAGCTTGATGTATAGGCATATACATGTGATCAGCGAGGAGTCCATGAACCGAGTTGAGACAGTACATGTGCCTATAGAAGACATACCTGTAGTGATTCTAGAGGAGTCAGAGCCCGAGGAATATTACTCGGAGGAGCACTATTCTGAGGAAACCATGGGGATAGCATCATAATTAAATATGATGATTGATGTGGAGGATGACATGGAGGTAACATCGATTAATACGGTGATGCCTGCCCTAGAGTCTACATCTACCGAGACTATGAGGGCAATGTACCTCTCAGTGCTTGACCGTAACGTACAATTGCACAATATGGTGCAACACCAGAAGGAAGAGATCAGTGATCTCTATGGGGAAAAAGAGTCTACAGAGCCAGACTATGAGATAGAGCATGATAAGAAAGTGCTCATGACTGACAAGGCCCAGGACTATAAGAACGAGGTCATTGAACTTCGCAAGAAACTAGTTGAAAAAGACCAGAAGATAGCACGAATGTCATATATAAATGGCAGTGCATATGAGGATTTCAAGCTTAAGATAGCTTGTTATTCTATTGAGTCGGGACAGACTCGACATACTATAAGTCGAGATATTGTGTCGATTCTGGTGAACCAGAAGCATGAGAATGCTGTTAGACAGTATTAGGAGTAGTATGGTGAATATTTTTGTGTAGTGACGTAAAACCCTCTTTTGTATAATTAAAGGGTAGTCTTTTTGTAAATTCTAATTTTTGTAGAAGTTAATCGCGGGATGTATATGTAATAGCTTTTGGGCTATGGAAAACAACTTTTAAATAGTTTTGAGCTATAAAGAAGCATTTTAATATAAGAAAGTTTTTATTTTAATTTTCTGTGTCGTGAATGAGTTATTGTTCAGTTGTTTGACGACTAATAACGAAGTAAGTAAATAAATAATAACGAAAATTTATTTATTTAATCAGAATTGCCGCCAAGAAGAAAACAACGTAACCAAGAAGCGGAATCGCATAATGAGAACGAGGGGGGTCCTAATAACCCAATGTAAGAGTTCGTTAATTTATTAACGGCTGCATTTAACCAAACTGGGGGTAGAGCACCCGCAGAACCTAGGGTAGCCCGAACGATTACCTTTAAGGAATTTAAGAGTGTAGGTCCACCCGAATTTAAGGGAACAACGGACCCAATGGAGGCCCAGACATGGGTCAAGAAAATAGAGAAGGCGTTTGTTATTAAAAACGTAGCTAAGGCGCAAAAGACCTATTTTGCGACCTATATGATGAAGGGGGAAGCCAACTACTAGTGGGAGGCTCACCAGGGTGGGGCTGGAGCGGAAGCTATTACATGAGAACAATTTAAGAAGGTATTCTTTGAGAACTATTTCCCTACTAGCATGCAAGGGAGAATGGAGATTAAGTTCTTAGAACTTAAGTAGGGGGACATGACTGTTCCCCAATATGCGGCCAAATTCAATGAATTGGTGAGGTTCGCTCCACACCAAGTGGACACAGAGGAGAGGAAGGCTCGTAGGTTTGAGCAGGGCCTAAAACCCTGGCTCTATAGTAGGATATCAGTTTTTCAGAGTGCTTCTACGGGACCATTCTGGAAAAGGTGATAATAACGGAGGGTGGTAGTGAGGCGTTGACCCAGTACCACAAGGATAGAAAGAATAAGGGTAAGGGAGAGGGAGGAAATAAGGCAGAAGTTGTCAGTGGAAGTGGCAATATGCCTAAGAGGAAGAACATTAACCCCTGGAATACTGGGGCAAAACAAGAGGATCCTAAACGTAGGATGGAGGCATGTAATACATGCGATAAGACTCATCTGGGAGTCTTTCTGAAGGGGAAGACCGGTTGTTATAACTGTGGACAGGAGAGTCATATATCTCCCAACTGTCCTAATCCTAAGAAAAGTCGGGGATGTTTTGTTTGTGGGTCGGTAGACCACTTGGTAAGAAAATGCCCAAAGAAAGGGGCGGAGGGTAGTAAAGGTTCTGGTAGTGGTAATTTAGTCATTATAGGACCAACACCATCATTGGGTAGACCCTCAGCCCGAACGTTTAATATGACAGTCCAAGATGTGGTTGCATCAACGGATGTAGTAGCAGGTATCAGTCCAATCAACGAAATAAATGCTTACGTGCTATTTGACTCTGGTGCTACTTGTTCTTTTATAGCATGCGGATTTGCTCAACAATTGGGATTAAATCCTGAAAAGTTAGAAATACCTTTAGACGTTAAGGTAGCAAACGAGGAGGTAATTCCCATTGAACACATTCATAGGAATTGTTTCGTAGATATCAGGGGTAATAGATTATCGGTAGATCTTTTACCGATAAGGTTAAGAGAATTCGATGTGATCCTCGGTATGGATATGTTAATTAACCATAAAGCAATAATAGATTGTCATAGAAAGAGTGTAAACCTAAGGCTTCCTAAGAAACCTGAGGTGGTGTTTTACGGAAATAAATCACCGGGACGTACTTGTTGTCTAACCATAACGCAAGCTAGGAAAATGCTGAAGAAGGGGTGTAAGGGTTATTTGTGTCACATGGTGGATACCCAAAGAGTGAGAACATCATTGGAACAGATAGCGGTGGTTCAAGACTTCGCGGATGTGTTTCCGGAGGAGTTACTCGGTATTCCGCCAGATAGAGATGTAGAATTCGTGATTAATTTGTTGCCGGGTACGACACCAGTTTCAAAGGCACCATATAGAATGGCGCCAGTTGAGATGAAGGAGTTAATGGTTCAGTTACAGGAACTATTACATAGAAAGTACATTCAACCGAGTGTTTCTCCGTGGGGAGCACCGGTATTGTTTGTAAAGAAGAAGGATGGATCGTTACGACTTTGTATCGACTATCGGGAGTTGAACAAGTTAACGATTAAGAATAAATACCCGTTGCCTAGGATCGATGATCTATTTAATCAGTTGAAAGGGGCAAAGTATTTTTCTAAGATAGATTTGTGCACGGGGTATCATCAACTGAAAGTGAGGAAGGAAGATATACCTAAGACGACGTTCAGAACTCGTTACGGGCATTACGAGTTTTTGGTTATGTCGTCTGGGTTGACGAATGCGCCAGCCGCATTCATGGATATGATAAACATAGTATTCAAACAGTATTTGGACAAGTTCGTCGTAGTGTTCATTGATGATATTCTAGTCTATTCTAAGACGTCAGAAGATCATGTTGAACACCTAAGAAGGGTTAAATGCAATGTTGACCACTGAACTTTTTTGATATTTGGGTATTGAGCCCCTTTCTTCCGGTCAACGCAAACTGAGCCCCTTTCTATTCAAAAATTTAGACTTTGAACCTCAGGCGCCACATGTGCGTTGACTTGCTGACGTGGCACATGTGGCAGGTATGACGTGGTATTTAATATTTTAATTTAACATGAGCATTGCTGACGTGGCGGCTTCTTTTGATTTTTTTCCAAAAATTTGCCCTTGCAAGGATTTGAACTCACAACCTCATATTTAAAAGTTTGGCCATATGACCGCTGGAGCTATATAAGTCAACTGTTAAATTTTTGCAAGAATTAATCTTTATATCAAAACATAAGATTTTCCCATCTTGCCTAACATTAGCGGTTGGAGTACTAATAATAATAATAACAACAACAACAATAATAATAATATTAATAATAATAGTAAAAATAAAAATGAAAGGAAAGAAAAGAAAAGAAAAGAAAATAGTAATAATAATAATAATAATAATAATAATAATAATAATATAATAATAATAATAATAAAATAAAATAAAATAAAATAAAATAGTAATAATAATAACAATAACAAACACTTTCGGAGGGTTGTGATATGGAAATGAGGTGGCATGCAGTACTGTGTGTCCCATGGGCAACGTGAGTAGAGGCGAAGATGTATGTCTTCCAAAGTCGTTATTATTATTATTATTATTATTATTATTATTATTATTATTATTATTATTATTATTATTGTTATTGTTATTATTATTACTATTTTATTTTATTTTTATTTTTACTATTATTATTATTATTTTTATTATTATTATTATTATTATTATTATTATTATTATTATTATTATTATTGTTATTATTATTATTATTATTATTATTATTATTATTATTATTATTATTATTATTATTATTATATCTTATTATTATTATTATTATTATTATTATTATTATTATTATTATTATTATTGTTGTTGTTGTTGTTGTTGTTTATTGTTATTGTTATTGTTATTGTTATTATTATTACTATTTTATTTTATTTTCTTTTCTTTTAATTTTATTATTATTATTATTATTATTATTATTATTATTATTATTATTATTATTATTATTATTATTATTATTATTATTAGTACTACAACCGCTAATGTTAGGCAAAATGGGAAAATCTTATGTTTTGATATAAAGAATAATTCTTGCAAAATTTTAATAGTTGGCTTATATTGGTCCAGCGGTCATATGGCCAAACTTTTAAATATGAGGTTGTGAGTTCAAATCCTTGCAAAGGCAAATTTTTGGAAAAAATCAAAAGAAGCCGCCACGTCAGCAATGCTCATGTTAAATTAAAATATTAAATACCACGTCAGACCTGCCACGTGTGTCACGTAGGCGCCACGTGTGCCACGTCAGCAAGTCAACGCACATGTGGCGCCTGGAGGTTCAAAGTCTAAAATTTTGAATAGAAAGGGGCTCAGTTTGCGTTGACCGGAAGAAAGGGGCTCAATACCTAAATATCAAAAAAGTTCAGTGGTCGACTTTGCATTTAATCCCTTGGAAGGGTGTTTTACCACTATCATACAAGATGTCTAATGACATACAACCTCGTGTCATCATAAGACAGGGTTGTGCTCATCCACTTGCTGAGTATATTTACAAGCGCTACCTATATAATCTTGGTGTTTGTTTGGAGTATAATTCCCAATTAGAGACAGTGGAGATAATGATATGTTAAGAGAAGACTCACCATTGGGAAGAATATGATAGTAATATTCTCGTTTTTCTTTGGGGTCTATTGGGTCAACCAAGGATAATTCTGTGGCCATATGATATCTATCATAACCTAGACGCATGGCCTCCCATGTACGAAGGTTTCCTTGAGCACTTCCCAAAGATTCTAATTTCTAAAACAGTTTTTGAGTATACCTTTATGTAAGGTGTCATGGTAACGTGCTATCCAAGTTGATATATTTTAGTATCAAAACTCACAACATATGTGTTGTTGTATTTTGCACGACAATTGTTGTAATAAAGTTGTAGTTGTTTTCTGTACCATGTATTTGGCGACTCAGAATGGGTTGGTTAGAATGGACCTATTTTGGGGGCGTCACATATGGGCCATCGGCCTACCCGGTTGCGCTGGACCCCCAATAGTTAACTTACCACTATTGGTGCCCTTATTCCCGTCCGTCCCCTTCTTCGGGCAGTTCTTTGCCATGTGGTCAGTTAACCCACACACAAAGCATTCATAGTTTTTCTTCAGACTCGGACAGTTAGGCGCAATGGGCCCCTCCTGTCCACAGTTGTAACACACATCCTTACCTTTGAGACAAACTCCTAAGTGAGTCTTCCCACAGATTTTGCAGGCCTCCATCCTCCTCTTCAGGTCCCCTAGTTTTACTACGAGATTCCCAGAGCTACTCACCTTCCTCTTATATCCTTCGCCACTCCCGTTGGCTCCCTCGATCTTTACTCCCTCGTCCACTTTCCCTTTATTCTTCTTATCTTTGTGGTACTGGCTCAATTCTTCGCTACCACCTTCGGCGATTATCGCCTTCTCTAAAACAATTCCAAAGGAAGTACTTTGGAACACATAAATACGATTATAGAGCCAGGGTTTCAAGCCCTGCTCGAACTGTCGAGCTTTCCTCACCTCAGTGTCCACTTGGTGTGGAGCGAACCTTGCCAGTTCATTAAACTTGGCGGCGTATTAGGGAACCGTCATGTCCCCTTGCTTTAATTCCAGAAACCGCATCTCCATCCTTCCCTGCATGCTAGTAGGAAAGTAGTTCTCGAAAAATATTTCCTTGAACCTCACCCACGTTAGAACATCTATTCCAACCCTAGTCTGATTGGCCTCCCACCAAAAGTTGGCCTCTCCCTTCATCGTGTAGGTTGCAAAGGCAACCTTCTGGGCCTCGTCGACATTTGCTATCATAAATGCCTTCTTGATTTCCTTCACCCATGTTTGGGCTTCGATAGGGTCCGTAGTTCCTTTGAACTCTGGCGAACCCACGCTTTTAAAATCCTTAAAACTGGTAGCTCGTGCTACACAAGGATTTACGAGGATGTTAGCCCCGATTCTATTAAACGCGGCTGTTAATAGATTTACGAACTCCTGCATGGGGTTAACCGGACCTCCCTTGTAAGACCCCAACTTTTATAAATAAAGAAAAATTTCTATAAATATCATTTTTGAATATTATGGAGTTAATTTGATATAATGTTCTAGTTGTGGGTAATATTTATAAATTTTGCAAAGTACGCAAGTTATTATATAATATTCAATTGGTCGGGGAATATTCGTTTTAACAGAGAATATTCGTACAACAGCACAATCATTGGTGGACCCCACAATAGAATTATTGTCAGATTGAGAAAAAGATAAAAATACTTTATGAAAATAATGGCAAAAGTTTTACCGTTAACTGTTGAAACACCCGGTGTTAAAAGTACAGTAATACGTGTGGTTGCACAGTAGCACACGATATTGATTATTGATGCTTATATGATAAGTCACTCAGTTTGATTCAATTATTGTCAATTAATAATATGAATTATTTAGCGATAATGAAGTTTTGTTTTATTCGTATTATTAACGTAATAAAACAGAAACATCTTTTTGTATAAAATAGAATACTTTATTAAAGTTATTCTATAAATAGAATATATTTTATTTTATTTAAAAGATTTCTCTTTAAATATGGACCGTCAGATTAAAGTAAATCAATCTGGACCGTTCATGGATTAGTTACTATGCATTCTATTTTCCTATAAATAGCAGCTCATTCCTTTATTATTTCTTACGAATTCACTGAAACACTTTAGAGAGATAAACTATAGAGAGAAAGAAGAAAAGTATTCTGCTACTTCACCACTCATATATCTAGTACTTTTCTTCTTAAGGTAGGGAGTATTATTTCTTTTATATTCATGAAGAGAACTTCTGTTATTCCATTCTTTATTATTCTGTTGGAATAACCAGTATACGCGGACTTCCCTATACTTGGTGAAATTCTCCTGTTATTCTGTCCTTTATTATTCTGTTGGAACATCCTGTCGGTGCGAATTTTGCCTTACCTGGTTCCGTCTTTATTATTCTGTTGAAACATCTTGTCTGTGCGTTCTACGCCGGACTTGGTTCCATCTTTATTATTTTGTTAGAATATCCTGTCTGTGCGTTCTACGCCGGACCTGGTTCCATTATTTATTATTCTGTCGGAATATCCTGTCTGTGCGTTTACGCCGGACCTGGTTCCAATATTAATTATTCTGTTGGAATAACCTGTCTGTGCGGTCTATCGCATGCCTGGTGATTTCTTTTGTTATTTCATTCTTTATTATACTCAGTTGATTAAAGTTTTGACTTCTATACTCCATGAAATTAGTGGAATATCCTTGATAATTGCGTTTCATCTAGTATCTTTTCATGGAAATATTCTTCTAAGCATTCTTGAATTTTACTCCACAAAGCAGTATCATGTTGACAATTTGGACATTATTAATTCCTGGATAAATTAATTCTTGAACTTGTTTTATTGAATTCTTATATCATTGTCATCATCCTCATGTTTATATTATGTTGAAAGTCATCTGTGGCCTGTAGTGCATAGATGGACTTGGTATGATTATGACCAGGGATTATTCGGTATAATCATGACCGTAATGTTACAAATGATGTAGTAAAAGTCCTCATTGGCCCGTAGTGCGTTGATGGACAGTTGTTGGCATGATCATGACCATTAATGAATACACAAATATTTTTAGCCCGTAGTGCATGGATAATTGTGGTCGTGATAGTAAAGAATATCCTTGGCCGTAGTGCAGGGGTGATTCGATGATGTGGATGAATTATCAAGCTGAGTCTCAGCGATAACGGTGATGAAAAACCTTTTAAATTATAAAAGATAGTAGATGTTATTCTCTACTTGACTCTTTTAATGGATTGCTTGTCCCGCTGCAGTTAAACTTGATGTTTGTTATATTTTATCAGTTTAACACTGTTGAAGGCTAATGATAATTTATTCTGCATTATCTTAGTCATAATATTTCTTACTGGGCTAGTTGAGCTCACCCCTTCTTTCACTGTTCTCTTCAGGAAATGAGAACGTAGCTGGGACGAGTCAGGGAATGGAGTGATGGTCCGGATGATAGTATTAGCTAGTAGTCCTCACTATTCTGTGAAATAGTGTGACAATAATTGTAATGAGGACTTTTTTTGAGTTTTTATACTCTAGTAAACAATATTTGTATTCAAACTCATAAGTTATGTTTGGTCGTATTGTACACGACAGTTGTATTATTAAGTTTTATTTGTATCCTGTACCTTGGGGGTGTCACATCCCTCAGGTTGGTTTGTGTTCGCACCTTGGTTTCGTGGTACTCTTCTTGGCGGCATTTTGTTGTTTCAATAAACACACATTTCATTATTATTCATTTCCTGTTAGTTAGTTATTATTTAATTTTAAATAATAAATCAAACATTCTTTACTCAACATGTTTCGAAAAAGAAAACTTATATTGATTCATTGTAGTATAATACTACATTGGTTACATTACACAGCCTAAGCTGATTACAATACTCTCCCGCAATTACTATCCTAAAATTGGGATTTACAAAAGACTACGCTTAATTATACAAAAGAGGGTTTTACGTCACTACTAGATACAAACATATTTACGTATCTAAACTACTCTAGCCACTACTAGATCACATCTACCATAAGGCATTCTCAAAATCCACCTTGGCAAGACCGGCAATAATATCACGGCTGATAGTATGCCTTGTTTGCCTTGTCTCTACGGGATAACCAACTACCTGCAGCTGGAAATCTGCATGAGAACTCCTATGAATATAGGACATTCTCCATATCTTTTGTTTCTTGGTCTTTACCTCACCCCTGAGCTCAAAGACCTTCTGTTTCAGCTCGTGGACCTTGTCCTTAGCCAAAACCCTTTCATCATGCTCCTGCTCCCACATGGACTCTATGTCCTTCTTATCCTCTATAACAGCTTGGAGCTTTGCCTTCAGCTCCTTAACCTCCTGACAGTAGTGGATGTTTCTATCCAATACTGACATAAATAGTGATATCATTGCATCCCCTGGAGCCATCTCTGCTGCTATTGCTACGGGGTTAAAGGACACTACCTCCACCTCTTCTTCCAACATGTCATCGAACACGGACATGAGGTCTAAACTCTCCGAGTCTCCAGACTCAACCACTACCACTTCGGGATTTGCTGCTATTGGGTTCGGTATGATTTCTATCTGATTTACCAACCCTTCATTGACTACCTGCACATCTCTATTTTCTCATGACATCTACAACAACACAAAAAGTTTGATTAGTACACGTCAGTAGAATATAAAAACACATAATATATAGTGCATTTTTATAAGGTTAATTTCCATCTTTTATTCTTTAACTTTTCTTAAGGTTATGACTTAAGGTTTAAATCCCCCCTTAAGTTTCATAACCTAATGCTTTGATACCAACCTGTGACACCCCCAAATCTGGGTATCTTCCAACCCGACAGATGGTGCTATACGTTGCTACAGTTCACACAATCATTCAATTGAAATACCTCAAAAGAACGAATATGTCTTATATATATTCAAAATAATATGAACATTCTCCCATGTTCTTAATAACCATTACATCTGTTCTTGTCATAATATAAAATATTATCATTACAAAATCTATACTATTACATAGGTAATCTACGGGTTCGCCTTAGCCTTCCCTTTATCCTTGTCGGATCCGTCGGTCCGTTCGGTCTTAGCTGCATTCATATGGTTCAAGCAAGAATGAGCCTAACTAGCTCAGCAAGTACAACAATTCTAAGAAAATAGCATACTTGAGACATAGGAATTATATATCTTCAATAACTGAACAATAGTTACGAAGTATTATCGATAATTCAAAATAGCAGTTCTTTTCCTTCAAAACGTTTTACAACAATAATATTCAATAAAACATAGATTCCGGTCCAAGACCATGAGCATTTCATAAGTACTTTGAAAAGGACATTCCGGCACGAAGTCCGTAAGTTCGGCATAACTTACGAGCACGTCTAGGTGATCAACCTATAGTACTCTATGTTGATAGACACTACATTCATTAAACGTGTATAAGTTTAAGTTGTGGCAACCTCATGTGCCTGTCGTTTGACGACAAAACCATTTAGCATACCCAGTCTCCTTTTGAAAACCACAACAATATTAGTTTGGTAAAACATTGCACATACTTGAAAGATTAAAAGAATTCAGCATATCGTAAGTCTAGCCGAGGGAATTGGCGTTGACTTCATCAAACATTAACTCATGTGAAGAATACATGAATCACAAAGACTTGTCCAGAACGAACTGGAACAAGGGTTAGTGTACTTGACTTCAGCGTCTGCTTACAGATATAACACGTGCACTTTAAGTCTTTAAGTCTCTACAGTAGATGATAACATCACATAACACATTAGGTCATGAATAAACATATATGGTTCCTAAAGAATCTTACCCTTCTTCTCCATCTAATTACGTATTAGATTTGTTAGTATTAGTTCTGACTTTTCGTTAGGTCATTCTTACGTTCATATGTAATTAACTTAACTTAACCCTAAGTGTTCATATTTAAGGCTTAATTATGTCTTAACAATGTTTCATTAAGATCCTTAATTAAGTGTTCATAAATTACTATTCATGTTCAACATGTAAACATTCCTTATTGTCTAGGTTATAAGGTTGGCGCCACGGCGCCGACTATTACTCTTGGTGCCGCGCTGCGGCGTCACATGCTATTGCCCAGAAACTGGACTTGGCGCTGCGGCGCGAGTCCCTATGTTATGGGTCGCACTGTGGCGTGAGTCTCCAGTACCCTATGGCTCGCTTTAGCACTGTGGTGCGGGTATTTTGGCTTTGAGTCACGTCGCGGCGCGGACTTTGTGCCACTGATTATTTTGACATATTTTTCAAATGGTGAGTTTCCCGGACTCGTAACTTCTTTGTTACAAGTCCGAATTGGCTCGTTCAAGAGCCTACGGTTCACAAATCACGTACTCTACGTGTTCATGCAAGAATTTTATCTATTCGATTTCGTTTGCTAAAAATTCACCTATTAGTCAATTTTTTAACGAAATGAGAAACGTTCGGGAATGTTCAACGCTCGTTTCTTCATTCTAAGTCAGAATCCGGCCATTTTTGAGCCCGCAACTCTATAATGCCAAATACAACTTGTCTCCATCGAAAACCTACGTTTCTGAGTTCAAACACAAAATACGACTTTCATTCCGAGAATTTCACGAATTCGACGTTTATCGTCCAATCGTGTGATTTTCGGCAAAACTTCAATACTAGTGATTTATTCAACATTCCAAAAGGATTCATTTCATTATCTAGACATATCCACTTACATGATACAACAACTTATGTTCAAATTAGGTTATGGCTTATTTTTCATAAGTTCATAACTTAACTATTTCTATCATACAAGACTTTTATTTCCTTATGACTTACTCTTAATTAAGTCATTTAAGCTACATGCTTACATCTTATTATTCATACAAACTTCTTAAGTTAATCATATGACAAATTTATATGTGTAGAATCCTTATGACTTACTCTTAATTAAGTCATTTAAGCTACATGCTTACATCTTATTATTCATACAAACTTCTTAAGTTAATCATATGACAAATTTATATGTGTATTCTATAAGTTCATAACTTTTTTAGGTTTAAGTTACTTATTCATAACTTATTCGGCTCAAGTTCATAGCTTAACCACTTCTTATATGTTCTTTGTAAAGCCCCCAAATCTGGGTACTTGAAATCCAAACTCGGTGCTTCACGATAGCATTTCTATGAGCGGAATAATACTAATAATAATAACAATAATATAAAGATCAACTTAATTTACATATTCATCAGAGTTTGAATCCCAAGTACGTAACCTTTAAACATTCATTACAACCCATGATAGATAATATATATCATACTTGTCTTAATAATATCAAACTAATACATAAACTACCACAAATCTTATTTGGTCAGCTTTCCTTTTCCTTTACTTCTGCATGAGCTTTCTGGTTCTTCACACTTAGCTGAAAACATTTAAATTAAGCAAGGATAAGCATTTGAGTGCCCAGCAAGTAATAGCAATTATATATATATAAGCTGAAAGAATTTAAATGTTTTCATTGTACTACCCTTCTACAACAAGTCAATAGTTGTGAAGTAATCGTAACCGATAATAATAACATAACAACTCTCTTTCAAATTTTTGAAACTACATATTGACTATAACTGGGGTTATGGTGACATGCTATGAATATTATTTTTAATTTTCGAATAGGTTAGACAGAAATTCATCTGCAAACCGTTATAACTTACGGGCACGGGGGGTGATCAGCCCGTTATGCCTTGCATTGATTAATACTACATGCAAGAACAACAAAACGGAAAATGGTCGGATGAATATTCGTTTGGTCGTGGAATATTCTGGAGTTAACCACAAGGAGTTATAAGGGTTTACTTTTAAAATAGTCTTTTCTCATAAAATTTATAACTCTTAATCTATACATCCAAAAATTACCATTTTTGGACACAATCAAGAAAACTCATTAAATTATCATTTCCAATTTTTTTAGAATTTTTGAAGATCTGAAAAATTACGAAACTAAAAAACATAATAACCCCTAAAAATCCCTTACAATCCCTTACCTCAAAAGAGCAGTATTTCTGACTGGAATGTAAAACCGAAGGGAACTTGCACTGTTGAATAGCAACTCTCATAGTATCTAAATACTCACAAAATACGCTCAATAATATAGAGAGAGAAAGAGAGAAAACTTATGAATTCTGGTGTGATTTTCAATTCTAACTTAGCCCTCTATTTATAGGAAAATGTTAGAACGCCAAAGCAGACTTGACCTGCAACCTGATGGCTTTACCTGCTAGTATTCCACCCACCAAAATTTCAACATATTTCTTCACCAACCAAAAGTGGGGCCCACTCAATTCTAGAATTTTTCACTAAAATTATTTATAAACCTAATTTCCGAATCAGTCACCTCTTAAAATTCATAACAAATTATACGTTCATTTTTAACGGTTCAAAATTTGTGAACATATACTCAACTTATATATGTATAACATATCCAAAAATCACAACGATCTAACGGTCGGATTAAAAATTATAATCCCCGCAATATATCTCAAAAATACTGGTTTGATTTTTAATACCTCCATTCCTACAAAATACTGATAAAACCCCTCATCAATAATTCCTTCATTTTTAACCACAATAAATATATCTACACAAAATAAATATTTCATTATCATATGAATCAATAATAAATTATTCACAAATAATATTACAGAATCACATTTATGACAACCAGGCTGTTCCCAGGAAAGATGGGGCTTTCCGATAAGGATTTCTCCTTATTGGCGCGCATTTAGGTGACCAAACCTCTCCTTAGACAGAACTTTCTAGACATTGCCAACAATACTATCTAATAATATTATTCAAATACTATGAATTATTGATCTGATAATAGGAAATACTGTGCAGTAACAATTATTGAACAATAATAATATAAAATATCAACGCAACAATTATTGAAACAATAAAATAAAATATTGAACAGTAACTACTGTAACAATTATTGAGTAATGCATTCTTACGTAAGGATCAATAATTCAATAATATTGTGCAATACCGTGTGCTACTGTGCAACCACGCGTATTACTGTATTTTAACCACCGGATATTCCAACAGTATTAACAGTAACAACTACACCGTCATTTATAAAAACTCAATTTTTGTCGTTATCTTCATCCGACCGTTTTTCGTTATGGGGCCCACAAATGGCTGCGCCGTCGTACGAATATTTCCCGACAACAAAAATATTTAACGACCAAACGAATATTCCCCGACAACAATGATTATTTTATAACCACTTGTTTATTTTAAAAAATTTCACATTTCACCCATAACTTTAAACTTTTATCAATTTAACCATTTACTGAATAGTAATTATAAAAAAAATTGAATACTTTTATTTCATAAAATTCGGGGTCTTACAAAAATAATTAACTTAATAATTTGTACTAAAATTCATATAATAAAATAATTATTATAATTATTCTAAAAATCACTCCATATATTACTTGAATAATATCTGATTATATTTTCATGGAAAATAATTAATAAAAATATTTCTACTATAAATTAATTATTAAAGATTATACTTTATAAAAATCAATAATTCTAAAATAAAATTATTTGTAAAGATTTATGTAATAAATATATTTTTATTTACCACATAAATATATATATACATTATCTTGTAAAAATCCTCATCCTTAAAAAAAAATTTATACCCAAAATTTCGGATTTATTTATATAAAAAATATCGGGTTGTTACATTCACCCTCCCTTATAAAGATTCTGTCCCCAGAATTACCGTTTTAAAACCTATACATACAAGGGTACATAACATTCACAATCATTGCAATTAGATCTTGATCAACTTTGATCGAACTGAACTTTAACTATTCACATAAAGCTTGTCTTTCTGATTAAACGAAAACTTGATTTCTAAAAGAACTCAAATTCCTCCTTCAAAATTTTTTTATAAAATAATTTACTATATATAGGAAAATCATGCATAAGAAATAAAAGTTATACGAATAATACCTGGAGTTTCAGTGCCAGCTGTCATCGTATCCTGGACAGTCATGTTGTAGACCCTTGCTGTTGATTTTGTTGGTTTGTTTGACGAAGTAGGTCCCATGATTGCCAAAGTCCCGCTGCCAGTGCCCGCGTTCACATTTCCTGTCTCCGCCCTCCTCTTCGGACAATCCTTCACCTTGTTCTCAGTTGATCCGCACAGAAAACATTCACTATTCATCCTAGGATTAGGGCAGTTGGGAGGGATATGACCCTCCTATCCGCACTTGTAGCAAACAAACTTTCCTTTCAAACACTCTCCTGAGTGGTTCTTTCCACAAGTCTTACATAGCACCATCTGCTTCTTAACTCCTTGCTTCACCTGAATACTTCCGAAATTGCTCCTCTTCCTCTTACTATCTCCATTCTTTCCCCCACTATTAATTTCCACCTTCCTAGCTCCTTCAACCTTACCTTTGTTCTTCCTCTCCTTGTTGTAGAGGCTCATAGCCTCCCTCCCCTCCTCAGTAATAATCGGCTTATCCATGAGTGCTGTAAATATAGGAATCTGCAACACCGCCACCTTGTTGGAGAGCTAGAGTTTTAATCCAAGCTCAAACCTTCTAGCTTTCCTTGCCTCCGTATCAACTTGATGCGGAGCAAACCTAGCTAACTCATTAAATTGGCGGCGTATTCTGACACCGTCATATTCTCCTGCTTCAACTCTAAAAATTTAACCTCCATCCTTGCCTACATACTAGGTGAAAAATAGTTTTCGAAAAACAGTGTTTTGAACCTATCCCATGTAACTATACCTTCTCCTGCCCTCGCCTGATTCGCTTCCCACCAAAAATTTGCCTCACCCTTCATCATGTAGGTGGCAAAAACGGTTTTTTCCCCTCAGCTACCCTAGCTATTACGAACGCCTTCTCAATCTCCTTAACCCAAGTTTGGGCTTCAATAGGATCATTTGTACCTTTAAATTCTGGCGGTCCCACAACCTTAAAGTCTTTAAAATTCGCCAAGCGGTTATCCAGCTGATTCCCAGCGACTGGTATTCCCTGTTGCATAGCATGCGCTACCATGTTGGCAAACTACTGCATTAGGTCTGCTTGTTATTGTCCTTCAACATTGTTAACAGATTCTTCTGCCCTTTGATTGCGAGTTCGACGTCTTGGCGGCATTATCTGGTTAAATAAAATCATAATTTTAACTTATATTCTAAACCTTATCATATAAGTTTAATATTTTAAACTTGTTTCATTACTCAAACATAGGTTCATATTCATTCAAAGATTTCAAAATACTTTACATATCGCAGCACATACTGCTTTAAACATCAGCTATCCCTTTGTTACTACAAAAGTCGGGATTTACAAACTTGATCATTACAAAAGTTGGGAACATTACATTAAACATACATACTTATCCTATATATTACATTAAACACACCTACACAACAGAACCTATACTACCTATTTATTACACATCTTCCTTGGATAACTTTTTACCTGATGACCTTCTATCCCACAGATAAAACATGCTCCTAGTTTGTAGTCGGGACAATACAGAGTAGTATGTCCTTCATAACCGCAAAGATAACATATTCTTCTCCCTTTCTTCTTATCCGATTTTCCTAAGTCACGGTCTTCTGTGACGACCCCAAAACAGGTCCATTCCATCCAACCTATTCTGAGTCGCCAAATACATGGTACAGAAAATAACAATAACTTTATTACAACAAATATCGTGCAAAATACAACAACGCATATGCTGTGAGTTTGGATACAAATATATACCAAATGTGACTCATGTCCCAACCGTGGACAGCACCTCACAATGACACCTTACATAAAGGTATAGTCAAAAAGTGTTTTAGAAATTAGAATCTTTGGGAAGTACTCAAGGAAACCTTTGTACATGGGAGGCCATGCTTCTAGGTTGTGATAGATATCATATGGCCACAGAATTATCTTTGGTTGACCCAATAGACCCCAAAGAAAAACGAGAAGATTACTATCATATTCTTCCCAATGGTGAGTCTTCTCTTGACTTATCATTATCTCCACTGTATCTAACTGAGAATTATACTTCAAACAAATACCAAGATTATATAGGTAGTGCTTGTAGATATACTCGGCAAGCGGATGTGCACAATCATGCCTTATGATGACACGAGGTTATATGTCGTTAGACATCTTGTATGATAGTGGCAAACCACCCTTCCAACGTTGAGTACACCTTACCCTATTGGATTCACCAAATAAAACTACTAAATGAACTTTTCTATACTGCTTCGGGAGAACATCCACAGCTAGAGACCACCGTTCTATTTTTCCGTTACCCTCGCTCGACCCAGCTACACTCTTATTACCTGAAAGGAATTGTGAAGCAAAAGGGTGAGCACAACTAGCTCAGTAAAGAATATCATGACTAAAGATAATTAAATTATCAATAGCTTTCATCAATAATAAATCAAAGATTTAGAACATATGGTAAATGATAAAAATTTCAACCATAGTTGCAGCGGAACGAGCAATCCATTAGAAGAGTTAAATAGACTATAAAGTCTATTATCTTCTCCATGTTAAAAATCCACCAACAATATTTTATCCCTGTAACATCACTCAACAGTTCCTTTCCACAATCATATGAATAATTCATGATCATAATTGTGATTCTAAATTTTTCTTCGCACCCAGGACGAAGGATATTTTTATCACCTGTCTTTACTTGAAACATCAAAGATCATGGTTATACCAAATCACATTTTCTGTTCATAATCATACTGATAAATTCATCTTTGCACTACGGGCCAAAGATATTCGTCAATAGACCATCTTTGCACTACAGGCCAAAGATATTCATCAACAGGTCATCTTTGCACTACGGGCCAAAGATATTCATCAACAATTCATCTTTGCACTATAGGCCAAAGATATTCCTCAACAGTTCATATTTGCACAACAGGCCAAATATATTAATATCTCAAAGAAATATATAATCAATTCAGAATTATATAAACAATAATTATAATCATGTTGATCAATTCACCTTTGCACTTAAACTAAAGATATTCAATTATAAATTCAATGGTCATGATCATACCAGTCAACAATTTATCTTTGCACTACTGTCCAAAGATATTCCTCAGTCACGATCATACCAATAATTTACCCATCTTTACACTCAAGTGAAAGAGAAATTCAACATCAGGGTTATAAAAAATGTCATATATAATAGTAACTCGCAAATAGTAACTCGTGAATAGTAAATCCGACACAAAAAGGTAGAAATTCTACGATAAAATTCATACCAATATTTCGGTATAATGATATTGAAAGAATAATATTTCTTAAATTTATAAATAATTTATTTTAATTGTTTACACTTTACTAAATAATGCATTTAATCATCCTAAAATGCCAAACTCATAAAATTTCATTACCAATAATCAAAACCCTCATCAAAAATCTGCATATACCTCATATAGGATTCTCAAGCCATAAAATCCTCTTTTCTAATTTTTTACTTCACATAACATATTTAATTTATTTACTTATAACTAGTCTATTTTCATGAAAAATACCAAATCAGTTCCAAAAATATTTTATTTCTGGGATTTAGCAGAATATAGTCCCATATTGAACATATATTTTTCTCAGAATTTTTAAAATTCTTTTACTATTTTTCATATGGCTAAAACCTCCGAATATTTAGACATTTATCAAAAATTGTACTTTTATCCAAAAATTCTGAAATTCACAAAGTACACTGATATTATATAGATATACTTCCAATAAAAATTTCATCAATTTTGGAGTTAACCACAAGGAGTTATAAGCGGTTAATTTTAAAATAGTCTTTTCCCGTAAAATTCATAACTCTTAATCTATACATCCAAAAATCACCATTTTTGGAAACAATCAATAAAACTCATCAAAATATCATTTTAATTTTTTCCAGAATTTTTGAAGTTCAGAAAAATTACGAAACTGAAAATCATAACAACCTTTAAAATCCATTACTATCCCTTACCTCAAAAGTGCAGTATTTCTGACTGGAATGCAAAGCCGAAGGAAACTTGCACTGAGTAGCAACTCTCAAAGTATCTAAATACTCACAAAATATGTTTCATAATATAGAGAGATAAAGAGAGAAAGCTTATATTTCTGGTGTGATTTTCAATTCTAACTTAGCACTTTATTTATAGGAAAATATTAGCACGCCGAAGCAGACTTAACCTGCAACCTGATGGCTTTACCTGCTACTATTCCCACCCACCATATTTGAATAAAAATCTCAGCACATTTCTTTACCAACCAAAATGGGGCCCACCAAATCTAGAATTTTCTACCAAAATGATTAACTCCGAAAATTCAACAATTTCTGAACCAGTCATCTCGTAAAATTCATAACAAATTATACGTTCGTTTTTAACGGTTCAAAATTTGTGGACAAATACTCAACTTATATATGTATAACATATCCAAATATTACCATGATCCAACGGTCGGATTAAAAATTATAACCCTCGGAAAATATCTCAAAAACCCTAATTTGATTTTCAATACCTCCGTTCCGACAAAAATACAGATAAAACACCTCAACATCAACTCCTTCATTTTTAACCACAAAAATATATCCCTCATATATATCCACATAAAGTAAATGTTTCCTTATCATATGAATCAATAATTAATTATTCACAAATAATATTACAGAATCACATTTATGACAACCAGGCTGTTCCCAGGAAAGAGGGGGCTTTCCAATAAGGATTTCTCCTTACTGGCGCTCAATTAGATGACCAAACATCTACTTAGACAGAACTTTCTAGACATTGCCAATAATGTTATCTAATAATATTATTCAAATAATATGAATTATTGATCTGATAATGGAAAATACTGTGCAGCAACAATTATTGAAACAACAATAATATAAAATATCAACGCAGCAATTATTGAATCAATAAAATAAAATATTGAACAGTAATTACTGTAACTATTATTGAGTAGTGCCTTCTTACGTAAGAATCAATAATTTCAAAAATACTGTGTAATACCGTGTGCTACTGTGCAATAACGCGTATTACTGTATTTTAACCACCGGGTATTCCGACAGTGTTAACGGTAACAACTACGCCGCTATTTGTAAAAACCCAAATTTGTCATTTACTTCAACCGACAGTTATTCTGTTATGGGGCCCACAAATGGCTGCGCCGTCGTACGAATATTCCCCGACAGAAAGAATATTCTACGACCAAACGAATATTCCCCTACAATAATGAATATTTTATAACCAATTGTGTATTTTGAAAAAAAATTCATATATCACCCTTAACTTTAACATTTATCAATTTAACCATTTACTGAATTGTAATTATAAGCAAAATTGAATACTTTTATTTCATAAAATTCGGGGTCTTACAATCTCCCCTACTTATGAAATTTCGTCCCCGAAATTTACGTACCTGATAATTCAAAGAGTTGAGAATACCTTGCTTTCATTTCAGATTCTATCTTCCCTGTCATCCTAATTTCTTCATTGCTCATCTCCTGTATTTCAGATATCATTCTAGAATACAGCTTCAAAACAAGGGTTAATTGAACAAATTAACATATCACATAATATCCGTATATTATGACCGACCAACAATTAAGCTTAAGTAGGACACACTAGGAAAGGATTTACTCATATCTCCCCTTCTAGTTATATTCCCCGATCTCCGCCAGAGACCATATCCCTAAGCTCTGATACCAACTGTGACGACCCCAAAACACGTCCATTCCATCCAACCTATTCTGAGTCGCTAAATACATGGTACAGAAAATAACTATAACTTTATTACAACAAATATCGTGCAAAATACAACAACGCATATGCTGTGAGTTTGGATACAAATATATACCAAATGTGACTCATGTCCCAACCGTGGACAGCACCTCACAATGACACCTTACATAAAGGTATAGTCAAAAAGTATTTTAGAAATTAGAATCTTTAGGAAGTACTCAAGGAAACCTTCGTACATGGGAGGCCATGCTTCTAAGTTGTGATAGATATCATATGACCACATAATTATCTTTGGTTGACCCAATAGACCCCAAAGAAGAACGAGAAGATTACTATCATATTTTTCCCAATGGTGAGTCTTCTCTTGACTTATCATTATCTCCACTGTATCTAACTGAGAATTATACTTCAAACAAATACCAAGATTATATAGGTAGTGCTTGTAGATATACTCGGCAAGCGGATGTGCACAATCATGTCTTATGATGACACGAGGTTGTATGTCGTTAGACATCTTGTATGATAGTGGCAAACCACCCTTCCAACGTTGGGTACACCTTACCCTATTGGATTCACCAAATAAAACTACTAAATAAACTTTTCTATACTGCTTCGGGAGAACATCCACAGCTAGAGACCACCGTTCTATTTTCCCGTTACCCTCGCTCGACCCAGCTACACTCTTATTAGCTGAAAGGAATTGTGAAGCAAAAGGGTGAGCACAACTAGCTCAGTAAAGAATATCATGACTAAAGATAATTAAATTATCAATTGCCTTCATCAATAATAAATCAGAGATTTAGAACATATGGTAAATGATAAAAATTTCAACCATAGTTGCAGCGGAACGAGCAATCCATTAGAAGAGTTAAATAGACTATAAAGTCTATTATCTTCTCCATGTTAAAAATTCACCAATAATATTTTATCCCTGTAACATCACTCAACTGTTCCTTTCCACAATCATATGAATAATTCATGATCATAATTGTGATTCTAAATTTTTCTTCGCACCCAGGACGAAGGATATTTTCATCACCTGTCTTTACCTGAAACATCAAAGATCATGGTTATACCAAATCACATTTTCTGTTCATAATCATACTGATAAATTTATCTTTGCACTACGGGCCAAAGATATTCATCAATAGACCATCTTTGCACTACAGGGCAAAGATATTCATCAACAGGTCATCTTTGCACTACGGGCCAAAGATATTCATCAACAATTCATCTTTGCACTACAGGCCAAAGATATTTGTCAACAGTTCATATTTGCACAACAGGCCAAATATATTAATATCTCAAAGAAATATATAATCAATTCAGAATTATATAAACAATAATTATAACCATGTTTATCAATTCACCTTTTCACTTAAGTTAAAGATATTCAATTATAAATTCAATGGTCATGATCATACCAGTCAACAATTCATCTTTGCACTACTGGCCAAAGATATTCCTCAGTCACGATCATACCAATAATTTACCCATCTTTACAGTCAAGTGAAAGAGAAATTCAACATCAGGGTTATAAAAAATATCATATATAATAGTAACTCACAAATAGTAACTCGTGAATATTAAACCCGACACAAAAAGGTAGAAATTCCACAATAAAATTTATACTAATATTTCGGTATAATGATATTGAAAGAATAATATTTCTTAAATTTATAAACAATTTATTTTAATTGTTTACACTTTACTAAATAATGCATTTAATCATCCTAAAATGCCAAACTCGTAAAATTTCATTGCCAATAACCAAAACCCTCATCAAAAATCTGCATATACCTCATATAGGATTCTCAAGCCATAAAATCCCTTTTTCCAATTTTCTTACTTCACATAACATATTTAATTCATTTACTCATAACTAGTCTATTTTCATGAAAAATACCAAGTCAGTTCCAAAAATATTTCATTTCTGGGATTTAGCAGAATATAGTCCCATATTGAACATATATTTTTTTCAAAATTTTTAAAATTCATTTACTATTTTTCATATGGCTAAAACCTCCGAATGTTTAGACATTTATCAAAAATTGTACTTTTATCCAAAAATTCTGAAATTCACAAAGTACACTGATATTATATAGATATACTTCCAATAAAATTTTTATCAATTTTGGAGTTAACCACAAGGAGTTATAAGCGGTTACTTTTAAAATAGTCTTTTCCCGTAAAATTCATAACTCTTAATCTATACATCCAAAAATAATCATTTTTGGACACAATCAATAAAACTCATCAAAATATCATTTCAAATTTTTCCAGAATTTTTGAAGTTCAGAAAAATTACGAAACTGAAAATCATAACAACCCTTAAAATCCCTTACTATCCCTTACCTCAAAAGTGCACTATTTTCTGACTGGAATGCAAAGCCGAAGGAAACTTGCACTGAGTAGTAACTCTCAAAGTATCTAAATACTCATAAAATATGCTTCATAATATAGAGAGATAAAGAGAGAAAGCTTATGTTTCTGGTGTGATTTTCAATTCTAATTTAGCCCTCTATTTATAGAAAAATATTAGCACGCCGAAGCAGACTTAACCTGCAATCTGATGGCTTTACCTGCTACTATTCCCACCCACCAAATTTGAATAAAAATCTCAGCACATTTCTTCACCAACCAAGAGTGGGGCCCACCAATTCTAGAATTTTCCACCAAAATGATTAACTACGAAAATTCAACAATTTCTGAACCAGTCATCTCGTAAAATTCATAACAAATTATACGTTTATTTTTAACGGTTCAAAATTTGTGGACATATACTCAACTTATATATGTATAACATATCCAAATATTACCATGATCCAACGGTCGGATTAAGTGTGACGAACGAGAATTTTATAAATTAATTTTAATATTTATTGAATTAAATAAATATTTTCGATGATTTAATTATTAGATTTAATAATTAATTGATGCAATTGTGGTAGATTAATTTAATTATATGCGTTGCAATTATTAAATTAATGTGGAGAATAATTATTATTCAAGTATATAATTATGTGAACTTGTTGAATTAAATGAAATATTTAATCAAGCATGATGTTATCTAATTAATGTAATTATTAATTAGAGATTTAATAAATTGTTATTATTTATTAAAGAGAAATTTAATTATGTGACTATGTGCATTATTGAGAAATTATTATATTTAATTTAAAGTAAATTAAATAAAATATTGATTTATTTTATATGGTTGTGACATTATTTAAACTATATGATAAAACTTTATTAAATTAATTGGTTTTGTAGTATTTATCTAGCCAAACATGGCACTAAAGGGAGTTGGAGACAGTTAACCAATGACTGGGTAACTGACCACCAACGCGCGTCTATTTCTTCCTATCTGAATACGACGTCTTCTATTTTCCTTCATTTTCTAAGTCTGCAAATCAGAGAGAGTTGCTTGGTGTTTGAGAAAAGTAGGAGAAAGAGTTTCAATTCATCTCCTATACTATACCTTATACTCTACAGGGTAATCTCCTCCTTCCCAATTACAAATTTTTACGTCATTTAAATTCCATGAACATGGCTTTCATAGTTTTGGTTTTAAACCTCTGTAATTGGGTTAGGAGTAATGATTATAAGTTATATGTGTGTTTTGTTGTATCAAATCATGTTTAATTATGTATATATTACAAACCATAACATCAGTGTCATGAAAACATGTCGTTAATCTGATGACTTGTTATTTCAAAATAAACAGAGTACGTGATATGGCCATATGGCCTTATACGTGATATTTTGTGTAATGATCGTATATTATCCCTAAAATTTACACTCTTATATTATTGAGCATATTAATACAAAGAGATCAAGCCTTAAACGAACGGATTCGGTGTTATAACGAATCCGTAGTGTTAAATTATAAGTTTTTGTTCAAAATCCTCAAGAACATCAAGAACAATCCATTTTTTTATGATTTAAATATGTGATTATATGTTTTAATGGGTTAAAATCACTTTATATATGTTGGGTTATGATTATACATGAATTATAACATGTGGGTATATGTAATTTGGTGAAATTAGTGTTAAAAATGTGTTGATTTCGCTGTACTCTGTGTTCTTCGCGAACTGGGAATCAGTTTCTGGGGTCTCGCGCCGCGGCGCCAGCTCTAGAACTGATGTCTCGCGCCGCAGCGCCGCAGCTCTCGTAGTGCCATGACTCGAGCCACGGCGCCACAGCACCGCAGCGCCAATGGCCCGGCCACAGCGCCACCGCGCTGCAGCGCGGCCCCTTAGCACATTAGTGGCGTCGCAGCGCCACTCTCCAGAAAATTCAGAAATGTATTTTTAAATAATGTTTAAGTCTAACAATGTGTTAGTGGATTATTGTAATGAACATCTAAACATGTTAGAAGAATAATGTGATGATAAAATAGTTGTTTAACATGTAATAAAATATTATATGTGAATTGAATTATTAAATACATAATTAGTTTGATAATTCATGAAGTATAAATTATGTGACAACGTGATAATTTGACTAAGTTTAGTCAATAATTAAAGTAGACAACGAGAATGAGCTCATGTTGATTAATTATTAGTTAACAAGTATTGTGTATATGAATGGTATGTAGGATTTAATTCAAAGAACGTGCTTAATTAAAGTGTAATCTACGCACGAGGCAAGTATCCTATCCCTAACTCCATTCTATTGAGCAAGTTTATTTAAACTTAAACGTTACTTTTATGTTGAGCAAGTTTTCCTAACCCCACTTGTCATTATTGTTCAAGTTTATTAATTACCTTGAATAAATTATCCTTGTCATTATTCAAGTTCAAGCATGATATTAAAGATTAATTATCTTTCCAAAGCATGATTCAGTTATACAATAATTGTCCTATTGTATACTTTTGAGATTATTATTCTAATCAAATATCAATTATTGTTGAACCTTATTAGACTAGTGAACCTTATTGATTCAACTAGTCCATAGTTGATGACCGTTCTAAATTTCAGAACCCTTGATGAAAGTATCCAAACCAAACTTCCTTTGGTGCGGACTTGAATGTCAAACTGAGGTGAACAACCCTGTCTAGGGGATTAATTACGCTTTAGCGTTAAGATATTGTGCACAGTATGGTACTAAAGACTGATCCCCCTAAGTACGAGAAGAAGGTCCATAGTCTTATAACTGTTAAAGGTTTCAAGTATATTTCTTGTTAACCTAGGACACAGTTCAAGGTCTTATGACCCTCAGAATTCTTTTAATTCTTGTTATTCATTCTCGATTCAAAAGTTGAGCTTTTATTCAGATGTCTTTGATTTATTCGCATATTATTATAATGTTATTTCATTATTATACTTATGGGCATTTGTGCTCACACTTGCTTAATAATAACATTGCAGTTAAGAATGAAAGAAGCGATGAACCCTCCACTAGTAAGGGCAAGGACAAAGTTAGCAAATGATGAAGACCTGTTATTTATTAACTGATGTATTTGTTTAAGACTTGAGTTATGTTGATGTTAAGACTTATTTGTTTAGAATTCCGCACAGATGTTTTAAGGTTAGAGTAACCTGGGATTTATTTATGATTCAGTTGATGTAACCCTTAAGGGAAGAGATTTTATTATGATTTCTATCTATTGTATGGTTTATTATTATTTATGGGTAGATAGATTGATGTTGCCTGTACAGTGAACACCAAATCCCGTGGAATTGAAGCGTATTAACCTTATGACTCCGTCAAAGGTTGTGTTTTATGGTAGCAAGTCGCCTAGACAAGCGAGTTGTCTGACGATGTTGCAGGCCAGGAAGTTATTAAGACAAGGCTGTGTATGATATTTAGCTTACATAGTCGACAGTCGAAAAGAGATCCCGAAGGTAGAGGAGATACCGATTGTGAGGGACTTCGTCGATGTATTTCCAGATGATTTTCCAGGACTTCCTCCAGATAGAGAAGTAGACTTTCCCGGAACTGCTCCAATATCGAAGGCACCATACCGAATGGCGCCAGTAGAGATGAAGGAATTAATGGTACAACTACAAGAATTGTTGGACAAAAAGTACATTCAACCGAGCGTATCGCCGTGGGGAGCGCCGGTGTTGTTCGTGAAAAAGAAGGACGGATCGATGAGACTCTGCATTGACTATAGAGAATTAAATAAGGTCACGATTAAGAAAAGATATCCATTACCAAGGATCGATGATCTGTTTGGTCAATTGAAGGGAGCAAAATACTTTTCCAAGATTGACTTGAGGAGTGGTTATCACCAACTGAAGGTGAGGCCAGAGGATGTACCGAAGACAGCGTTCCGAACGCGATATGGTCATTATGAGTTTTTAGCAATGTCGTTTGGTCTTACGAATGCTCCTGTAGCATTTATGGGACTAATGAATGGTGTATTCAAGCCGTTTTTGGACAAATTCGTGGTGGTATTTATAGACGACATTTTGGTATATTCCAAAACCAAAGAGGAACATGAAGAACACTTGAGGTTAACATTGGAAGTATTGAGAAGGGAGAAGTTGTATGCTAAGTTTTTGAAATGCGAATTCTGGATCGAGAGAGTACAATTTCTTGGTCACGTAATCGATAAAGATGGAATTTCGGTAGATCCATCCAAAGTAGAAGCTGTGATTAACTGGGATCAGCCGAGAACGCCGTCAGAAGTAAGAAGTTTTCTTGGATTAGTAGGATATTATAGAAGATTCATACAAGATTTTTCTAAGATCGCAACTCCGTTAACGAATTTAACTCGAAAAGCTGTGAAATTTGTTTGGACGGAGAAGTGTGAGAAGAGTTTTCAACAATTAAAGAAGAGGTTAAGTACAGCGCCTGTGTTATCTCTTCCGGATGATACAGGAAATTTTGTTGTTTTTAGCGATGCGTCGCATAAAGGACTTGGTTGTGTGCTGATGCAAAACGGCAAAGTCATTGCGTATGCGTCACGGCAGTTGAAGGATTACGAGAAGGGTTACCCAACCCATGATTTGGAGTTAGCTGCAGTTGTTTTTGCTTTGAAAATTTGGAGGCACTATCTATACGGGGAGAAGTGTGAAATATATACGGACCACAAGAGTCTGAAATATATTTTTACACGGAAAGATTTGAATATGCGTCAAAGAAGATGGTTGGAATTAATCAAGGATTATGACTGCGAGATTTTATACCATCCGGGTAAGGCTAATGTAGTTGCCGACGCCTTAAGTAGAAAGGGTCGTGAGAAATTGATGATGTTGACTGCTCAGGAGGAGCTAATTGCAGATATGGAGAAACTGGAGTTAGAAGTGAAGTATCCTATGGAGATTGATGAGAAGCTATTTCAGATGCAATCTGGTACAACTTTACTAGATAGAGTGAAGGAGGCTCAGCTTCAGGATAATGAATGCAAAAAGGTAACATCGAAGATATCTGAAGGAACCGAACCAAGATTTAAAATGGATAAGGAAGGAATATTGAGATTTGAAAGCAGAATTTAGGTTCCGCCAGTACAAGAAATTAAGGAAGAAATTTTGAGTAAGGCTCATAGTTCAAGATATTCGATTCACCCTGGTAGTACAAAAATGTACCAAGATCTTCGACAACATTTCTGGTGGCCGAATTTGAAACGTGATGTTGCAGAATGTGTTGCCAAATGCCGACATGTCAGAAAGTTAAAGCAGAACATCAGAGACCGTGTGGATTGCTACAACCGTTGGAGATCCCAGAATGGAAATGGGAACATATTACGATGGACTTCGTGGTTGGCCTTCCGACGACCCAGAAAGGCTACGACGCAGTATGGGTTATCGTTGACCGACTGACGAAATCCGCGCACTTCTTTCCTATCAAAATCAGATTTAACTTAGATCAGTTGGCAAGATTATATGTGAAAGAGATTATTTCGAGGCACGGAGTGCCGGTGTCTATTGTTTCTGATAGGGATCCGCGCTTCACATCAAATTTTTGGAAACGTCTTCAGGAATGCATGGGTACACAACTGCGAATGAGTACAGCTTACCACCCTCAAACAGACGGACAGAGCGAACGAACGATTCAAACACTAGAAGATATGTTACGAGCCTGTGTGATGGACTTCAAAGGAAATTGGGATGATCACCTACCGTTAGTAGAGTTCGGCTACAACAACAGTTACCACGCTAGTATTGGTATGCCGCCTTACGAAGCGTTATACGGCAGAAAGTGCAGAACTCCGCTTTATTGGGATGAAGTTGGTGAAAGACAATTGCTAGGGCCAGAATTGGTATAGCAGATGGCAGAAATAGTCAAAGTAATCCGAGCCCGTCTGGTAGCGGCTCAAGATCGACAGAAGAAATACGCTGATCCACATCATAAAAATATCGAGTTTGAACCAGGTAGTTATGTTTTCTTGAAGGTCTCTCCCTGGAAGGGAAAGATCAGGTTCGGAAAGAAAGGAAAATTGAGCCCAAGATTTATTTGACCCTTTGAAGTACTGAGAAGAATTGGAGAAGTTGTGTACGAGGTAGCCTTACCTCCATCACTCGAGAATATCCACAACGTCTTCCATGTTTCTGTGTTACGATCTTACAAACCTGATTACAAGCATGTAATTGAATACGAACCCCTGCATTTTGAGAAAGACTTATCTTACGAAGAAATTCCTGTCCAGATTGTCGACCGAAAAGAACAAGTTCTCATAAATAAAGTTATACCTTCTGTTAAGGTAATTTGGAGGAACCACAACGCTGAAGAAGCTACGTGGGAACTCGAAGAGAATATGATGAAGAATTACCCTCATTTATTTACTTAATTATGCGTATGTGATTCTGGGGACAGAATCTTTGTAAGGGGGGGGAGGGAGAATGTAACGGGTCGAATTTATTGAGTCGTGATTCTGGGGACAGAATCCTTTTAAGGGGGGAAAGATGTGACGAACGAGAATTTTGTAAATTAATTTTAATATTTATTGAATTAAATAAATATTTTCGATGATTTAATTATTAGATTTAATAATTAATTGATGCATTTGTGGTAGATTAATTTAATTATATGCGTTGCAATTATTAAATTAATGTGGAGAATAATTATTATTCAAGTATATAATTATGTGAACTTGTTGAATTAAATGAAATATTTAATCAAGCATGATGTTATCTAATTAATGTAATTATTAATTAGAGATTTAATAAATTGTTATTATTTATTAAAGAGAAATTTAATTATGTGACTATGTGCATTATTGAGAAATTATTATATTTAATTTAAAGTAAATTAAATAAAATATTGATTTATTTTATATGGTTGTGACATTATTTAAACTATATGATAAAGCTTTATTAAATTAATTGGTTTTGTAGTATTTATATAGCCTAACATGGCACTAAAGGGAGTTGGGGCCAGTTAACCCATGACTGGGTAACTGACCACCAACGCGCGTCTATTTCTTCCTATCTGAATACGACGTCTTCTATTTTCCTTCATTTTCTAAGTCTGCAAATCAGACAGAGTTGCTTAGTGTTTGAGAAAAGTTGGAGAAAGAGTTTCAATTGATCTCCTATACTATACCTTATACTCTACAGGGTAATCTCCTCCTTCCCAATTATAAATTTTTACGTCATTTAAATTCCATGAACATGACTTTCATAGTTTTGGTTTTAAACCTTTGTAATTGGGTTAAGAGTAATGATTATAAGTTATATGTGTGTTTTGTTGTATCAAATCATGTTTAATTATGTATATGTTGCAAACCATAACATCAGTGTCATGAAAACATGTCGTTAATCTGATGACTTATTATTTCAAAATAAACAGAGTACGTGATATGGCCATATGGTCTTATACGTGTTATTTTGTGTAATGATCGTATATTATCCCTAAAATTTACACTCTTATATTATTGAGCATATTAATACGAAGAGATCAAGCCTTAAACGAACGGATTCGGTGTTATAACGAATCCGTAGTGTTAAATTATAAGTTTTTGTTCAAAATCCTCAAGAACATCAAGAACAATCCATTTTTTATGATTTAAATATGTGATTATATGTTTTAATGGATTAAAATTACTTTATATATGTTGGGTTATGATTATACATGAATTATAACATGTGGGTATATGTAATTTGGTGAAATTAGTGTTAAAAATGTGTTGATTTCGCTGTACTCTGTGTTCTTCGCGAACTGGGAATCAGTTTCTGGGGTCTCGCGCCGCGGCGCCAGCTCTAGAACTGATGTCTCGCGCCACAGCGCCGCAGCGCTCGTAGCGCCATGACTCGAGCCACGGCGCCACAGCGCCGCAGCGCCAATGGCCCGGCCACAGCGCCACCGCGCCGCAGCGCGGCCCCTTAGCACATTAGTGGCGCCGCAGCGCCACTCTCCAGAAAATTCAGAAATGTATTTTTAAATAATGTTTAAGTCTAACAATGTGTTAGTGGATTATTGTAATGAACATATAAACATGTTAGAAGAACAATGTGATGATAAAATAGTTGTTTAACATGTAATAAAATATTATATGTGAATTGAATTATTAAATACATAATTAGTTTGATAATTCATGAAGTATAAATTATGTGACAACGTGATAATTTGACTAAGTTTAGTCAATAATTAAAGTAGACAACGAGAATGAGCTCATGTTGATTAATTATTAATTAACAAGTATTGTGTATATGAATGGTATGTAGGATTTAATTCAAAGAACGTGCTTAGTTAAAGTGTAATCTACGCACGAGGCAAGTATCCTATCCCTAACTCCATTCTATTGAGCAAGTTTATTTAAACTTAAACGTTACTTTTATGTTGAGCAAGTTTCCCTAACCCCACTTGTCATTATTGTTCAAGTTTATTAATTACCTTGAATAAATTATCCTTGTCATTATTCAAGTTCAAGCATGATATTAAAGATTAATTATCTTTCCAAAGCATGATTCAGTTATACAATAATTGTCCAATTGTATACTTTTGAGATTATTATTCTAATCAAATATCAATTATTGTTGAATCTTATTAGACTAGTGAACCTTATTGATTCAACTAGTCCATAGTTGATGAGCGTTCTAAATTTCAGAACCCTTGATGAAAGTATCCAAACCAAACTTCCTTTGGTGTGGACTTGAATGTCAAACTGAGATGAACAACCCTGTATAGGGGATTAATTACGCTTTAGCATTAAGATATTGTGCACAGTATGGTACTAAGGGCTGATCCCCCTAAGTACGAGAAGAAGGTCCATAGTCTTATGACTGTTAAAGGTTTCAAGTATATTTCTTGTTAACCTAGGACATAGTTCAAGGTCTTATGACCCTCAGAATTCTTTTGATTCTTGTTATTCATTCTCGATACAAAAGTTGAGCTTTTATTCAGATGTCTTTGATTTATTCGCATGTTATTATAATGTTATTTCATTATTATACTTGTGGGAATTTGTGCTCACTATTGCTTAATAATAACATTGCAGTTAAGAATGAAAGAAGCGATGAACCCTCCACTAGTAAGGGCAAGGGCAAATTTAGCAAATGTTGAAGACCTGTTATTTATTAACTGATGTATTTGTTTAAGACTTGAGTTATGTAGATGTTAAGACTTATTTGTTTAGAATTCCGCACAGATGTTTTAAGGTTAGAGTAACCTGGGATTTATTTATTATTCAGTTGATGTAACCCTTAAGGGAAGAGATTTTATTATGATTTCTATCTATTGTATGGTTTATTATTATTTATGGGTAGATAGATTGATGATACTTGTACAGTGAACACCAAATCCCGTGGAATTGAAGTACCCGGATTTGGGGGTGTCACATTAAAAATTATAACCCTCGGAAAATATCTCAAAAATCCTAATTTGATTTTTAATACCTCCGTTCCGACAAAAATACAGATAAAACACCTCAACATTAACTCCTTCATTTTTAACCACAAAAATATATCCCTCATTTATATCCACATAAAATAAATGTTTCCTTATCATATGAATTAATAATTAATTATTCACAAATAATATTACAGAGTCACATTTATGACAACTAGACTATTCCCAGGAAAGAGGGGGCTTTCAAATAAGGATTTCTCCTTACTGGCGCGCAATTAGATGACCAAACCTCTCCTTAGACAGAACTTTCTAGACATTACCAATAATGTTATCTAATAATATTATTCAAATAATATGAATTATTGATCTGATAATGGAAAATACTGTGCAGCAACAATTATTGAAACAACAATAATATAAAATATCAACGCAACAATTATTGAATCAATAAAATAAAATATTGAACAGTAATTACTATAATAATTATTGAGTAGTGCCTTCTTACGTAAGAATCAATAATTTCAAAAATACTGTGCAATACCGTGTGCTACTGTGCAATAACGCGTATTACTGTATTTTAACCACCGGGTATTTCGACAGTGTTAACGGTAACAACTACGCCGTTATTTGTAAAAATCCAAATTTGTCGTTTTCTTCATTCGATAGTTATTCTGTTATGGGGCCCACAAATGGCTGCGCCGTCGTACGAATATTCCCTGACAGAAAGAATATTCCACGACCAAACGAATATTCCGCGACAACAATGAATATTTTATAACCAATTGTGTATTTTGAAAAAAAAATCATATATCACCCTTAACTTTAACATTTATCAATTTAACCATTTACTGAATTGTAATTATAAGAAAAATTGAATACTTTTATTTCATAAAATTCGGGGTCTTACATCTTCCATCTTTCTTTTCCTCTTCTTGCTCGGAGTTGCACACGACGTGTTGCTTGTGGCTTCCATCTGATCAATTTGGATTTTAATCTTATCTTGTTCTTCCATTGTTTCTATTAATGCTTGACGCAACTGACTATTCAACAGCTTTTCTATTTCCCACAGCCTTTCTAGAGAAGAAACCTTATTCCTCAGATCCTGCACCTCCGTTGATCCTTGATCAGCTTCAACTTTAGTGTCTGAATCGCTATCTGTCAGCTCCACCATCTCCGGATATGGTATTACGTTTTCTATAATAACCACCTCGTCCAAGTTGTTTTCATCGTTAGCCTCTATTTCAGCTATTGGCTTTGATATCAGCTCGGGTGTATTGGTTTGACCCTTCTTCATGCTATATGCATATAACAAGCCTTTTCTACCAGACATCTACACATATAAATTATCCTGATTAGCATATAGTTTATGCACACAACAAACAATAGTTTTATATAAGTTATCTTTTATTTTATTTGACGATGAATTTATTCAATTCATCTCTTTTTAAACTTTATACGAGTTACTTATATTTTCAACGTTTCCCTCTGCTCTAAGGTTATAGCCTAAGGTCTAGCCCACCTAAGGTTTTTAACCCTAAGCTCTGATACCAACCTGTAAAGCCTCCAAATCCGGGTACTTGAAACCCGAACTCGGTGCTTCACGATACCATTTCTATGAGCGGAATAATACTAATAATAATAACAATAATATAAAGATCAACTTAATTTACATATTCATCAGAGTCTGAATCCCAAGTACGTAACCTTTAAATATTCATTACAACCCATGATAGATAATATATATCATACTTGTCTTAATAATATCAAACTAATACATAAACTACCACAAATCTTATTTGGTTAGCTTTCATTTCTCTTTGTTTCTGCATGAGCTTTCTGGTTCTTCACTCTTACTTGAAAACATTTAAATTAAGCAAGTATGAGCATTTGAGTGCCCAGCAAGTAATAACAAATATATATATATATATATATATATATATATATATATATATATATATATATATATATAAGTTGAAAGAATTTAAATGTTTTCATTGTACTACCCTTCTATAACAAGTCAATAGTTGTGAAGTAATCTTAACCGATAATAATAACATAACAACTCTCTTTCAAATTTTTGAAACTACATATTGACTATAACTGGGATTATGGTGACATGCTATGAACATTATTTTTAATTTTCAAATAGGTTAGACAGAAATTCATCTGTAAACCGTCATAACTTACGGGCACGGGGGGTGATCAACCCGTTATGCCCTGTATTGATTAATACTACATCCAAGAACGAGGGTATCGTTCACTCTGTCCACCTTGGGTGCATAAACAGTTTTCCCATGTAGGAATGTTCATACTTGTCTGGGTTCCAAATCAAAGGTTTTATCTTGTTCAACAATAATCTATAATTCAACATATATATATATATATATATATATATATATATATATATATATATATATATATTATTTGCACCATTTTGAAGGCGAGGTGCAAATAATATAACAGTTTAATTACTAAAACATATAGTTTTATTGATTGGAAATAAAATGTTTACAAATGTACAAAACGTTTACAAATTACAAATTAAATTGACTTACTCAAAACATTAAGAAATGGAGAATAGTAGAAAGAGGGGCTAAGAAAGGCTTAACAGCGGTAGAGGCTAAAGATTCATCTGAGAAGGAACTCAGAGTCTTTCAAAGTCTGCCTCAATAACTAAGTTCGGTTTCCTTTTATAGAATAAGGAAAGAACTATTACAAAGTTACTATTATAAAATAAATGATTACAGACAAAAGTTACTATTCATGAACAGTGCTGACTTTTTTTTTACTATTCATTGACGCGTCTGGCAACTTTGACAAAGTGGCCACAACTTTTGACTTGAGAGATGCTTTTGGTGGAAAGGAGATGCTTTTGGTGAAAAAGACGAATCTGCTTTCTGCTGAGGGCATCTTTTGACTGGCTGCAGGGAGCAGGTGCATGTGACTGAGAAGAAATGTCAGGCAAATGGGTCCTGAGCGTCCTGTAGATTGATGGTGCCATAAGGATCATCATCTTCTTCATACTGACTGAGGGAAGCTGATGAAGAACATGTAGAGGCTTCTTCATGTAATTCATCAATTCTTTTATTTAATGCCTGGACAATTAATTTTAACTCTTTTCCAGAACAATCTTTAAAATCAGAAATGCTACGGGAACAAGTCGAACCAGTGGGACTGACTCTAGACTCTTTTGATTTTTTACTGACACTTGACTCTTTTGATTTTTGACTTGAAGGTTCTACTGTAGAGACTGGGAGAACCTTGAGAGAAGCAGGGAATTCTAACTAGACTTGACCTACAATTCTATTGACGTTAAATTTATCCCACCATTTGACAAACCATTGGCGAGTGACTAGGGGAAAAGGATCTGTCGATGGAGATGTAGGGGAAGCATTGTGACTGATTTCACTGGTGGGGTTTTGAATGCTGTATTCCCATCGGAGAATCCAGGGAATCTTATACTTACTTACAAATTGAAGAAGGACTGGGACACCTTCATATGCTGAATCTAATTTTTTGTGATTGCAAAAATGATTGAGTTGAACTTTCAGGGGATCGGGAAGAAGGTCATAGGTAGAACCAAATCTCGACCACCAATGGGAAAACCAATATGGCAAATGACTTTTGAACTTATGGTCAAATTGAACAAACCAAGAATGACTGTGTGACTCATTTTGATGGAGGAAAACTTTATACCAAGCTTCCATATAATCATAATAACAAAAAGAGTTATCCTGATTAGAAAGCTGCATAAGATCAGAGGGATGTTTTCCCCATTCGGACATCTGGATAAACTGTTTAATATACAATGAATGGTAAAGAACTTTGGCTTTATCATTGTTGGCATAAATGGGTTTAACGAAGATTGACTCTGTTTCGACAAGAATGTCCTTATAATACACAAGGGATTTATAAGGAGCAAGAGGCATGCAATGCCAACCAGAAGGGAAAAACTGGGAAATTAACTTTACTGGGTCATTTCTGGGTTTCATGTGAGGCTCAATATGAAATAAGAAATTGGTCCATCTAAGCATGTACTCAGAGGGAGGATTACTGGGATTTGAACTAGAGGCTTTGGACTGAAAGGGGTCGACGAGAATTGGGTTACTAGCTAAAGCTGAACTATAGGGCTTGGGCATTGTCCCAAGGACAGTGAACTTGTTACTGGTTTGGTAAATTGGGTTAACTGGATGAGGAACCAAGGCTCCTCTTGGCTGATTACTTGGGCCAGTAGGGCGACCTGGACCACGAGAGGTTGATGCACCGCGGACACTCATGATGGATGCACAGTACCTGTGTTAATAAATTCCCGAGTGAGAAAATAAGGAATGGAATTGTTACTGCCTTTAATGTATTCAATATCAAAATCAAAGATACTCAAAAGGGCTTGCAATCTAGCAAAGGAGTGTTTAGAGGCTATGTTTTCAACATCTTTCTCTAATACATATTTTGCAGATTTACAGTCAATTCGAACTAAAAATTTTTGATTTAATAAATCAATTTGAAATTTATTAATACATAATACAAGAGAAAGTATTTCTTTTTTAATAGTACTGTAATTTAACTGTGTACTATTCCATGCACCGGAATGAAAACGGACGATTTGTTCTGGGGAGTCTGGAGTTAACTTTTGCTTGAGAATACCTCCGAATCCAATATCAGAGGCGTCAGTTTCAACAATTTTAAATGCAAAATCATTTGAAATACCAAGGCAGGGCAATGCCTTGACGTATTTTTTGACTTGTTGGACGACAGAAGTATGAATGTCAGTCCATGGGGGAGGATTGTCTTGCAAACGCTGAAAGAGAGGTTTGTAAATTTTCCTGAGGTTTTTATAGAACTTGCCAATATAATTGAGCGAGCCCAGAAACCTCTGCAGTTGGGTTTTATGGGTAATTTTATCTGGGAATCTGTCGGCGAATTGAATAGCTCTATCAATTGGCCGTATCAGTCCGCGATATATAATTAATCCAAGAAACCGAACTTTAGCTTGAAACAAGCTGCATTTGGAAAGCGAAAGAACAAGTCCATTGTCTTTGACCGTTTTAAAAAACGATTTCAAATGTTTGACGTGTTCTTCAATGGAATTGGAAAAAAATGAGAATATCATCAATATATACAGCAATAAAATGACTGAAAGGATTCAAAATATTATTGAGGATATTCTGAAATTCACTGGACATTCCATTCATAATGACCAAATGGAGTGGTGAATGCAGTTTTATATCTGTCTTCTGGGTGAATAGCAATTTGCCAGAAACCAGATTTGAGGTCGAATTTACTAAAGATGGTGGCATTACTCAACCGGTTAATGAGGTCATCTTTATTAGGCAGGGGATATCTAATTCACTCTAGGACTTTGTTTAATGGCTTATAGTTGATAACTAACCTGGGAACACCTCTTTCCTTTTCTGCTTCATTGTTAACATAAAAGGCAGGACATGACCATGGGGATTTACTAGGTCTAATTAACTTTTTATTAAGGAGATCATTAATTTCCTTTTTACATAGCTCCATTTGTTCATGATTCATTTGAATAGGCCTGGCCTTAGTAGGAATCAAATGTTCTTTGAATTCCTTAGCGTAAGGGAGCCTTACAATATGTTTTTTCCGATGCTAAAAGGCATTAGGAGAATCAGAACAAAGGTTATCTTTTAAATAAGTTTTTAACTCTTCAATTTTTTCAAGAATATCTTTATTTTGAAGTTGTTCTTCTATTCTTTTGTATTTAATTTCTTCTTTTAAGAAATTTAGATGGGTGGATTTACAATTTAATAAATTTAATGATTTAGAAATGGACTCTTCTTGAATAAATTTTAAATCTCTTTCTTTTGGTTTAATAAGAAATTTAAATGTTATTCTTTTACCTAAATGTTTACAGCTTAATCCTTCATTACTGGTAGTAAATGGATACAATAAATATATAAATGGTAACCCTAAAATGATTTTATCAGTAAGATTGCGAATTAAAACAAATGATGTTTTAAAACACATATCATCTTGACAGATATGCACTTTAGGTAGTTTATATTTTATTTTCATCTGACTACCATTAGCTGAATTTAATTTTTCATTAGTTTTCTTATAATATTTGGTTGGAATAAGACCTTCCTGGATACAATTTAAATCCGCACCAGTATCGACTAAGGCGGGAAGATTTATGGAAAAGGTTTTATCAACAACCAAATTAATGGGGATATACCATTTTTGAATGGTAATATCTTTAATTCTTTTAAGAGAAAGACCTTGAACGAATAGATCTGGTTATTCCTTGATTCCTGAAGATTCTGGCTCATCGTGATCTTCATCACTAGAGGAGGAATCATGAACTTGAAGATCAGATTTCTGACTCTCTAAGTCTTTTCTTAAATTAGAAACTTCTATTTTTAAATTAGAGATTTCTTTTTTAAGTTTATTAACTTCTTGATTTAATTCTGGAAGGGTAACTTCTTTGACTGGGGTTTTAAATCGTTCTAGAGTTTTATTAAGGCTGAATATCGGTTTATCTTTAGCTTTAAAAATCTTGTCTTTAACCCTAGTATCTTTGGTTAATAAATCTTTTAATTGTTTAGTATATTGAACTTTAAGTTCAGGGTCAGAAATTTTACTAATTAAGTCGATTAACAAAGAGCTTTCTTCATCTTCTTTGGTAATAACACTTAATCTTTTAGTGCAACAATTTTCATTGCAGTTATTAGCACAAATAGTGACTTCCTCTTCGTTACTATCAGACTCATTGTTGCTGGTACTGCTATTAAAAGAATAGGGGATGTTAGGTTCTTCATCATTATTTTCATTGTTTTCTATTCTCATTAACTCTAATAATTGTTCAGTATCTTCAATAGAGATATTTAACTGAGATAATTTTTGTTTTACTTTACATTCACTTTTGTAGTGGCCTTTTTGCCCACAATTGTGGCAAACGATTTTACTCTTATCATATTTTTTAGTACCTTTATTATATTTTTTATTAATTGGTTTAGGTTTAATATAATAATCGTTTTGATTATTATTCTTTTTATGAGCATGTTTACGTTTGTAACGTTTATGTGTTTTAGGATGATCAATATGCCGGTGTTTATGCTTTCTTCTAGAGGGAGCAATTGGAGGCAGACCATATTGTTCACAAAATGTTCGTAACTCATATTTTGCTTTTTTTTTATCTTTACTAGCTTGTTTAGCTAATTTAAAATCAATGCACATTTTTAAACCTATTTTTTGAATATAACTGATTATGTCACCATAAGTGAGATTATCATAATCAATATATCCTAAGTTTTTACTCAACTCTTCTCTAACTTTATGAGCGAACAATGAAGGCAAGCCATTTACAAATTTTTCTTTCCAGAAAGGCTTGTTGCTATCATTTCGCAGCATAACTCTAGAGGTAAACACATCTTTGTACCATCTGAAGTATTGTTGCATAACTCGCAGTATTGTTGCCTATATTTTTTAATAGCACTTTAACACGCAAGTATACGCGTTCAATTGTAATATTCAGCAAGCAAGGATATCGTTCCCACGAGGAAATAGACTAATATTTATCAATTACTAATTTCAATGCGATTAATCCTATTTTAAACTACAAAATATTGTTTATGATTTAAAAATTAAACTTAACAAAACTAATAATTAAAATAAGAATTTCACAAGAATAACTGCAGATTTAACAGATTAAGATTACAACTTCCCTTAGTATTTCATTTAAACCAATTTACTTCCCATTTAAATCAATTAATTAATATGAATCATTATCCAAGAATGTTTTATAGAATTCACGCACTTTTTCCAAAACACGTGAACAAATCCTCCTAACTCCAATCCTTAAGACACAGAATTACAAGGAACACCCCAGTTAATCAACTCACTATATTCCTATGTGAATCAAGTTAATTAGGGTTTAACACACAAATTCTTTCAATGGATACAAAAGACACATAGGTATATTCCTATCCTACATGCTAATCATATTAACCCTAATCAGATTATATGAACAGATGTTATCATATCCAGATCTCAATCTATACTCCATCTTCCAATTTTATATAGATTATCACAGTAATTGCTGGCCAAACAATTAATCAATAAGCAAAAGATATAATAAATAATTCAATAAAAATCAACTTTCATTCAATGGGAAGATTTAATTTAAACTACATACCAAGTTCCGTTGCAATCTTAATGAAAATTTAGTTCATGATAATAATAAAGAAAAACATCATCCAGATGAATAATCTAAACATCCCAGATAATTACAAAAGTTAAAACTAGAGAAGAAAAGAAGAAACTCTGAATTTGCTCCAATAATCTCCCTTTAATCTTCAACCCTTGCAATTCTCCTTCTTGTTTTCCTTCGTTGTTCTATATGTAAATCTCTTGAGAAATTAAGTTGTACGTCTTTTCTAAAATCTTCTCCTATTTGTATTGGTCTCTACCCTCTTTTAGATTCCTTTTTGGCTTCAAAAACCCATTTAGCAGTAGAAAAATCCTTCTTCAGCCGCACATGAGCGCCTAGGCGCTCAACCCAGGCCATTTCCAAGCGCCTAGGCGCTTGACCAGGACCACATAATTACAAAAATGCCACTCAGCTTTAATTTTAATGATTTTTGACCTTTTTCTTCTCTCAAATGACCAATTTGTCCCTCCAGCTCCAACCTACAAGAAATAAACACAAAACACATAAAAAAAATACTAAAAAACAATTAAAGATAGCAATAATTAAGTTTAATAATATCGAATTCATAGGTATAAAACCTACTCATCAAATACCCCCAAACTTAACCAATTGCTTGTCCCCAAGAAACAAAACACAATGCAATAACTAAATATGCAATGCAAATGCAAATGCAGCTATCTACATGCCTAAAATTCCAGCTGCCAAACAGAACAAAATCTATTCATCACGCCTCAGAGAAATCACAATAAACATGCTAGTACATCATACCAAGACAGATCAATAATTTCCTAGTCAATCATCAAATCTTACCCTGTCATTACTGATATAGTGCGTGTGTGTTCAACAACAATGCAAACTAATATAAGGTTAAATACAACACATACTAGATCTCTTTAAAGGCATCATACAGTATAAACTCACAAAATTCACGAACAAGCTAGATCCAACTAAAGTCAAACATCCACCAAATTCAAGAGTCCAATCCGGGATACTTATGCTTTACTTTTCATTACGGGGGCTTTTTTTTTTTTTTTTTTTTTCCCGTTTTATTGTTTTTTTTAACCATGACTGTGCAATGTCTCATTCCATTAGGCTAACAGTGTCACCCCTTAGCGAGCTTTCGACCAACGACTCCCAGACCATATAAGACCTTAGGGCGCTAGGTTTTAAGATACCCCTTCGGGCGTACTTACTCAAGTAACAAAGGCCCCGAAACAAAACTAGCCACGGTAATTTTTTTTTTTTCAATGCTTATATATCCCAAATTTTCCCCCCAAACTTAAGTTTTTATCGAAATTTAGTCATCTCCGCCTATTCATGTCTTTCATTCCTTCACATTAGTATTATCCTTAAGAAATTCATTATGTATCACTTTAAACTTAATCAGTCAACATAGCTGTTTTTACTGTGCTATCCTTATTATATCAGTTTCAAACAGGAAAAGATTCAAATCATGACAAGAATTCACATCAAAGTCTTAACAGTCAATACTATACTTGTCTACTCAATTCCAATCTCATCATTGGCCAAAACAGACTTAAACTATCTAACAGCTGGAAACATGCAACTACCTGAATTTTTCTCTCTTATTTTTTTTCAAAAATATTCGAATGAAAACTAATGAAAAACTATAAAATGAATACTAAATGAATGCAACTGGAGCTGGAAGAAAGCACCCCCAAACTTAACATATGCAAACATAAGAAATTAGGCACTGAGGACTTCCCTGAAAGATCGACGCTCTATTCCTCGTCAGTATCCTCTTCTTCTTCTTCATCAACCTCATCCTCAGGGGGTAAATCAGCCGGGGGATATGCAGACAAGGGTGGAAATTGGTAGGGAGCGCCTGCTGGATTCATGCGGTCGAACATCTCTAGAAATGCTGCGCTACAGTTCTGATACATTTCTGATTGTCGCTGAGCCAAGCTATCCTGATTTCTTTCCACTCGGGTCAATCCATACTGAACTCGATTAGCCACCATCTCAATCCTCCGAGTTTGATTTCTTAATTCTTGACGAATGTCTTCAAAAAAATTTTGTGGTGGCCCAGAACTTCCAGCAGCAGTAGTAGGATTGTCATGTGACTGTTGATTAGGCTCGTCTGCAGGCTCGGGAGGCACAATAATGAAACCTAACCCTCTCGGGTGTGGTATTCCCCTCCCCATACCTTGTACTTTTTTATCACTGAGTGGTCAATTGCGGCTAAAGGAGGTTGTGTAGCTTCTTCAGCATCCCATTTTACTCCAGCTTGTCGACATAGACCAGTAATCAAAGATGGATGAGGTAGTCCACCTGAGGTCCCTCCTTTAATTGCTCTGTCAATTGAATCATGTATAACCTGACCTACATCTATAGATTTTCCTTGTGCAATACAGAAAAGCAATGCTGCCCGTCGATTTATAACATCACTTGTATGTCTACACGGCATCAACTTGGCACAAATAAAGGCATGCCATGCTTTCCCGTAATTACTTAGTGCGGATGTAGGGAACAAAACAGCTTCTTGTTGATCTGTTAATTTCCATTGTGTTCCAGGTACACACAAGGCTTGAATGACTTCACTGTAGTCCAACTCATGATCTAAATATTGAATGAAGCCATTATTGGGTATTGTGTTTAAGCCGTAGTAAGCATTTATTGACCCGAAACTGACTTCCACTGATTTTCCGCGAACCCAAATCATGTTACCAATATGATCTTTTGCATTGGCGTAGAATTCCTTAACAATTTTAACGACCGATGAATCTGGTTGGGCTGTAAAGTTCGCCCATCTTCTACCACCAATCATTTGCAGTAACTCCCCATCTTCTACCTCTGGACATAATCCACGCTCAGGAATTAGCGTTTTACTAGAGAGTGAATTATAATATTTGTCGGACGCACTAGCACTTGTAAATCTCTTTTTGTCATACTTAGTCGATGTGCCCGAAGTTTCGCCTCTTTGCCGTTTAGTAGCCATGAGTCGTGTGTGTGAATTGCTTACCCAATAGATGATGTTCAGAGGCTTAGTATGGGTCAATCCTCTTTGTGACAATATATCAAACACTTGGTGTGCACAAATTTTGAATACTATTGGTAGGCACTCCCCCAAACTTAATTTTCACCAAATTTGTCAATAACTAAGCACACTAGTCTTCCAATGCACTACAAGCAACAATTAACAGTACCCAAACCCACTTGAGCCAACACAATGAAAGAACTAATTTCAACTTCCTACCTTGGCTACTCTCCAAGCAAATCCAAATAATTTGTAATAAAACTTTGTGCACTTACTTGGTTATCGCCATAATTGATGTTCCAAGCAAAGTTGTAGGAGTTTGAACACTTACGTCAGCGAGATGAGGTTAGCATGTGAGTTGGTGCCCGGATTGGTGATGATGACCCCGAATTGGTGATGAAGGATGACCATATGGAGATTAATTGCCTTTGAGTTTGGGTAGGAGATTGAGTATTTGGTTATCCTTAGTCAAGAAGAAGATTATTATCGTGGCTAGATTAGAGGAGGGATGGGAGTTGAGTGAGTTTGAGTTGGAGTGGGAGAGCAAGGGAGTTGTAGAAGTTGTGCCCGATTAGGGCTTTAATATATTTTTTTCTTCGCTGCAGTAGGAGCGCCTAGGCGCTTGGGATTGCACTGATTGGACCGCCTAGGCGGTTGGCTGCAGAATGCATTGAACGCATGTAGCGCCTAGGCGCTTGGTTTGGCCCAGACTGGACCGCCTAGGCGCTTGGGGCTCGTTGTGGCTACTGTCTTGGAGCGCTTAGGCGCTGCATGATGCCTAATTTGGGGCGCTTAGGCGCTTGGGGCGGCATCTCAGCTACTGTATTGAGGCGCCTAGGCGCTTGTTTTGTACTGGGCTTGGGCGCCTAGGCGGTTGGGAATGTCTTGGGGAACTGTTTGCTTCTTTGTGCTCCCAACCTGCATACCACAGCTTAAATTAAGACTTATTCTAAAACCATAACTAAGATAAACTACATAATTAACTAAACTAACATACTAAGAAAGAAAAACACAAACAAGATACCCTACACCACTAAGCAATTCAATAACACAAAAAAATGAAGGACATGATTAGAAATCTGAGAATTTGACAAATGAATATTCTTCTATTGAGCTCATAAGTGCTTGGCTTCCAGGGGGCGCTGCCCCCTTGCAACCCCCACCAGCTCACCGGCGAGCTGGGCAGCCGCTCGCTCACCGGGGAGCGAGACCCCCGACTGGGTAGTCGTAGTGGCCATTAGTCGAACCCACCAAATATGAAATCTTGTTTCCTATCCTGAAATCAATTAAATATCATGTTAGAGAACATAAGGGGTGTAACAAACCCTAAACTATAAAAGTTTAACCAGTAACGCAAATAAAAAAAATAATAATAATAAAATAAAAATAAAAAAAAATATAACAATAAAAGTTCCTGGGTTGCCTCCCAGTTAGCGCTTGGTTTATAGTCTTCAGCCTGACTTTCTTCTCTGTTCTAATCAGCAAGGTTGACCGATGTCTTTTCACGATTAACACAACCCCCATAGTAGTGCTTCAATCTCTGACCGTTGACTTTGAAATTACGTTTGGAATCCGGGTCTTCCACCTCCACAGCTCCGTGAGGATAAACTTTTGTAATGATAAATGGCCCTGACCAACGGGATTTCAATTTTCCTGGAAATAGTTTAAGCCTTGAATTGTATAATAGCACTGTTTGCCCTGCTTCGAACTTTCTTTCCAGAATTTTTGCATCATGCCACCTCTTAATCTTTTCTTTATATAACTTCGCGTTCTCGTATGATTGGAGTCTGAATTCATCCATTTGGTTCAATTGTAAGAGGCGCTTCTCTCCCGCAGCAGACATATCCAAGTTTAACTTCCGGATTGCCCAATAAGCATTGTGTTCTAGTTCAACCGGAAGATGGCATGCCTTCCCATATACTAACCTGTACGGAGACATCCCTATCGGAGTTTTGAATGCTGTACGGTATGCCCATAAAGCATCATCTAACTTACTAGCCCAATCTTTCCTACTAGGGTTCACTATCTTCTCAAGGATTCGTTTTACTTCTCGGTTTGATACCTCGGCTTGACCACTTGTTTGAGGATGGTAAGCAGTAGCTATCCTATGAGTGACTCCGTACTTAGCGAGAATAGCTGAGAACTGCTTATTACAGAAGTGCGTGCCTTCATCACTAATGATTGCACGAGGAGTGCCGAATCTAGAGAAAATATTCTTTCGAATGAACTTAACCACAACCTTAGCATCATTGGTGGGCGATGCTATAGCTTCTACCCACTTTGAAACATAATCCACCGCTAAAAGTATATAGGAGTTGCTAAAAGATGACGGAAATGGTCCCATGAAGTCGATGCCCCAAACATCAAACAATTCGACTTCTAAGATCATGTTTAGTGGCATCTCTTGTCGCTTTGATATATTACCAACTCTTTGGCATCTGTCACATTTCAATGAAAACACACGGGCATCCTTAAAGAGTGTTGGCCAGAAGAATCCACATTGAAGTACCTTAGCGGCCGTTCTTTCTCCCGCAAAATGTCCACCATAGGCAGATGCATGACATTGGTGTAGAATATTCTCTATTTCAATTTCCGGAACGCACCTTCTTATTACTTGATCTCCACACTGTTTAAATAAAAACGGCTCATCCCATAAATACTGTTTCACATCATGGAGAAATTTCTTCTTCTGTTGACTTGTCAAATCTGGTGGAAACACCTTACTCACAATGAAATTTACATAATCTGCATACCATGGTATATCCATCCTTACCGCATACAATTGTTCATCCGGGAAAAATTCATTGACCACTGTTGTGTCATCTTTCTTTAATTCTGCATTTTCTAATCGTGATAAATGATCAGCAACCTGATTTTCTGTTCCTTTTCGGTCCCTAATCTCCAAGTCGAACTCTTGTAGCAATAATACCCATCTAATTAATCTCGGCTTTGCATCTTTCTTTGTTATTAAGTACTTAATTGCTGAATGATCTGTAAACACGATCACTTTTGTCCCAATCAAATATGAGCGAAATTTATCAAATGCATAAACAACTGCTAATAGCTCTTTCTCGGTAGTGGTATAATTTAGCTGGGCATCCGTTAGCGTCTTACTAGCATAGTATATAGGGTGGAAAATTTTTTCTTTTCGTTGGCCAAGAACTGCACCAATTGCAAAGTCGCTAGCATCACACATTAATTCGAACGGGATACCCCAATCTGGCGCTATGATTACAGGTGTGGTGACTAGTTTCTTCTTCAACACATCAAAAGCTTCAAGGCATGCTTGATCAAAGTTGAATGGGACATCCTTCTCCAAAAGATTACAAAGTGGTTTCGTGATTTTGGAGAAGTCTTTTATAAATCTTCTATAAAAACCAGCGTGTCCCAAAAAACTTCGAATACCCTTTACTGAAACTGGTGGCGGTAGGTTCTCAATGGTTTCGATCTTAGCTCTATCAACCTCAATTCCTTTTGATGACACTCGGTGACCCAAGATTATCCCCTCTTGCACCATAAAATGACATTTCTCCCAATTTAAAACCAAATTCGTTTCCATACACCGTTTAAGCACAAGAGTGAGATTTTCCAAACAATAATCAAACGAATCCCCAAAAACTGAGAAATCATCCATAAATACCTCAAGATTTTGTTCGACCATATCGGAGAAAATAGCCATCATACACCGTTGAAATGTCGCCGGCGCGTTACATAATCCAAAAGACATTCTGCGAAAAGCAAAAGTACCATATGGGCATGTGAATGTCGTCTTCTCCTGATCCTCGGGTGCAATGGCAATTTGGTTATAACCTGAGTATCCATCCAAAAGACAATAATACTCATGTCCTGCAAGCCTGTCCAACGTCTGATCTATGAATGGTAGAGGAAAATGGTCCTTACGAGTGGCCTTATTTAACTTTCTATAATCCATACACACCCGCCAACCCGTAACTGTTCGAGTAGGGATCAATTCATTATGTTCATTTGTAACTACTGTCATTCCCCCTTTCTTTGGCACACATTGGACTGGACTTACCCATGAGCTATCTGAGATAGGGTAGATAATTCCCGCATCCAACCATTTAATGATTTCCTTTTTGACAACTTCCTTCATGATGGGATTGAGTCTTCGTTGTTGTTCAATAGTTGGTTTTGCTTCATCATCCAGTAAAATCTTATGCATGCAAATTGATGGGCTTATCCCCTTGATATCTGCAAGAGTCCATCCAAGAGCAGTCTTGTATTGCCGAAGTACCCTTAGTAGCTTTTCTTCTTGAACCTTATCAAGTGATGCAGAAATAATAACTGGAAAGGTAGAAGAAGAACAAAGGTAGGCATACCGTAGATGGTTAGGCAATGGCTTAAGTTCCAAGCTGGGCGGTTCTTCTAAGGATGATTTCACCTTTTCATCCGGTTTTCCCCAATAATCTAGAGGTTCAAATTTTTGCAAGCATCGTGTGAACTTCGGAGCTGAATCTAGCATTTGAACCCATTCTAGCACAGTTAAATCATCAGATAAATTTTCACTTACCAATGCAGTTTTAAGAGGGTCTTCATTCACAGACACACTAAATACCTCCCTTGTCACTCCTTCAATCAGATCAACTTTAAAGCACTCTTCCTCTCCCTTCGGGAATTTCATAGCCTTGAAAACATTAAAAGTTACTTCTTCATCTTGGACTCTCATCGTTAACTCTCCCTTTTGTACATCAATTAATGTCCTTCCAGTGGCTAAAAATGGTCTTCCAAGGATAATGGGTATGTCTTTATCCTCTTCATAGTCCAACACAATGAAGTCAGCTGGGAATATGAATTTGTCCACCTTCACTAATATGTCTTCCACAATGCCCCTAGGGTATGTCACTGATCTATCTGCGAGCTGTAAAGAGATATTTGTTGGCTTTGGTGCTGGTAATCCCAACTGAGTGTAGATCGAAAGTGGCATCAAGTTAATACTCGCACCCAAATCGCACAAATATCTATTAAAGAACTGGGGTCCAATCGTGCACGGTACGGTGAAGCTACCCGGATCCTTCAACTTCGGTGGTAACTTTCTTTGCAGAATTGCGCTACATTCTTCTGTCAGCGCTACAGTTTCGAACTCCCCTAGCTTCCTCTTTCTTGCTAAAATATCTTTCATGAATTTCGCATAGCTAGGCATTTGTTCTAAAGCATCTGCAAATGGAATATTGATTTGCAGCTTTTTGAACACTTCTAAAAATTTTGAAAACTGTCTCTCTAATTTCTGCTTTTGCAATCTTTGAGGAAATGGCACAGGTGGTACAACTGTTGTTTGCTTATCTTCTTGTTGTTTTTGCACAACGTTTTCCCCAGATTTACTTTCCGAATTTCCACTCTCTTTTTCGTCATTCTCAGCAGAAATTATTTTCTTTTGTCCGTCTAAATTTGTAGTCAACTCCTTCCCACTTCTGAGTGTAACTGCCTTACAATGTTCATTTCCATCATTCCTTGGATTTTTTTCCGTATCACTAGGTAAAGAACCGGGAGTTCTAGTATTCAAAGCACTAGCTATCTGCCCCATTTGGTTCTCAAGATTCTTTATTGCAGCTGATTGGTTTTTCGTTGTGGCTTCAAACTGAGTTGCCAATCTTGCCAATAATTCTTCCATTTGTGATAGCTTGTCAGGTTGATAAGGCTGTGGGTGTTGTTGAGATTGTTGACGTGGCTGAAATCCAGGTGGATATGATTGCCTTGGAGCTTGTGCTTGAGCATGTGACTGATTACTACTCCAAGAAAAATTTGAGTTGTTTCTCACTCCTGGATTGTAACTGTTTGGATAACTGCCCTGCTGCCTATTATAACTGGAAACGAACTGGACTGATTCAGGATTTATTGCACATTGATCACTTGAGTGGCTACCCGCACATATTTCACAAATTGTTTCCATTTTCTGAACTGGTTGTACCCCAAGTGCATCTATCTTCTTTGTAAGAGCAGAAATCTGAGCTGTCACTTGAGCTGATAATGCTGTCATCGCATCCACTTCATAAACCCCTACTGTCCTTGGCTGAGTCGTTCTTGCTGTAGGCCACTGATAATTATTAGCTGCCATGGTTTCAAGCAACTGATACCCCTCATCACAATTCTTGGCCATAATAGCTCCTCCCGCTGCAGCATCTATACTCGATCTCACTGTGCTGAATAAACCGTTATAAAAAGTTTGCACCTGAAGCCATTTAGGAATCCCATGGTGTGGACATTTTCGCAATGAGTCTTTAAATCTCTCCCATGCTTCATATAGTGATTCTGAATCGTGCTGAACGAAAGAGAAGATATCGTTCCGTAACTTTGCTGTTTTTGTAGGTGGGAAAAACTTTGCAAGAAATTTCTGAGCTAGGTCGTTCCATGTAGTAATCGAGCCTGGTGGTAGTGAATGGAGCCAACTCTTAGCCTTATCTCTGAGAGTAAATGGAAACAGCCTTAGCCTTATTGCATCCTCTGACACATTATTGTACTTGAAAGTATCGCAGATTTCTATAAAGCTGACTATGTGATCGTTCGGATCATCATTCGGTAACCCTCCAAACTGACATGAATTTTGAATCATCTGTATTGTCCCCGGTTTTATCTCAAAACTTGTAGCAGTAATGGCAGGCCTCGTAATACTTGACTGAATTTCAGTAACCCGCGGCGTAGCATAATCCCGCAGTGCTTTTTGCTCTTCTTCAGCCATAGTATCTTTCTTTTCAAGTGCCTCTTTGGTTTCTTTAACCCACTGACGCAACTGTTGAAACCTTTTTTCGATGTCGTCCTCGTAAGGCAATAAATCTGGCTTCTTCGATCGCGTTTGCATACACTAGTCAAGAGCACCTGAATAGAATAGAATAGAGAAAAACGTTTAAATTAAGATTAATTCTATCAAAATCAATAATGACAAAAATTTTAAACTAATCTCCCCGGCAACGGCGCCAAAAACTTGTTGCCTATATTTTTTAATAGCACTTTAACACGCAAGTATACGCGTTCAATTGTAATATTCAGCAAGCAAGGATATCGTTCCCACGAGGAAATAGACTAATATTTATCAATTACTAATTTCAATGCGATTAATCCTATTTTAAACTACAAAATATTGTTTATGATTTAAAAATTAAACTTAACAAAACTAATAATTAAAATAAGAATTTCACAAGAATAACTGCAGATTTAACAGATTAAGATTACAACTTCCCTTAGTATTTCATTTAAACCAATTTACTTCCCATTTAAATCAATTAATTAATATGAATCATTATCCAAGAATGTTTTATAGAATTCACGCACTTTTTCCAAAACACGTGAACAAATCCTCCTAACTCCAATCCTTAAGACACAAAATTACAAGGAACACCCCAGTTAATCAACTCACTATATTCCTATGTGAATCAAGTTAATTAGGGTTTAACACACAAATTCTTTCAATGGATACAAAAGACACATAGGTATATTCCTATCCTACATGCTAATCATATTAACCCTAATCAGATTATATGAACAGATGTTATCATATCCAGATCTCAATCTATACTCCATCTTCCAATTTTATATAGATTATCACAGTAATTGCTGGCCAAACAATTAATCAATAAGCAAAAGATATAATAAATAATTCAATAAAAATCAACTTTCATTCAGTGGGAAGATTTAATTTAAACTACATACCAAGTTCCGTTGCAATCTTAATGAAAATTTAGTTCATGATAATAATAAAGAAAAACATCATCCAGATGAATAATCTAAACATCCCAGATAATTACAAAAGTTAAAACTAGAGAAGAAAAGAAGAAACTCTGAATTTGCTCCAATAATCTCCCTTTAATCTTCAACCCTTGCAATTCTCCTTCTTGTTTTCCTTCGTTGTTCTATATGTAAATCTCTTGAGAAATTAAGTTGTACGTCTTTTCTAAAATCTTCTCCTATTTGTATTGGTCTCTACCCTCTTTTAGATTCCTTTTTGGCTTCAAAAACCCATTTAGCAGTAGAAAAATCCTTCTTCAGCCGCACATGAGCGCCTAGGCGCTCAACCCAGGCCATTTCCAAGCGCCTAGGCGCTTGACCAGGACCACATAATTACAAAAATGCCACTCAGCTTTAATTTTAATGATTTTTGACCTTTTTCTTCTCTCAAATGACCAATTTGTCCCTCCAGCTCCAACCTACAAGAAATAAACACAAAACACATAAAAAAATACTAAAAAACAATTAAAGATAGCAATAATTAAGTTTAATAATATCGAATTCATAGGTATAAAACCTACTCATCAGGTATTGATCATACCATTCATAAAAAGTAATGTTTATTTTTTCATTTTTTATGAATCGTTTCCATCTATTAACAATTTTATCTCGCTCCTTTTCTGTTGGATGATTTGAACGAAATAAATGTCTTTTATCTTTATTATGTTTGGAATTAAAATTCTTTACAAGATTATCCCAATCAAGAATAAAATCTTTTTTACTAACTCTTAACTGATTGTTAATCGGAATTTCAAAATCAGACTGAGTGGGAAGCTCAGAAGGAGTAGGAGAGGAAGAACTCTCTTCTTCTACTAGATCCTTTTGAGTATAACATGGGTGACTAGCTTGACCTTGATTTAAAATACCTTTTAATTTAAGATCTCTTAAAGAAGGGTTATTAAGAATTTCAGTGTCTCTTCTTGAAGATGCTATTGTACTAGCAGAGTCTTCAATAATAATCGGTCTTTTACTGCGTTCAAAACTTATTTTTACAGTTCCATCAGAAAATTGTCTAACATTTTCAAGGTTTATTAGATTGTTAACTACAGGTTGTTCAGGTATTTCACTAGGTAAAGTCCATTGACTAGGGAGAGTAATATCTTTCCAGAGAATGGTTCTCGGAATTTGAATATTAGCATCACTAGTTGAACTTTGAATCAAGACAGTTTGATCTTTCGGACTTTTATTGAGAGCATGAACGTTTAGGTTAGTTTTCATGGTCTTATAATAAATCCGGTAAATTAAAGCTATCGGCTGAGATCCCTCAATCATTTGGGTAATTTCTCCAGCAGTTTTAATATTTAATGTCAAGGCTTTTAATAAATTTTTATCACTTAGGCTCAATGTGAAATCAGGAAAGCAATTGAAATGGATAGGTCCATTATGCAAACTAGATTCCATTGCGCCGATCATGCTAGGATAATAATTCAAGAATCGTGCATCTCTAAGGCAGAGATAAATACTTGAATTAATCCCTTTAATGTTTAATGGTTTAACAGCTACTTGAACTAATCCAATGTGAATAAAATTATAACCTTTCTTTTTATGTTTTTTAATGACTTCGGGATCCAAAAGACTACAATTTTCGTATTCTTTATTAATGGCATAAACCTTTTCAACAGTTTTGACATTATAATCTGTTTTAAAATTGTCTAAAAATGTTGACTGATAAATTTCCTTAGGGGGGACCCTAGGTATATTCCAATTGTGCAAGGCTTGACTGATATTTTCATAACTGTGAAGTTCCTGGTTAACTATGTCTGGAACAGCAGGCAATATTGACCGGTTACTAGTTGAGGAGTTAGATCTAAACAATCTATTCATTTTTACCAGGTTCAAAATAAATTTTTATTCATTATTCTTCCATTCATACCCTATTACCTTAAGCAGACTCATACCTATGTTCAAAAACCAACACTGCTCACCCAAGAGACTTACAAAGGTTTGAAACGAACAAGGTGGACTACAGTAAATCAGGTGACTTCGGAATAAGAATAAAAGAGAAATTTTGAAAACGGTTGGAGATGAACAGTTGTAAATATCTTACAGGCAACTAGAACAGAAACAACGATGGTATCGGCTGTAGGTAAAAATGAATGTACAGCAGGTGCATGTAGGTGTAATGTTAGGATAGTATTTACAACTGTTCATCTCCAACCGTTTTCAAAATTTCTCTTTTATTCTTATTCCGAAGTCACCTGATTTACTGTAGTCCACCTTGTTCGTTTCAAACCTTTGTAAGTCTCTTGGGTGAGCAGTGTTGGTTTTTGAACATAGGTATGAGTCTGCTTAAGGTAATAGGGTATGAATGGAAGAATAATGAATAAAAATTTATTTTGAACCTGGAAAAAATGAATAGATTGTTTAGATCTAACTCCTCAACTAGTAACCGGTCAATATTGCCTCCTGTTCCAGACATAGTTAACCAGGAACTTCACAGTTATGAAAATATCAGTCAAGCCTTGCACAATTGGAATATACCTAGGGTCTCCCCTAAGGAAATTTATCAGTCAACATTTTTAGACAATTTTAAAACAGATTATAATGTCAAAACTGTTGAAAAGGTTTATGCCATTAATAAAGAATACGAAAATTGTAGTCTTTTGGATCCCGAAGTCATTAAAAAACAGAAAAAGAAAGGTTATAATTTTATTCACATTGGATTAGTTCAAGTAGCTGTTAAACCATTAAACATTAAAGGGATTAATTCAAGTATTTATCTCTGCCTTAGAGATGCACGATTCTTGAATTATTATCCTAGCATGATCGGCGCAATGGAATCTAGTCTGCATAATGGACCTATCCATTTCAATTGCTTTCCTGATTTCACATTGAGCCTAAGTGATAAAAATTTATTAAAAGCCTTGACATTAAATATTAAAACTGCTGGAGAAATTACCCAAATGATTGAGGGTTCTCAGCCGATAGCTTTAATTTACCGGATTTATTATAAGACCATGAAAACTAACCTAAACGTTCATGCTCTCAATAAAAGTCCGAAAGATCAAACTGTCTTGATTCAAAGTTCAACTAGTGATGCTAATATTCAAATTCCGAGAACCATTCTCTGGAAAGATATTACTCTCCCTAGTCAATGGACTTTACCTAGTGAAATACCTGAACAACCTGTAGTTAACAATCTAATAAACCTTGAAAATGTTAGACAATTTTCTGATGGAACCGTAAAAATAAGTTTTGAACGCAGTAAAAGACCGATTATTATTGAAGACTCTGCTAGTACAATAGCATCTTCAAGAAGAGACACTGAAATTCTTAATAACCCTTCTTTAAGAGATCTTAAATTAAAAGGTATTTTAAATCAAGGTCAAGCTAGTCACCCATGTTATACTCAAAAGGATCTAGTAGAAGAAGAGAGTTCTTCCTCTCCTACTCCTTCTGAGCTTCCCACTCAGTCTGATTTTGAAATTCCGATTAACAATCAGTTAAGAGTTATTAAAAAAGATTTTATTCTTGATTGGGATAATCTTGTAAAGAATTTTAATTCCAAACATAATAAAGATAAAAGACATTTATTTCGTTCAAATCATCCAACAGAAAAGGAGCGAGATAAAATTGTTAATAGATGGAAACGATTCATAAAAAATGAAAAAATAAACATTACTTTTTATGAATGGTATGATCAATACCAATGTAGGTGTAATGTTATAACAAAAAGTCAATGGGTAAAAGAAGATAAGTCTAAGGTCTGTTCTAGTCATCCTCCGCTAGAAACGATCCTTATCCCAGTTAAGAACACATCTGTTGTTGCCAGTCCCTTTAAAATTTTTGATGGCAATAAAGATGATAAAAAAATTATTAAACAATTAAATTTTAGTAATCAATATCTGGCAACTGTTGGAAGACAGCTTGATAGAATTGAAGAAAAATTTGAAGAAACAAGTATTAAAAAACCAGATGCAAAAATTGAACATCCTTTGATTAACTTACCTGAAAATAGAAGTAAATTAGGTTTACCTAATGATGATAGCAACCTAATTAAATCTATTGACAAGTTATTCAAAAAACTAAAAACTGAACCTGGTCCAAGTGGTACTGTTTCTACTTTGGATCAAGTTGAGACTGAAGCTGAAAGTGAAAGTCAAGCTGACTGTTCTGATTCTACTTCAATCCCAGATTTTAATGATCAATTGAACAAGTTAACAGTCAAAAACACTAGTTTAACTAGGAATTGGTATTCTAGGCCTACTCCTCCGGATCTCCAATTCGAAGAGAGAAATCTAGACAAACAATTCTCTGTTTCAGCTAATAAAATTTATGAATGGAACATTGATGGTCTTAGTGAACAAGAAATTTTAAACAAATTAAATCACATGTCTATGGTAGCAAATAGCTATATTACTAAATTCAACAATCTGTCACAACCAGAAATTGTTGAGTTAATAGCTAGTGGATTCACGGGTATTCTCAGATCTTGGTGGGAAAGACATCTCACGGAAGATACTAGACTATCTATTATTCATGCTATCCAGTTAGACGATGACGGCAACCCCATCTTTGATGAAGATGTTGGTATTGGTCCGCCAGATGGAGTAAATACTTTGATTTTTACCATAATAAAACATTTTGTAGGAACTCCTAGTAACATAATAGAAAGGATTCACGATCAACTCAGTAATCTCACTTGTCCCACTCTTAGTGACTTCAGATGGTACAAAGATGTGTTTACCTCTAGAGTTATGCTGCGAAATGATAGCAACAAGCCTTTCTGGAAAGAAAAATTTGTAAATGGCTTGCCTTCATTGTTCGCTCATAAAGTTAGAGAAGAGTTGAGTAAAAACTTAGGATATATTGATTATGATAATCTCACTTATGGTGACATAATCAGTTATATTCAAAAAATAGGTTTAAAAATGTGCATTGATTTTAAATTAGCTAAACAAGCTAGTAAAGATAAGAAAAAAGCAAAATATGAGTGAGGAACATTTTGTGAACAATATGGTCTGCCTCCAATTGCTCCCTCTAGAAGAAAGCATAAACACCGGCATATTGATCATCCTAAAACACATAAACGTTACAAACGTAAACATGCTCATAAAAAGAATAATAATCAAAACGATTATTATAATAAACCTAAACCAATTAATAAAAAATATAATAAAGGTACTAAAAAATATGATAAGAGTAAAATCGTTTGCCACAATTGTGGGCAAAAAGGCCACTACAAAAGTGAATGTAAAGTAAAACAAAAATTATCTCAGTTAAATATCTCTATTGAAGATACTGAACAATTATTAGAGTTAATGAGAATAGAAAACAATGAAAATAATGATGAAGAACCTAACATCCCCTATTCTTTTAATAGCAGTACCAGCAACAATGAGTCTGATAGTAACGAAGAGGAAGTCACTATTTGTGCTAATAACTGCAAAGAAAATTGTTGCACTAAAATATTAAGTGTTATTACCAAAGAAGATGAAGAAAGCTCTTTGTTAATCGACTTAATTAGTAAAATTTCTGACCCTGAACTTAAAGTTCAATATACTAAACAATTAAAAGATTTATTAACCAAAGATACTAGAGTTAAAGACAAGATTTTTAAAGCTAAAGATAAACCGATATTCAGCCTTAATAAAACTCTAGAACGATTTAAAACCCCAGTCAAAGAAGTTACCCTTCCAGAATTAAATCAAGAAGTTAATAAACTTAAAAAAGAAATCTCTAATTTAAAAATAGAAGTTTCTAATTTAAGAAAAGACTTAGAGAGTCAGAAATCTGATCTTCAAGTTCATGATTCCTCCTCTAGTGATGAAGATCACGATGAGCCAGAATCTTCAGGAATCAAGAAAGAACCAGATCTATTCGTTCAAGGTCTTTCTCTTAAAAGAATTAAAGATATTACCATTCAAAAATGGTATATCTCCATTAATTTGGTTGTTGATAAAACCTTTTCCATAAATCTTCCCACCTTAGTCGATACTGGTGCGGATTTAAATTGTATCCAGGAAGGTCTTATTCCAACCAAATATTATAAGAAAACTAATGAAAAATTAAATTCAGCTAATGGTAGTCAGATGGAAATAAAATATAAACTGCCTAAAGTGCATATCTGTCAAGATGATATGTGTTTTAAAACATCATTTGTTTTAATTCGCAATCTTACTGATAAAATCATTTTAGGGTTACCATTTATATATTTATTATATCCATTTACTACCAGTAATGAAGGATTAAGCTGTAAACATTTAGGTAAAAGAATAACATTTAAATTTCTTATTAAACCAAAAGAAAGAGATTTAAAATTTATTCAAGAAGAGTCCATTTCTAAATCATTAAATTTATTAAATTGTAAATCCACCCATCTAAATTTCTTAAAAGAAGAAATTAAATACAAAAGAATAGAAGAACAACTTCAAAATAAAGATATTCTTGAAAAAATTGAAGAGTTAAAAACTTATTTAAAAGATAACCTTTGTTCTGATTCTCCTAATGCCTTTTGGCATCGGAAAAAACATATTGTAAGGCTCCCTTACGCTAAGGAATACATTTGATTCCTACTAAGGCCAGGCCTATTCAAATGAATCATGAACAAATGGAGCTATGTAGAAAGGAAATTAATGATCTCCTTAATAAAAAGTTAATTAGACCTAGTAAATCCCCATGGTCATGTCCTGCCTTTTATGTTAACAATGAAGCAGAAAAGGAAAGAGGTGTTCCCAGGTTAGTTATCAACTACAAGCCATTAAACAAAGTCCTAGAGTGGATTAGATATCCCCTGCCTAATAAAGATGACCTCATTAACCGGTTGAGTAATGCCACCATCTTTAGTAAATTCGACCTCTACTCTGGTTTCTGGCAAATTGTTATTCACCCAGAAGACAGATATAAAACTGCATTCACCACTCCATTTGGTCATTATGAATGGAATGTCCAAGCATTTGGCTTAAAAAATGCTCCCAGTGAATTTCAGAATATCCTCAATGATATTTTGAATCCTTTCAGTCATTTTATTGTTGTATATATTGATGATATTCTCATTTTTTCCAATTCCATTGAAGAACACGTCAAACATTTGAAATCGTTTTTTAAAACGGTCAAAGACAATGGACTTGTTCTTTCGCTTTCCAAATGCAGCTTGTTTCAAGCTAAAGTTCGGTTTCTTGGATTAATTATATATCGCGGACTGATACGGCCAATTGATAGAGCTATTCAATTCGCCGACAGATTCCCAGATAAAATTACCCATAAAACCCAACTGCAGAGGTTTCTGGGCTCGCTCAATTATATTGGCAAGTTCTATAAAAACCTCAGGAAAATTTGCAAACCTCTCTTTCAGCGTTTGCAAGACAATCCTCCCCCATGGACTGACATTCATACTTCTGTCGTCCAACAAGTCAAAAAATACGTCAAGGCATTGCCCTGCCTTGGTATTTCAAATGATTCTGCATTTAAAATTGTTGAAACTGACGCCTCTGATATTGGATTCGGAGGTATTCTCAAGCAAAAGTTAACTCCAGACTCCCCAGAACAAATCGTCCGTTTTCATTCCGGTGCATGGAATAGTACACAGTTAAATTACAGTACTATTAAAAAAGAAATACTTTCTCTTGTATTATGTATTAATAAATTTCAAATTCATTTATTAAATCAAAAATTTTTAGTTCGAATCGACTGCAAATCTGCAAAATATGTATTAGAGAAAGATGTTGAAAACATAGCCTCTAAACACTCCTTTGATAGATGGCAAGCCCTTTTGAGTATCTTTGATTTTGATATTGAATACATTAAAGGCAGTAACAATTCCATTCCTGATTTTCTCACTCGGGAATTTATTAACACAGGTACTGTGCATCCATCATGAGTGTCCGCGGTGCATCAACCTCTCGTGGTCCAGGTCGCCCTACTGGCCCAAGTAATCAGCCAAGAGGAGCCTCGGTTCCTCATCCAGTTAACCCAATTTACCAAACCAGTAACAAGTTCACTGTCCTTGGGACAATGCCCAAGCCCTATAGTTCAGCTTTAGCTAGTAACCCAATTCCCGTCGACCCCTTTCAGTCCAAAGCCTCTAGTTCAAATCCCAGTAATCCTCCCTCTGAGTACATGCTTAGATGGACCAATTTCTTATTTCATATTGAGCCTCACATGAAACCCAGAAATGACCCAGTAAAGTTAATTTCCCAGTTTTTCCCTTCTGGTTGGCATTTCATGCCTCTTGCTCATTATAAATCCCTTGTGTATTATAAGGACATTCTTGTCGAAACAGAGTCAATCTTCGTTAAACCCATTTATGCCAACAATGATAAAGCCAAAGTTCTTTACCATTCATTGTATATTAAACAGTTTATCCAGATGTCCGAATGGGGAAAACATCCCTCTGATCTTATGCAGCTTTCTAATCAAGATAACTCTTTTTGTTATTATGATTATATGGAAGCTTGGTATAAAGTTTTCCTCCATCAAAATGAGTCACACAGTCATTCTTGGTTTGTTCAATTTGACCATAAGTTCAAAAGTCATTTCCCATATTGGTTTTCTCATTGGTGGTCGAGATTTGGTTCTACCTATGACCTTCTTCCCGATCCCCTGAAAGTTCAACTCAATCATTTTTGCAATCACAAAAAATTAGATTCAGCATATGAAGGTGTCCCAGTCCTTCTTCAATTTGTAAGTAAATATAAGATTCCCTGGATTCTCCGATGGGAATACAGCATTCAAAACCCCACCAGTGAAATCAGTCACAATGCTTCCCCTACATCTCCATCGACAGATCCTTTTCCCCTAGTCACTCGCCAATGGTTTGTCAAATGGTGGGATAAATTTGACGTCAATAGAATTGTAGGTCAAGTCCAGTTAGAATTCCCTGCTTCTCTCAAGGTTCTCCCAGTCTCTACAGCAGAACCTTCAAGTCAAAAACCAAAAGAGTCAAGTGTCAGTAAAAAATCAAAAGAGTCTAGAGTCAGTCCCACTGGTTCGACTTGTTCCCGTAGCATTTCTGATTTTAAAGATTGTTCTGGAAAAGAGTTAAAATTAATTGCCCAGGCATTAAATAAAAGAATTGATGAATTACATGAAGAAGCCTCTACAGGTTCTTCATCAGCTTCCTTCAGTCAGTATGAAGAAGATGATGATCCTTATGGCACCATCAATCTACAGGACGCTCAGGACCCATTTGCCTGACATTTCTTCTCAGTCACATGCACCTGCTCCCTGCAGCCAGTCAAAAGATGCCCTCAGCCGAAAGCAGATTCGTCTTTTCCACCAAAAGCATCTCTCAAGTCAAAAGTTGTGGCCACTTTGTTAAAGTTGCCAGACGCGTCAATGAATAGTAAAAAAAGTTAGCACTGTTCATGAATCGTAACTTTTGTCTGTAATCATTTATTTTGTAATAGTAACTTTGTAATAGTTCTTTCCTTATTCTATAAAAGGAAACCGAACTTAGTTATTGAGGCAGACTTCGAAAGACTCTGAGTTCCTTCTCAGATGAATCTTTAGCCTCTACCGCTGTTAAGCCTTTCTTAGCCCCTCTTTCTACTATTCTCCATTTCTTAATGTTTTGAGTAAGTCAATTTAATTTGTAATTTGTAAACGTTTTGTACATTTGTAAACATTTTATTTCCAATCAATAAAACTATATGTTTTAGTAATTAAACTGTTATATTATTTGCACCTCGCCTTCAAAATGGATCATTTATTTTGTAATAGTAACTTTGTAATAGTTCTTTCCTTATTCTATAAAAGGAAACCGAACTTAGTTATTGAGGCAGACTTCGAAAGACTCTGAGTTCCTTCTCAGATGAATCTTTAGCCTCTACCGCTGTTAAGCCTTTCTTAGCCCCTCTTTCTACTATTCTCCATTTCTTAATGTTTTGAGTAAGTCAATTTAATTTGTAATTTGTAAACGTTTTGTACATTTGTAAACATTTTATTTCCAATCAATAAAACTATATGTTTTAGTAATTAAACTGTTATATTATTTGCACCTCGCCTTCAAAATGGTATCAGAGCCATCGTTGTTTCTGTTCTAGTTGCCTGTAAGATATTTACAACTGTTCATCTCCAACCGTTTTCAAAATTTCTCTTTTATTCTTATTCCGAAGTCACCTGATTTACTGTAGTCCACCTTGTTCGTTTCAAACCTTTGTAAGTCTCTTGGGTGAGCAGTGTTGGTTTTTGAACATAGGTATGAGTCTGCTTAAGGTAATAGGGTATGAATGGAAGAATAATGAATAAAAATTTATTTTGAACCTGGTAAAAATGAATAGATTGTTTAGATCTAACTCCTCAACTAGTAACCGGTCAATATTGCCTCCTGTTCCAGACATAGTTAACCAGGAACTTCACAGTTATGAAAATATCAGTCAAGCCTTGCACAATTGGAATATACCTAGGGTCTCCCCTAAGGAAATTTATCAGTCAACATTTTTAGACAATTTTAAAACAGATTATAATGTCAAAACTGTTGAAAAGGTTTATGCCATTAATAAAGAATACGAAAATTGTAGTCTTTTGGATCCCGAAGTCATTAAAAAACAGAAAAAGAAAGGTTATAATTTTATTCACATTGGATTAGTTCAAGTAGCTGTTAAACCATTAAACATTAAAGGGATTAATTCAAGTATTTATCTCTGCCTTAGAGATGCACGATTCTTGAATTATTATCCTAGCATGATCGGCGCAATGGAATCTAGTCTGCATAATGGACCTATCCATTTCAATTGCTTTCCTGATTTCACATTGAGCCTAAGTGATAAAAATTTATTAAAAGCCTTGACATTAAATATTAAAACTGCTGGAGAAATTACCCAAATGATTGAGGGTTCTCAGCCGATAGCTTTAATTTATCGGATTTATTATAAGACCATGAAAACTAACCTAAACGTTCATGCTCTCAATAAAAGTCCGAAAGATCAAACTGTCTTGATTCAAAGTTCAACTAGTGATGCTAATATTCAAATTCCGAGAACCATTCTCTGGAAAGATATTACTCTCCCTAGTCAATGGACTTTACCTAGTGAAATACCTGAACAACCTGTAGTTAACAATCTAATAAACCTTAAAAATGTTAGACAATGTTTTGATGGAACCGTAAAAATAAGTTTTGAACGCAGTAAAAGACCGATTATTATTGAAGACTCTGCTAGTACAATAGCATCTTCAAGAAGAGACACTGAAATTCTTAATAACCCTTCTTTAAGAGATCTTAAATTAAAAGGTATTTTAAATCAAGGTCAAGCTAGTCACCCATGTTATACTCAAAAGGATCTAGTAGAAGAAGAGAGTTCTTCCTCTCCTACTCCTTCTGAGCTTCCCACTCAGTCTGATTTTGAAATTCCGATTAACAATCAGTTAAGAGTTATTAAAAAAGATTTTATTCTTGATTGGGATAATCTTGTAAAGAATTTTAATTCCAAACATAATAAAGATAAAAGACATTTATTTCGTTCAAATCATCCAACAGAAAAGGAGCGAGATAAAATTGTTAATAGATGGAAACGATTCATAAAAAATGAAAAAATAAACATTACTTTTTATGAATGGTATGATCAATACCAATGTAGGTGTAATGTTATAACAAAAAGTCAATGGGTAAAAGAAGATAAGTCTAAGGTCTGTTCTAGTCATCCCCCGCTAGAAACGATCCTTATCCCAGTTAAGAACACATCTGTTGTTGCCAGTCCCTTTAAAATTTCTGATGGCAATAAAGATGATAAAAAAATTATTGAACAATTAAATTTTAGTAATCAATATCTAGCAACTGTTGGAAGACAGCTTGATAGAATTGAAGAAAAATTTGAAGAAACAAGTATTAAAAAACCAGATGCAAAAATTGAACATCCTTTGATTAACTTACCTGAAAATAGAAGTAAATTAGGTTTACCTAATGATGATAGCAACCTAATTAAATCTATTGACAAGTTATTCAAAAAACTAAAAACTGAACCTGGTCCAAGTGGTACTGTTTCTACTTTGGATCAAGTTGAGACTGAAGCTGAAAGTGAAAGTCAAGCTGACTGTTCTGATTCTACTTCAATCCCAGATTTTAATGATCAATTGAACAAGTTAACAGTCAAAAACACTAGTTTAACTAGGAATTGGTATTCTAGGCCTACTCCTCCGGATCTCCAATTCGAAGAGAGAAATCTAGACAAACAATTCTCTGTTTCAGCTAATAAAATTTATGAATGGAACATTGATGGTCTTAGTGAACAAGAAATTTTAAACAAATTAAATCACATGTCTATGGTAGCAAATAGCTATATTACTAAATTCAACAATCTGTCACAGCCAGAAATTGTTGAGTTAATAGCTAGTGGATTCACGGGTATTCTCAGATCTTGGTGGGAAAGACATCTCATGGAAGATACTAGACTATCTATTATTCATGCTATCCAGTTAGACGATGACGGCAACCCCATCTTTGATGAAGATGTTGGTATTGGTCCGCCAGATGGAGTAAATACTTTGATTTTTACCATAATAAAACATTTTGTAGGAACTCCTAGTAACATAACAGAAAGGATTCACGATCAACTCAGTAATCTCACTTGTCCCACTCTTAGTGACTTCAGATGGTACAAAGATGTGTTTACCTCTAGAGTTATGCTGCGAAATGATAGCAACAAGCCTTTCTGGAAAGAAAAATTTGTAAATGGCTTGCCTTCATTGTTCGCTCATAAAGTTAGAGAAGAGTTGAGTAAAAACTTAGGATATATTGATTATGATAATCTCACTTATGGTGACATAATCAGTTATATTCAAAAAATAGGTTTAAAAATGTGCATTGATTTTAAATTAGCTAAACAAGCTAGTAAAGATAAGAAAAAAGCAAAATATGAGTTAAGAACATTTTGTGAACAATATGGTCTGCCTCCAATTGCTCCCTCTAGAAGAAAGCATAAACACCGGCATATTGATCATCCTAAAACACATAAACGTTACAAACGTAAACATGCTCATAAAAAGAATAATAATCAAAACGATTATTATAATAAACCTAAACCAATTAATAAAAAATATAATAAAGGTACTAAAAAATATGATAAGAGTAAAATCGTTTGCCACAATTGTGGGCAAAAAGGCCACTACAAAAGTGAATATAAAGTAAAACAAAAATTATCTCAGTTAAATATCTCTATTGAAGATACTGAACAATTATTAGAGTTAATGAGAATAGGAAACAATGAAAATAATGATGAAGAACCTAACATCCCCTATTCTTTTAATAGCAGTATCAGCAACAATGAGTCTAATAGTAACGAAGAGGAAGTCACTATTTGTGCTAATAACTGCAATGAAAATTGTTGCACTAAAAGATTAAGTGTTATTACCAAAGAAGATGAAGAAAGCTCTTTGTTAATCGACTTAATTAGTAAAATTTCTGACCCTGAACATAAAGTTCAATATACTAAACAATTAAAAGATTTATTAACCAAAGATACTAGAGTTAAAGACAAGCTTTTTAAAGCTAAAGATAAAACCGATATTCAGCCTTAATAAAACTCTAGAACGATTTAAAACCCCAGTCAAAGAAGTTACCCTTCCAGAATTAAATCAAGAAGTTAATAAACTTAAAAAAGAAATCTCTAATTTAAAAATAGAAGTTTCTAATTTAAGAAAAGACTTAGAGAGTCAGAAATCTGATCTTCAAGTTCATGATTCCTCCTCTAGTGATGAAGATCACGATGAGCCAGAATCTTCAGGAATCAAGGAAGAACCAGATCTATTCGTTCAAGGTCTTTCTCTTAAAAGAATTAAAGATATTACCATTCAAAAATGGTATATCTCCATTAATTTGGTTGTTGATAAAACCTTTTCCATAAATCTTCCCGCCTTAGTCGATACTGGTGCAGATTTAAATTGTATCCAGGAAGGTCTTATTCCAACCAAATATTATAAGAAAACTAATGAAAAATTAAATTCAGCTAATGGTAGTCAGATGAAAATAAAATATAAACTGCCTAAAGTGCATATCTGTCAAGATGATATGTGTTTTAAAACATCATTTGTTTTAATTCGCAATCTTACTGATAAAATCTTTTTAGGGTTACCATTTATATATTTATTGTATCCATTTACTACCAGTAATGAAGGATTAAGCTGTAAACATTTAGGTAAAAGAATAACATTTAAATTTCTTATTAAACCAAAAGAAAGAGATTTAAAATTTATTCAAGAAGAGTCCATTTCTAAATCATTAAATTTATTAAATTGTAAATCCACCCATCTAAATTTCTTAAAAGAAGAAATTAAATACAAAAGAATAGAAGAACAACTTCAAAATAAAGATATTCTTGAAAAAATTGAAGAGTTAAAAACTTATTTAAAAGATAACCTTTGTTCTGATTCTCCTAATGCCTTTTGGCATCGGAAAAAACATATTGTAAGGCTCCCTTACGCTAAGGAATTCAAAGAACATTTGATTCCTACTAAGGCCAGGCCTATTCAAATGAATCATGAACAAATGGAGCTATGTAAAAAGGAAATTAATGATCTCCTTAATAAAAAGTTAATTAGACCTAGTAAATCCCCATGGTCATGTCCTGCCTTTTATGTTAACAATGAAGCAGAAAAGGAAAGAGGTGTTCCCAGGTTAGTTATCAACTACAAGCCATTAAACAAAGTCCTAGAGTGGATTAGATATCCCCTGCCTAATAAAGATGACCTCATTAACCGGTTGAGTAATGCCACCATCTTTAGTAAATTCGACCTCAAATCTGGTTTCTGGCAAATTGCTATTCACCCAGAAGACAGATATAAAACTGCATTCACCACTCCATTTGGTCATTATGAATGGAATGTCCAAGCATTTGGCTTAAAAAATGCTCCCAGTGAATTTCAGAATATCCTCAATGATATTTTGAATCCTTTCAGTCATTTTATTGTTGTATATATTGATGATATTCTCATTTTTTCCAATTCCATTGAAGAACACGTCAAACATTTGAAATCGTTCTTTAAAACGGTCAAAGACAATGGACTTGTTCTTTCGCTTTCCAAATGCAGCTTGTTTCAAGCTAAAGTTCGGTTTCTTGGATTAATTATATATCGCGGACTGATACGGCCAATTGATAGAGCTATTCAATTCACCGACAGATTCCCAGATAAAATTACCCATAAAACCCAACTGCAGAGGTTTCTGGGCTCGCTCAATTATATTGGCAAGTTCTATAAAAACCTCAGGAAAATTTGCAAACCTCTCTTTCAGCGTTTGCAAGACAATCCTCCCCCATGGACTGACGTTCATACTTCTGTCGTCCAACAAGTCAAAAAATACGTCAAGGCATTGCCCTGCCTTGGTATTTCAAATGATTCTGCATTTAAAATTGTTGAAACTGACGCCTCTGATATTGGATTCGGAGGTATTCTCAAGCAAAAGTTAACTCCAGACTCCCCAGAACAAATCGTCCGTTTTCATTCCGGTGCATGGAATAGTACACAGTTAAATTACAGTACTATTAAAAAAGAAATATTTTCTCTTGTATTATGTATTAATAAATTTCAAATTGATTTATTAAATCAAAAATTTTTAGTTCGAATTGACTGCAAATCTGCAAAATATGTATTAGAGAAAGATGTTGAAAACATAGCCTCTAAACACTCCTTTGCTAGATGGCAAGCCCTTTTAAGTATCTTTGATTTTGATATTGAATACATTAAAGGCAGTAACAATTCCATTCCTGATTTTCTCACTCGGGAATTTATTAACACAGGTACTGTGCATCCATCATGAGTGTCCGCGGTGCATCAACCTCTCGTGGTCCAGGTCGCCCTACTGGCCCAAGTAATCAGCCAAGAGGAGCCTTAGTTCCTCATCTAGTTAACCCAATTTACCAAACCAGTAACAAGTTCACTGTCCTTGGGACAATGCCCAAGCCCTATAGTTCAGCTTTAGCTAGTAACCCAATTCCCGTCGACCCCTTTTAGTCCAAAGCCTCTAGTTCAAATCCCAGTAATCCTCCCTCTGAGTACATGCTTAGATGGACCAATTTCTTATTTCATATTGAGCCTCACATGAAACCCAGAAATGACCCAGTAAAGTTAATTTCCCAGTTTTTCCCTTCTGGTTGGCATTTCATGCCTCTTGCTCCTTATAAATCTCTTGTGTATTATAAGGACATTCTTGTCGAAACAGAGTCAATCTTCGTTAAACTCATTTATGCCAACAATGATAAAGCCAAAGTTCTTTACCATTCATTGTATATTAAACAGTTTATCCAGATGTCCGAATGGGGAAAACATCCCTCTGATCTTATGCAGCTTTCTAATCAGGATAACTCTTTTTGTTATAATGATTATATGGAAGCTTGGTATAAAGTTTTCCTCCATCAAAATGAGTCACACAGTCATTCTTGGTTTGTTTAATTTGACCATAAGTTCAATAGTCATTTCCCATATTGGTTTTCCCATTGGTGGTCGAGATTTGGTTCTACCTATGACCTTCTTCCCGATCCCCTGAAAGTTCAACTCAATCATTTTTGCAATCACAAAAAATTAGATTCAGCATATGAAGGTGTCCCAGTCCTTCTTCAATTTGTAAGTAAATATAAGATTCCCTGGATTCTCCGATGGGAATACAGCATTCAAAACCCCACCAGTGAAATCAGTCACAATGCTTCCCCTACATCTCCATCGACAGATCCTTTTCCCCTAGTCACTCGCCAATGGTTTGTCAAATGGTGGGATAAATTTGACGTCAATAGAATTGTAGGTCAAGTCTAGTTAGAATTCCCTGCTTCTCTCAAGGTTCTCCCAGTCTCTACAGCAGAACCTTCAAGTTTAAAATCAAAAGAGTCAAGTGTCAGTAAAAAATCAAAAGAGTCTAGAGTCAGTCCCACTGGTTCGACTTGTTCCCGTAGCATTTTTGATTTTAAAGATTGTTCTGGAAAAGAGTTAAAATTAATTGCCCAGACATTAAATAAAAGAATTGATGAATTACATGAAGAAGCCTCTACAGGTTCTTCATCAGCTTCCCTCAGTCAGTATGAAGAAGATGATGATCCTTATGGCACCATCAATCTACAGGATGCTCAGGACCCATTTGCCTGACATTTCTTCTCAGTCACATGCACCTGCTCCCTGCAGCCAGTCAAAAGATGCCCTTAGCCGAAAGCAGATTCGTCTTTTCCACCAAAAGCATCTCCTTTCCACCAAAAGCATCTCTCAAGTCAAAAGTTGTGGCCACTTTTTCAAAGTTGCCAGACGCATCAATGAATAGTAAAAAAAAGTCAGCACTGTTCATGAATAGTAACTTTTGTCTGTAATCATTTATTTTGTAATAGTAACTTTGTAATAGTTCTTTCCTTATTCTATAAAAGGAAACCGAACTTAGTTATTGAGGCAGACTTCGAAAGACTCTGAGTTCCTTCTCAGATAAATCTTTAGCCTCTACTGCTGTTAAGCCTTTCTTAGCCCCTCTTTCTACTATTCTCCATTTCTTAATGTTTTGAGTAAGTCAATTTATTTTGAAGGCGAGGTGCAAATAATATAACAGTTTAATTACTAAAACATATAGTTTTATTGATTGGAAATAAAATGTTTACAAATGTACAAAACGTTTACAAATTACAAATTAAATTGACTTACTCAAAACATTAAGAAATGGAGAATAGTAGAAAGAGGGGCTAAGAAAGGCTTAACAGCGGTAGAGGCTAAAGATTCATCTGAGAAGGAACTCAGAGTCTTTCGAAGTCTGCCTCAATAACTAAGTTTGGTTTCCTTTTATAGAATAAGGAAAGAACTATTACAAAGTTACTATTACAAAATAAATGATTACAGACAAAAGTTACTATTCATGAACAGTGCTGACTTTTTTTTACTATTCATTGACGCGTCTGGCAAATTTGACAAAGTGGCCACAACTTTTGACTTGAGAGATGCTTTTGGTGGAAAGGAGATGCTTTTGGTGGGAAAGACGAATCTGCTTTCGGCTGAGGGAATCTTTTGATTGGCTGCAGGGAGCAGGTGCATGTGACTGAGAAGAAATGTCAGGCAAATGGGTCCTGAGCGTCCTGTAGATTGATGGTGCCATAAGGATCATCATCTTCTTCATACTGACTGAGGGAAGCTGATGAAGAACCTGTAGAGGCTTCTTCATGTAATTCATCAATTCTTTTATTTAATGCCTGGGCAATTAATTTTAACTCTTTTCCAGAACAATCTTTAAAATCAGAAATGTTACGGGAACAAGTCGAACCAGTGGGACTGACTCTAGACTCTTTTGATTTTTTACTGACACTTGACTCTTTTGATTTTTGACTTGAAGGTTCTGCTGTAGAGACTGGGAGAACCTTGAGAGAAGCAGGGAATTCTAACTGGACTTGACCTACAATTCTATTGACGTCAAATTTATCCCACCATTTGACAAACCATTGGCGAGCGACTAGGGGAAAAGGATCTGTCGATGGAGATGTAGGGGAAGCATTGTGACTGATTTCACTGGTGGGGTTTTGAATGCTGTATTCCCATCGGAGAATTCAGGGAATCTTATATTTACTTACAAATTGAAGAAGGAATGTGACACCTTCATATGCTGAATCTAATTTTTTGTGATTGCAAAAATGATTGAGTTGAACTTTCAGGGGATCGGGAAGAAGGTCATAGGTAGAACCAAATCTCGACCACCAATGGGAAAACCAATATGGGAAATGACTTTTGAACTTATGGTCAAATTGAACAAACCAAGAATGACTGTGTGACTCATTTTGATGGAGGAAAACTTTATACCAAGCTTCCATATAATCATAATAACAAAAAGAGTTATCCTGATTAGAAAGCTGCATAAGATCAGAGGGATGTTTTCCCCATTCGGACATCTGGATAAACTGTTTAATATACAATGAATGGTAAAGAACTTTGGCTTTATCATTGTTAGCATAAATGGGTTTAACGAAGATTGACTCTGTTTCGACAAGAATGTCCTTATAATACACAAGGGATTTATAAGGAGCAAGAGGCATGAAATGCCAACCAGAAGGGAAAAACTGGGAAATTAACTTTACTGGGTCATTTCTGGGTTTCATGTGAGGCTCAATATGAAATAAGAAATTGGTCCATCTAAGCATGTACTCAGAGGGAGGATTACTGGGATTTGAACTAGAGGCTTTGGACTGAAAGGGGTCGACGGGAATTGGGTTACTAGCTAAAGCTAAACTATAGGGCTTGGGCATTGTCCCAAGGACAGTGAACTTGTTACTGGTTTGGTAAATTGGGTTAACTGGATGAGGAACCAAGGCTCCTCTTGGCTGATTACTTGGGCCAGTAGGGCGACCTGGACCACGAGAGGTTGATGCACCGCGGACACTCATGATGGATGCACAGTACCTGTGTTAATAAATTCCCGAGTGAGAAAATCAGGAATGGAATTGTTACTGCCTTTAATGTATTCAATATCAAAATCAAAGATACTCAAAAGGGCTTGCCATCTAGCAAAGGAGTGTTTAGAGGCTATGTTTTCAACATCTTTCTCTAATACATATTTTGCAGATTTGCAGTCAATTCGAACTAAAAATTTTTGATTTAATAAATCAATTTGAAATTTATTAATACATAATACAAGAGAAAGTATTTCTTTTTTAATAGTACTGTAATTTAACTGTGTACTATTCCATGCACCGGAATGAATACGGACGATTTGTTCTGGGGAGTCTGGAGTTAACTTTTGCTTGAGAATACCTCCGAATCCAATATCAGAGGCGTCAGTTTCAACAATTTTAAATGCAGAATCATTTGAAATACCAAGGCAGGGCAATGCCTTGACGTATTTTTTGACTTGTTGGACGACAGAAGTATGAATGTCAGTCCATGGGGGAGGATTGTCTTGCAAACGCTGAAAGAGAGGTTTACAAATTTTCCTGAGGTTTTTATAGAGCTTGCCAATATAATTGAGCGAGCCCAGAAACCTCTGCAGTTGGGTTTTATGGGTAATTTTATCTGGGAATCTGTCGGCGAATTGAATAGCTCTATCAATTGGCCGTATCAGTCCGCGATATATAATTAATCCAAGAAACCGAACTTTAGCTTGAAACAAGCTGCATTTGGAAAGCGAAAGAACAAGTCCATTGTCTTTGACCGTTTTAAAAAACGATTTCAAATGTTTGACGTGTTCTTCAATGGAATTGGAAAAAATGAGAATATCATCAATATATACAACAATAAAATGACTGAAAGGATTCAAAATATCATTGAGGATATTCTGAAATTCACTGGGAGCATTTTTTAAGCCAAATGCTTGGACATTCCATTCATAATGACCAAATGGAGTGGTGAATGCAGTTTTATATCTGTCTTCTGGGTGAATAGCAATTTGCCAGAAACCAGATTTGAGGTCGAATTTACTAAAGATGGTGGCATTACTCAACCGGTTAATGAGGTCATCTTTATTAGGCAGGGGATATCTAATCCACTCTAGGACTTTGTTTAATGGCTTGTAGTTGATAACTAACATGGGAACACCTCTTTCCTTTTCTGCTTCATTGTTAACATAAAAGGCAGGACATGACCATGGGGGATTTACTAGGTCTAATAAACTTTTTATTAAGGAGATCATTAATTTCCTTTTTACATAGCTCCATTTGTTCATGATTCATTTGAATAGGCCTGGCCTTAGTAGGAATCAAATGTTCTTTGAATTCCTTAGCGTAAGGGAGCCTTACAATATGTTTTTTCCGATGCCAAAAGGCATTAGGAGAATCAGAACAAAGGTTATCTTTTAAATAAGTTTTTAACTCTTCAATTTTTTCAAGAATATCTTTATTTTGAAGTTGTTCTTCTATTCTTTTGTATTTAATTTCTTCTTTTAAGAAATTTAGATGGGTGGATTTACAATTTAATAAATTTAATGATTTAGAAATGGACTCTTCTTGAATAAATTTTAAATCTCTTTCTTTTGGTTTAATAAGAAATTTAAATGTTATTCTTTTACCTAAATGTTTACAGCTTAATCCTTCATTACTGGTAGTAAATGGATGCAATAAATATATAAATGGTAACCCTAAAATAATTTTATCAGTAAGATTGTGAATTAAAACAAATGATGTTTTAAAACACATATCATCTTGACAGATATGCACTTTAGGCAGTTTATATTTTATTTCCATCTGACTACCATTAGCTGAATTTAATTTTTCATTAGTTTTCTTATAATATTTGGTTGGAATAAGACCTTCCTGGATACAATTTAAATCCGCACCAGTATCGACTAAGGCGGGAAGATTTATGGAAAAGGTTTTATCAACAACCAAATTAATGGAGATATACCATTTTTGAATGGTAATATCTTTAATTCTTTTAATAGAAAGACCTTGAACGAATAGATCTGGTTCTTCCTTGATTCCTGAAGATTCTGGCTCATCGTGATCTTCATCACTAGAGGAGGAATCATGAACTTGAAGATCAGATTTCTGACTCTAAGTCTTTTCTTAAATTAGTAACTTCTATTTTTAAATTAGAGATTTCTTTTTTAAGTTTATTAACTTCTTGATTTAATTCTGGAAGGGTAACTTCTTTGACTGGAGTTTTAAATCGTTCTAGAGTTTTATTAAGGCTGAATATCGGTTTATCTTTAGCTTTAAAAATCTTGTCTTTAACTCTAGTATCTTTGGTTAATAAATCTTTTAATTGTTTAGTATATTGAACTTTAAGTTCAGGGTCAGAAATTTTACTAATTAAGTCGATTAACAAAGAGCTTTCTTCATCTTCTTTGGTAATAACACTTAATCTTTTAGTGCAACAATTTTCATTGCAGTTATTAGCACAAATAGTGACTTCCTCTTCGTTACTATCAGACTCATTGTTGCTGGTACTGCTATTAAAAGAATAGGGGATGTTAGGTTCTTCATCATTATTTTCATTGTTTTCTATTCTCATTAACTCTAATAATTGTTCAGTATCTTCAATAGAGATATTTAACTGAGATAATTTTTGTTTTACTTTACATTCACTTTTGTAGTGGCCTTTTTGCCCACAATTGTGGCAAACGATTTTACTCTTATCATATTTTTTAGTATCTTTATTATATTTTTTATTAATTGGTTTAGGTTTATTATAATAATCGTTTTGATTATTATTCTTTTTATGAGCATGTTTACGTTTGTAACGTTTATGTGTTTTAGGATGATCAATATGCCGGTGTTTATGCTTTCTTCTAGAGGGAGCAATTGGAGGCAGACCATATTGTTCACAAAATGTTCGTAACTCATATTTTGCTTTTTTCTTATCTTTACTAGCTTGTTTAGCTAATTTAAAATCAATGCACATTTTTAAACCTATTTTTTGAATATAACTGATTATGTCACCATAAGTGAGATTATCATAATCAATATATCATAAGTTTTTACTCAACTCTTCTCTAACTTTATGAGCGAACAATGAAGGCAAGCCATTTACAAATTTTTCTTTCCAGAAAGGCTTGTTGCTATCATTTCGCAGCATAACTCTAGAGGTAAACACATCTTTGTACCATCTGAAGTCACTAAGAGTGGGACAAGTGAGATTACTGAGTTGATCGTGAATCCTTTCTGTTATGTTACTAAGAGTTCCTACAAAATGTTTTATTATGGTAAAAATCAAAGTATTTACTCCATCTGGCGGACCAATACCAACATCTTCATCAAAGATGGGGTTGCCGTCATCGTCTAACTGGATAGCATGAATAATAGATAGTCTAGTATCTTCCGTGAGATGTCTTTCCCACCAAGATCTGAGAATACCCGTGAATCCACTAGCTATTAACTCAACAATTTCTGGTTGTGACAGATTGTTGAATTTAGTAATATAGCTATTTGCTACCATAGACATGTGATTTAATTTGTTTAAAATTTCTTGTTCACTAAGACCATCAATGTTCCATTCATAAATTTTATTAGCTGAAACAGAGAATTGTTTGTCTAGATTTCTCTCTTCGAATTGGAGATCCGGAGGAGTAGGCCTAGAATACCAATTCCTAGTTAAACTAGTGTTTTTGACTGTTAACTTGTTCAATTGATCATTAAAATCTGGGATTGAAGTAGAATCAGAACAGTCAGCTTGACTTTCACTTTCAGCTTCAGTCTCAACTTGATCCAAAGTACAAACAGTACCACTTGGACCAGGTTCAGTTTTTAGTTTTTTGAATAACTTGTCAATAGATTTAATTAGGTTGCTATCATCATTAGGTAAACCTAATTTACTTCTATTTTCAGGTAAGTTAATCAAAGGATGTTCAATTTTTGCATCTGGTATTTTAATACTTGTTTCTTCAAATTTTTCTTCAATTCTATCTAGCTGTCTTCCAACAGTTGGTAGATATTGATTACTAAAATTTAATTGTTCAATAATTTTTTTATCATCTTTATTGCCATCAGAAATTTTAAAGGGACTGGCAACAACAGATGTGTTCTTAACTGGGATAAGGATCGTTTCTAGCGGGGGATGACTAGAACAGACCTTAGACTTATCTTCTTTTACCCATTGACTTTTTGTTATAACATTACACCTACATTGGTATTGATCATACCATTCATAAAAAGTAATGTTTATTTTTTCATTTTTTATGAATCGTTTCCATCTATTAACAATTTTATCTCGCTCCTTTTCTGTTGGATGATTTGAACGAAATAAATGTCTTTTATCTTTATTATGTTTGGAATTAAAATTCTTTACAAGATTATCCCAATCAAGAATAAAATCTTTTTTAATAACTCTTAACTGATTGTTAATCGGAATTTCAAAATCAGACTGAGTGGGAAGCTCAGAAGGAGTAGGAGAGGAAGAACTCTCTTCTTCTACTAGATCCTTTTGAGTATAACATGGGTGACTAGCTTGACCTTGATTTAAAATACCTTTTAATTTAAGATCTCTTAAAGAAGGGTTATTAAGAATTTCAGTGTCTCTTCTTGAAGATGCTATTGTACTAGCAGAGTCTTCAATAATAATCGGTCTTTTACTGCGTTCAAAACTTATTTTTACGGTTCCATCAAAACATTGTCTAACATTTTTAAGGTTTATTAGATTGTTAACTACAGGTTGTTCAGGTATTTCACTAGGTAAAGTCCATTGACTAGGGAGAGTAATATCTTTCCAGAGAATGGTTCTCGGAATTTGAATATTAGCATCACTAGTTGAACTTTGAATCAAGACAGTTTGATCTTTCGGACTTTTATTGAGAGCATGAACGTTTAGGTTAGTTTTCATGGTCTTATAATAAATCCGGTAAATTAAAGCTATCGGCTGAGAACCCTCAATCATTTGGGTAATTTTTCCAGCAGTTTTAATATTTAATGTCAAGGCTTTTAATAAATTTTTATCACTTAGGCTCAATGTGAAATCAGGAAAAGCAATTGAAATGGATAGGTCCATTATGCAGACTAGATTCCATTGCGCCGATCATGCTAGGATAATAATTCAAGAATCGTGCATCTCTAAGGCAGAGATAAATACTTGAATTAGTCCCTTTAATGTTTAATGGTTTAACAGCTACTTGAACTAATCCAATGTGAATAAAATTATAACCTTTCTTTTTCTGTTTTTTAATGACTTCGGGATCCAAAAGACTACAATTTTCGTATTCTTTATTAATGGCATAAACCTTTTCAACAGTTTTGACATTATAATCTGTTTTAAAATTGTCTAAAAATGTTGACTGATAAATTTCCTTAGGGGAGACCCTAGGTATATTCCAATTGTGCAAGGCTTGATTGATATTTTCATAACTGTGAAGTTCCTGGTTAACTATGTCTGGAACAGGAGGCAATATTGACCGGTTACTAGTTGAGGAGTTAGATCTAAACAATCTATTCATTTTTACCAGGTTCAAAATAAATTTTTATTCATTATTCTTCCATTCATACCCTATTACCTTAAGCAGACTCATACCTATGTTCAAAAACCAACACTGCTCACCCAAGAGACTTACAAAGGTTTGAAACGAACAAGGTGGACTACAGTAAATCAGGTGACTTCGGAATAAGAATAAAAGAGAAATTTTGAAAACGGTTGGAGATGAACAGTTGTAAATATCTTACAGGCAACTAGAACAGAAACAACGATGGCTCTGATACCAGATGTTCGAATGGGGAAAACATCCCTCTGATCTTATGCAGCTTTCTAATCAGGATAACTCTTTTTGTTATTATGATTATATGGAAGCTTGGTATAAAGTTTTCCTCCATCAAAATGAGTCACACAGTCATTCTTGGTTTGTTCAATTTGACCATAAGTTCAAAAGTCATTTCCCATATTGGTTTTCCCATTGGTGGTCGAGATTTGGTTCTACCTATGACCTTCTTCCCGATCCCCTGAAAGTTCAACTCAATCATTTTTGCAATCACAAAAAATTAGATTCAGCATATGAAGGTGTCCCAGTCCTTCTTCAATTTGTAAGTAAATATAAGATTCCCTGGATTCTCCGATGGGAATACAGCATTCAAAACCCCACCAGTGAAATCAGTCACAATGCTTCCCCTACATCTCCATCGACAGATCCTTTTCCCCTAGTCACTCGCCAATGGTTTGTCAAATGGTGGGATAAATTTGACGTCAATAGAATTGTAGGTCAAGTCCAGTTAGAATTCCCTGCTTCTCTCAAGGTTCTCCCAGTCTCTACAGCAGAACCTTCAAGTCAAAAATCAAAAGAGTCAAGTGTCAGTAAAAAATCAAAAGAGTCTAGAGTCAGTCCCACTGGTTCGACTTGTTCCCGTAGCATTTCTGATTTTAAAGATTGTTCTGGAAAAGAGTTAAAATTAATTGCCCAGGCATTAAATAAAAGAATTGATGAATTACATGAAGAAGCCTCTACAGGTTCTTCATCAGCTTCCTTCAGTCAGTATGAAGAAGATGATGATCCTTATGGCACCATCAATCTACAGGACGCTCAGGACCCATTTGCCTGACATTTCTTCTCAGTCACATGCACCTGCTCCCTGCAGCCAGTCAAAAGATGCCCTCAGCCGAAAGCAGATTCGTCTTTTCCACCAAAAGCATCTCCTTTCCACCAAAAGCATCTCTCAAGTCAAAAGTTGTGGCCACTTTGTCAAAGTTGCCAGACGCGTCAATGAATAGTAAAAAAAGTTAGCACTGTTCATGAATAGTAACTTTTGTCTGTAATCATTTATTTTGTAATAGTAACTTTGTAATAGTTCTTTCCTTATTCTATAAAAGGAAACCGAACTTAGTTATTGAGGCAGACTTCGAAAGACTCTGAGTTCCTTCTCAGATGAATCTTTAGCCTCTACCGCTGTTAAGCCTTTCTTAGCCCCTCTTTCTACTATTCTCCATTTCTTAATGTTTTGAGTAAGTCAATTTAATTTGTAATTTGTAAACGTTTTGTACATTTGTAAACATTTTATTTCCAATCAATAAAACTATATGTTTTAGTAATTAAACTGTTATATTATTTGCACCTCGCCTTCAAAATGGATCATTTATTTTGTAATAGTAACTTTGTAATAGTTCTTTCCTTATTCTATAAAAGGAAACCGAACTTAGTTATTGAGGCAGACTTCGAAAGACTCTGAGTTCCTTCTCAGATGAATCTTTAGCCTCTACCGCTGTTAAGCCTTTCTTAGCCCCTCTTTCTACTATTCTCCATTTCTTAATGTTTTGAGTAAGTCAATTTAATTTGTAATTTGTAAACGTTTTGTACATTTGTAAACATTTTATTTCCAATCAATAAAACTATATGTTTTAGTAATTAAACTGTTATATTATTTGCACCTCGCCTTCAAAATGGTATCAGAGCCATCGTTGTTTCTGTTCTAGTTGCCTGTAAGATATTTACAACTGTTCATCTCCAACCGTTTTCAAAATTTCTCTTTTATTCTTATTCCGAAGTCACCTGATTTACTGTAGTCCACCTTGTTCGTTTCAAACCTTTGTAAGTCTCTTGGGTGAGCAGTGTTGGTTTTTGAACATAGGTATGAGTCTGCTTAAGGTAATAGGGTATGAATGGAAGAATAATGAATAAAAATTTATTTTGAACCTGGTAAAAATGAATAGATTGTTTAGATCTAACTCCTCAACTAGTAACCGGTCAATATTGCCTCCTGTTCCAGACATAGTTAACCAGGAACTTCACAGTTATGAAAATATCAGTCAAGCCTTGCACAATTGGAATATACCTAGGGTCTCCCCTAAGGAAATTTATCAGTCAACATTTTTAGACAATTTTAAAACAGATTATAATGTCAAAACTGTTGAAAAGGTTTATGCCATTAATAAAGAATACGAAAATTGTAGTCTTTTGGATCCCGAAGTCATTAAAAAACAGAAAAAGAAAGGTTATAATTTTATTCACATTGGATTAGTTCAAGTAGCTGTTAAACCATTAAACATTAAAGGGATTAATTCAAGTATTTATCTCTGCCTTAGAGATGCACGATTCTTGAATTATTATCCTAGCATGATCGGCGCAATGGAATCTAGTCTGCATAATGGACCTATCCATTTCAATTGCTTTCCTGATTTCACATTGAGCCTAAGTGATAAAAATTTATTAAAAGCCTTGACATTAAATATTAAAACTGCTGGAGAAATTACCCAAATGATTGAGGGTTCTCAGCCGATAGCTTTAATTTATCGGATTTATTATAAGACCATGAAAACTAACCTAAACGTTCATGCTCTCAATAAAAGTCCGAAAGATCAAACTGTCTTGATTCAAAGTTCAACTAGTGATGCTAATATTCAAATTCCGAGAACCATTCTCTGGAAAGATATTACTCTCCCTAGTCAATGGACTTTACCTAGTGAAATACCTGAACAACCTGTAGTTAACAATCTAATAAACCTTAAAAATGTTAGACAATGTTTTGATGGAACCGTAAAAATAAGTTTTGAACGCAGTAAAAGACCGATTATTATTGAAGACTCTGCTAGTACAATAGCATCTTCAAGAAGAGACACTGAAATTCTTAATAACCCTTCTTTAAGAGATCTTAAATTAAAAGGTATTTTAAATCAAGGTCAAGCTAGTCACCCATGTTATACTCAAAAGGATCTAGTAGAAGAAGAGAGTTCTTCCTCTCCTACTCCTTCTGAGCTTCCCACTCAGTCTGATTTTGAAATTCCGATTAACAATCAGTTAAGAGTTATTAAAAAAGATTTTATTCTTGATTGGGATAATCTTGTAAAGAATTTTAATTCCAAACATAATAAAGATAAAAGACATTTATTTCGTTCAAATCATCCAACAGAAAAGGAGCGAGATAAAATTGTTAATAGATGGAAACGATTCATAAAAAATGAAAAAATAAACATTACTTTTTATGAATGGTATGATCAATACCAATGTAGGTGTAATGTTATAACAAAAAGTCAATGGGTAAAAGAAGATAAGTCTAAGGTCTGTTCTAGTCATCCCCCGCTAGAAACGATCCTTATCCCAGTTAAGAACACATCTGTTGTTGCCAGTCCCTTTAAAATTTCTGATGGCAATAAAGATGATAAAAAAATTATTGAACAATTAAATTTTAGTAATCAATATCTACCAACTGTTGGAAGACAGCTAGATAGAATTGAAGAAAAATTTGAAGAAACAAGTATTAAAATACCAGATGCAAAAATTGAACATCCTTTGATTAACTTACCTGAAAATAGAAGTAAATTAGGTTTACCTAATGATGATAGCAACCTAATTAAATCTATTGACAAGTTATTCAAAAAACTAAAAACTGAACCTGGTCCAAGTGGTACTGTTTGTACTTTGGATCAAGTTGAGACTGAAGCTGAAAGTGAAAGTCAAGCTGACTGTTCTGATTCTACTTCAATCCCAGATTTTAATGATCAATTGAACAAGTTAACAGTCAAAAACACTAGTTTAACTAGGAATTGGTATTCTAGGCCTACTCCTCCGGATCTCCAATTCGAAGAGAGAAATCTAGACAAACAATTCTCTGTTTCAGCTAATAAAATTTATGAATGGAACATTGATGGTCTTAGTGAACAAGAAATTTTAAACAAATTAAATCACATGTCTATGGTAGCAAATAGCTATATTACTAAATTCAACAATCTGTCACAACCAGAAATTGTTGAGTTAATAGCTAGTGGATTCACGGGTATTCTCAGATCTTGGTGGGAAAGACATCTCACGGAAGATACTAGACTATCTATTATTCATGCTATCCAGTTAGACGATGACGGCAACCCCATCTTTGATGAAGATGTTGGTATTGGTCCGCCAGATGGAGTAAATACTTTGATTTTTACCATAATAAAACATTTTGTAGGAACTCCTAGTAACATAACAGAAAGGATTCACGATCAATTCAGTAATCTCACTTGTCCCACTCTTAGTGACTTCAGATGGTACAAAGATGTGTTTACCTCTAGAGTTATGCTGCGAAATGATAGCAACAAGCCTTTCTGGAAAGAAAAATTTGTAAATGGCTTGCCTTCATTGTTCGCTCATAAAGTTAGAGAAGAGTTGAGTAAAAACTTAGGATATATTGATTATGATAATCTCACTTATGGTGACATAATCAGTTATATTCAAAAAATAGGTTTAAACATGTGCATTGATTTTAAATTAGCTAAACAAGCTAGTAAAGATAAGAAAAAAGCAAAATATGAGTTAGGAACATTTTGTGAACAATATGGTCTGCCTCCAATTGCTCCCTCTAGAAGAAAGCATAAACACCGGCATATTGATCATCCTAAAACACATAAACGTTACAAACGTAAACATGCTCATAAAAAGAATAATAATCAAAACGATTATTATAATAAACCTAAACCAATTAATAAAAAATATAATAAAGGTACTAAAAAATATGATAAGAGTAAAATCGTTTGCCACAATTGTGGGCAAAAAGGCCACTACAAAAGTGAATGTAAAGTAAAACAAAAATTATCTCAGTTAAATATCTCTATTGAAGATACTGAACAATTATTAGAGTTAATGAGAATAGAAAACAATGAAAATAATGATGAAGAACCTAACATCCCCTATTCTTTTAATAGCAGTACCAGCAACAATGAGTCTGATAGTAACGAAGAAGAAGTCACTATTTGTGCTAATAACTGTAATGAAAATTGTTGCACTAAAAGATTAAGTGTTATTACCAAAGAAGATGAAGAAAGCTCTTTGTTAATCGACTTAATTAGTAAAATTTCTGACACTGAACTTAAAGTTCAATATACTAAACAATTAAAAGATTTATTAACCAAAGATACTAGAGTTAAAGACAAGATTTTTAAAGCTAAAGATAAACCGATATTCAGCCTTAATAAAACTCTAGAACGATTTAAAACCCCAGTCAAAGAAGTTACCCTTCCAGAATTAAATCAAGAAGTTAATAAACTTAAAAAAGAAATCTCTAATTTAAAAATAGAAGTTTCTAATTTAAGAAAAGACTTAGAGAGTCAGAAATCTGATCTTCAAGTTCATGATTCCTCCTCTAGTGATGAAGATCACGATGAGCCAGAATCTTCAGGAATCAAGGAAGAACCAGATCTATTCGTTCAAGGTCTTTCTCTTAAAAGAATTAAAGATATTACCATTCAAAAATGGTATATCTCCATTAATTTGGTTGTTGATAAAACCTTTTCCATAAATCTTCCCGCCTTAGTCGATACTGGTGCGGATTTAAATTGTATCCAGGAAGGTCTTATTCCAACCAAATATTATAAGAAAACTAATGAAAAATTAAATTCAGCTAATGGTAGTCAGATGGAAATAAAATATAAACTGCCTAAAGTGCATATCTGTCAAGATGATATGTGTTTTAAAACATCATTTGTTTTAATTCGCAATCTTACTGATAAAATCATTTTAGGGTTACCATTTATATATTTATTGTATCCATTTACTACCAGTAATGAAGGATTAAGCTGTAAACATTTAGGTAAAAGAATAACATTTAAATTTCTTATTAAACCAAAAGAAAGAGATTTAAAATTTATTCAAGAAGAGTCTATTTCTAAATCATTAAATTTATTAAATTGTAAATCCACCCATCTAAATTTCTTAAAAGAAGAAATTAAATACAAAAGAATAGAAGAACAACTTCAAAATAAAGATATTCTTGAAAAAATTGAAGAGTTAAAAACTTATTTAAAAGATAACATTTGTTCTGATTCTCCTAATGCCTTTTGGCATCGGAAAAAACATATTGTAAGGCTCCCTTACGCTAAGGAATTCAAAGAACATTTGATTCCTACTAAGGCCAGGCCTATTCAAATGAATCATGAACAAATGGAGCTATGTAAAAAGGAAATTAATGATCTCCTTAATAAAAAGTTAATTAGACCTAGTAAATCCCCATGGTCATATCCTGCCTTTTATGTTAACAATGAAGCAGAAAAGGAAAGAGGTGTTCCCAGGTTAGTTATCAACTACAAGCCATTAAACAAAGTCCTAGAGTGGATTAGATATCCCCTGCCTAATAAAGATGACCTCATTAACCGGTTGAGTAATGCCACCATCTTTAGTAAATTTGACCTCAAATCTGGTTTCTGGCAAATTGCTATTCACCCAGAAGACAGATATAAAACTGCATTCACCACTCCATTTGGTCATTATGAATAGAATGTCCAAGCATTTGGCTTAAAAAATGCTCCCAGTGAATTTCAGAATATCCTCAATGATATTTTGAATCCTTTCAGTCATTTTATTGTTGTATATATTGATGATATTCTCATTTTTTCCAATTCCATTGAAGAACACGTCAAACATTTGAAATCGTTTTTTAAAACGGTCAAAGACAATGGACTTGTTCTTTCGCTTTCCAAATGCAGCTTGTTTCAAGCTAAAGTTCGGTTTCTTGGATTAATTATATATCGCGGACTGATACGACCAATTGATAGAGCTATTCAATTCGCCGACAGATTCCCAGATAAAATTACCCATAAAACCCAACTGCAGAGGTTTCTGGGCTCGCTCAATTATATTGGCAAGTTCTATAAAAACCTCAGGAAAATTTGCAAACCTCTCTTTCAGCGTTTGCAAGACAATCCTCCCCCATGGACTGACGTTCATACTTCTGTCGTCCAACAAGTCAAAAAATACGTCAAGGCATTGCCCTGCCTTGGTATTTCAAATGATTCTGCATTTAAAATTGTTGAAACTGACGCCTCTGATATTGGATTCGGAGGTATTCTCAAGCAAAAGTTAACTCCAGACTCCCCAGAACAAATCGTCCGTTTTCATTCCGGTGCATGGAATAGTACACAGTTAAATTACAGTACTATTAAAAAAGAAATATTTTCTCTTGTATTATGTATTAATAAATTTCAAATTAATTTATTAAATCAAAAATTTTTAGTTCGAATTGACTGCAAATCTGCAAAATATGTATTAGAGAAAGATGTTGAAAACATAGCCTCTAAACACTCCTTTGCTAGATGGCAAGCCCTTTTGAGTATCTTTGATTTTGATATTGAATACATTAAAGGCAGTAACAATTCCATTCCTGATTTTCTCACTCGGGAATTTATTAACACAGGTACTGTGCATCCATCATGAGTGTCCGCGGTGCATCAACCTCTCGTGGTCCAGGTCGCCCTACTGGCCCAAGTAATCAGCCAAGAGGAGCCTTGGTTCCTCATCCAGTTAACCCAATTTACCAAACCAGTAACAAGTTCACTGTCCTTGGGACAATGCCCAAGCCCTATAGTTCAGCTTTAGCTAGTAACCCAATTCCCGTCGACCCCTTTCAGTCCAAAGCCTCTAGTTCAAATCCCAGTAATCCTCCCTCTGAGTACATGCTTAGATGGACCAATTTCTTATTTCATATTGAGCCTCACATGAAACCCAGAAATGACCCAATAAAGTTAATTTCTCAGTTTTCCCTTCTGGTTGGCATTTCATGCCTCTTGCTCCTTATAAATCCTTTGTGTATTATAAGGACATTCTTGTCGAAACAGAGTCAATCTTCGTTAAACCCATTTATGCCAACAATGATAAAACCAAAGTTCTTTACCATTCATTGTATATTAAACTGTTTATCCAGATGTCCGAATGGGGAAAACATCCCTCTGATCTTATGCAGCTTTCTAATCAGGATAACTCTTTTTGTTATTATGATTATATGGAAGCTTGGTATAAAATTTTCCTCCATCCAAATGAGTCACACAGTCATTCTTGGTTTGTTCAATTTGACCATAAGTTCAAAAGTCATTTCCCATATTGGTTTTCCCATTGGTGGTCGAGATTTGGTTCTACCTATGACCTTCTTCCCGATCCCCTGAAAGTTCAACTCAATCATTTTTGCAATCACAAAAAATTAGATTCAGCATATGAAGGTGTCCCAGTCCTTCTTCAATTTGTAAGTAAATATAAGATTCCCTAGATTCTCCGATGGGAATACAGCATTCAAAACCCCACCAGTGAAATCAGTCACAATGCTTCCCCTACATCTCCATCGACAGATCCTTTTCCCCTAGTCACTCGCCAATGGTTTGTCAAATGGTGGGATAAATTTGACGTCAATAGAATTATAGGTCAAGTCCAGTTATAATTCCCTGCTTCTCTCAAGGTTCTCCCAGTCTCTACAGCAGAACCTTCAAGTCAAAAATCAAAAGAGTCAAGTGTCAGTAAAAAATCAAAAGAGTCTAGAGTCAGTCCCACTAGTTCGACTTGTTCCCGTAGCATTTCTGATTTTAAAGATTGTTCTGGAAAAGAGTTAAAATTAATTGCCCAGGCATTAAATAAAAGAATTGATGAATTACATGAAGAAGCCTCTACAGGTTCTTCATCAGCTTCCCTCAGTCAGTATGAAGAAGATGATGATCCTTATGGCACCATCAATCTACAGGACGCTCAGGACCCATTTGCCTGACATTTCTTCTCAGTCACATGCACCTGCTCCCTGCAGCCAGTCAAAATATACCCTCAGCCGAAAGCAGATTCGTCTTTTCCACCAAAAGCATCTCCTTTCCACCAAAAGCATCTCTCAAGTCAAAAGTTGTGGCCACTTTGTCAAAGTTGCCAGACGCGTCAATGAATAGTAAAAAAAAGTCAGCACTGTTCATGAATAGTAACTTTTGTCTGTAATCATTTATTTTGTAATAGTAACTTTGTAATAGTTCTTTCCTTATTCTATAAAAGGAAACCGAACTTAGTTATTGAGGCAGACTTCGAAAGACTCTGAGTTCCTTCTCAGATGAATCTTTAGCCTCTACCGCTGTTAAGCCTTTCTTGGCCCCTCTTTCTACTATTCTCCATTTCTTAATGTTTTGAGTAAGTTAATTTAATTTGTAATTTGTAAACGTTTTGTACATTTGTAAACATTTTATTTCCAATCAATAAAACTATATGTTTTAGTAATTAAACTGTTATATTATTTGCACCTCGCCTTCAAAATGGTATATATATATATATATATATATATATATATATATATATATATATATATATATATATATATATATATATACGGGTAATTGACAAAGGTGTATTAATATATGATTAAATACAATGATTATCCAAGTGTGGACACTTGTATAACCATTTATAGAAATTAACGAACAGAATATATATATATCTGAATTACCATATACTAACATGTTGATAATCAATGAGCGTATATAATATAAGGTTAATAATCTGTACAATAATAATATAATTCATAAATATTCTTACTCATGTCCATTGCATAAAGAAATTTCAAAGGTAAGATACTTGCCTGATGTGTTGCTTACAGTTCACAACTTAGTTTTATCGCTTATATCACGACCTATCATTAATCAGATCATTCGTTCGATTAGAACAATATACTATAGCACATAGTACTGCATTTCGTAGTCAGCAGATAACCTAATCACATTATTACCCATGTTTAACAACCATTGAATCATAAATAATCGCATATCTAATTAAATTATCTAAGTCCAGATCAATTTCTGAAACATGTCGGTGTACCGACAGCTTTACCGGGTAATTATCGAGTTTAAGACTCTATCCGGTAATTTAGTATCAGTCATATTATTTTTAAATGGCTTATAATAATTTTAAAATATTTATTATAATTTATCATGAATTTTCAAACACCAAAATCATTATTAAATGATTTAAATATTGAATAATTCTATTATCATTAATATTTAATTAATATTAAACTATTAATGAAATCATTTCTAAAATGTTAGAGTTATTTATAATAACTTGAAATACGTTTAAAGTATTAATATTACACATAAATGATTTTTAAAACATTTAAAATCATTCTTAAATAATTACCATTAATAATAAAGTATTAATGTTCTATTTATCAAAATATTAAAATTCATTAATTATAACTTAAAATACTTTTAATACATTTGTATCTTTTTTAAATGATTTTTAAGTTAAGAAAACCATTTTAAAACTATTTATTTAATATAATTATTAAATAAATTAAATATCATTAATAATAAATTATTAATTATTAATATTAAATTATTAATGAAATTATCCTTTAAATATTAAAAGTTATATTTTATAACTTAAAATATCTTTAAACACTTTATTTTCATTTAAAATGATTATTATAATATTAAAATTATTTTTAAACTAAATTATTTAATATAATTATTAAATAACTTTACTATCATTAACAATAATTAATTAACGAAATTTATCTTTAAATATTAAAAGTTATATTTTATAACTTAAAATATTTTTAAATAACTTTTTATTATTTAAAATGATTTTTAATATAATAAAATTATTTTTAATTAATTTATTTAGTAAATAACTTAATTATCATTAATATTAATTTATTAATGAAATTTATCAGAAAATATTAAAAGTCATTAAAATAACTTTATATATTTTCTTATATCATAATATAATTTTAAATAATTTTTCAAATATTAAAATCATTTTTAACTAATTTATTTAATATTATAATTAAATAAATTAAATACTTTTAATATTCCAAAAATATTAGATATTTATGAAATATACTCAAAATAAATAAAAACTAATTTTCGGAATTTAAAATAATTTTAATAGTTTATTTGTTATTTTTAATAATTAAAAACTATTTTTTTTATTTATTTAATTAAATTAATTAATTTTTGAAAAATAATATATATTGTCTGTCGCTAAGGGCCCTATAGCGACGAAACTGTCGCTATAGGTGTTCTTGAGGTGTTTTTCATGAAACCCAGAACACCAAGTCAGTTACTGAGTGACCAAGTTTGACAAGGATTAATTTCATGTGTGTTGTTTTTCTGAGCGTTTTGTTGATCGGGGCATGCAGTACAAATACAAGACTACACGATCCAACAATAAACATCATCATAACATGCATAACCAAAGAGAACCGAGCCTTCAAAGAAGCTATCAGAGCTATTCTTCATTTTCTGGGTTACCCAGAAATGAAGAACAGTTCGACTGCTCATATTTGGGCCTCCACAACTTGTGATCTAGGTGATGTTTTAGTGATTTAAGAGGTCTAGGTTGTAGAACACATGTAGTACTACAGATCTATCACTAAACATTATCATAACAACATCTCATAAAGAAGATATATGTCGCTCAAAGTCTGTTAGTCGTCATGTTCATCAGTTTTCTGGGTTACCCAGAAAACTGATTTCATGTACGTCTGACCTCCTTTGACCAGCCACCAAATCCTGTACATTTGATATCTAGAGTAAATAAAAGCATGGATCGAGAGTTAAACTAACATTTTATAACATGGATTCAACAACAAACTCAAAACATTAAAAAAAACCTAATAGATCTAGAGCCTCAAATAACTTGTCACACACTGATAACCCATTTCTGGGTTACCCAGAAATGGTCCGGTCATAGTCGGTCAACGACCTTTGACCAGGAATAACTATTAATCCATGCATGATCTGGTCCTTCTATGAGTTTCAGAACACAGATCTCACTACATACTACAAGATCAAACACTTAAAACACAAAAACATATATCATACAGAGATCTATGGCCACTGACATTCATTGTCAGACGACTGTTGAACCTTTTTCCAAATTCTATAAAATGTCAAATCAGAGCCTCTAGATGTTATGGATTCAGCATCTAGCAACCCAGATCATCATAAGACACTACTTGCAACACATCTAACACATAAAAACTAACATCTAACATAGCAACTAAGATCAGATTTTTCAAATTAGGTTTATACCTTATATAAACAAGTTTTGATTCTAGCTTCTGAATCTGTTCAAGGTGATCGTGGGGCTAGTCTTGGTGACTGAAAATCTAAAGGATTTCGTGGGTTTTGAAGAAGAGAGAGATGGTTAAGGTTTTGTGCAATATTAAGCTAGCAAATGAATTTCTCTCTCCTTGATCTATATTTATAGCCAATGTGTAATGTGTTGGCTGATGTATAATGGCTTGTTGCGGGCATTATTGAGTCACAATTGTCAAACAAGTAGTTCACCAACTCCAACAACTCTAACACTTCGCAAAATCCAATAATACAAGAGGGGTAAAATGGACTTTTCGTTTGGAAATTTAAGGGCAAACTTGTAATCCTTGCAAACCCTTAGGGTTTGACCCTTAGGATTTAACCCTAAGGATAGCACAAATTAAATATAGGATTTCTAATTTAGGGTTTGCTCAAAAATAAAATTAAATAAATTTTGGTTTCTAAAATTTTGAAATTAGGGTTTCCTAATTATGATTAATTTTCTAATTAATTTATACAGGAACATTAGGGTTTAATATCTCTAATTATAATTAACGTTGCTAATTTAGCAATTAGAGTTTACGATTTTGATAATTAGGGTTACTAATTACCAAATTAGGGTTCTAGATATTTAGGGTTTTAAATTACTAATTAGGTTTTCCATAATTAGCAATAAAATCTACTGTACATGATATTAATCACATTAACACAATTACCAATCATTCTTGAACTCTAATTTGAGTTTCAAATTAGGGTTTTCTCATTTCCGAAATTAAGGTTTTATAATTAGGGTTTTTTAAAAAATTTATTTAGGGTTTCTAAAATTAGGATTTACCTAATTAATCAAATCATTATATAATATACAACATAAATCATATAACACAGTTATATAACAGTCTTAAACTCACAATTAATTTTCAAATTAGGGTTTACCCTAATAAAACTAGGGTTTAACCAATTAATATTAGGGTTTTGAAATTAATCACCATAATTGACCAACCATCCTCAATACATACATACAATATATATTTATAACACTAAAAAAATTAAAATATAATTAATATTATATTATTATTCTCATTCCTTGATAATAATCCAAAATTAATGTTTGGATTCCATATCTGATTTATTCTTCATATTTAACCTTAATAATTAAGGTAAAATAATTAACTTAATAATTTTTACTAAAATTCATATAATAAAATTATTATTATAATTATTCTAAAAATCACTCCATATATTATTTGAATAATATATGATTATATTTTTATTGAAAATAATTAATAAAAACATTTCTACTATAAATTAATTATCATAAGAATATACTTTATAAAAATCAATAATTCTGAAATAAAATTATTTGTAAACATTTATGTAATAAATATATTTTTATTTACCACATATATATATATATATATATATATATATATATATATATATATATATATATATATATATATATATATATATATATATACATACATTATCTTGTACAAATTTTCATCCTTAAAAAAAAATTATACGCAAAATTTTTGATTTATTTATATAGAAAATATCGGGTTGTTACATTCTTAGCATATAAGTTCATTAGGTTACACTTCTCTTATCACCCTACTATGATAGAGATGGAAGATATATTTATGAGAAGAGCGTTACCCTTAATGAACTATTACTTCTTCTTCTTGGAAAATCTAGCAATGGAAGTTAAGCTTCAAAGTGCTTATTCTCTCTAACACTTAAGTTGTTTTAATATTGGATGAAACTAACAAACATCAAATGAATTGAAGGGCTTGCTATTTATAGAGCTTTTAAAGCTAGGGCATAATGGTCATTAAGACCATCCACCTCCTTAACTAACCTCCTTACTATTCCTTCCTTAATACTTAAGTAATCTTGGCCATCATTCTTAATTCTTGCCCATCACACAAAGTTCTTACCCACTACTTCACCCATGGGTTGCCCCATGGATCCTATTTAGTTAATGGATCAAATCTTGGGCTTGGTTGTAATCAACTAGTCTATTTCTTGTGCGCTTGAATTCATTTAGTTTGGGCTCCATATTATTAATCACTTGGGCTAAACCATATTTCATCTTGGGCTTGCCCCTTAAAGCTTATGGACTTGCACTCCATACGCAATCCACAAGTTTAATTCATTATAAATTAATACATAGCATTCTTGAATTAAGTCCGCATGCGAAATATTGCATTTTTCATACTTAGATTATTATTACATAATTCTTTTCTCTTTGATATTATAACGTTACGTATTTCTCGGAAGTTAAAAAATAATTCTCGAGCGGTAAATGATGAATAGTATTTTTCAAAAAATTTCTCTGAAACCTTTTGTTTTCTTCTTGGAAATTCAAATACTTTAATTCCCTCACGTAGTTCAAATACTACGATGTTCCGACGTTTCTAGGTTATAGAATGACATACGTCTTATTAACATAAAATAATAACAAATAATATTATTTTATTCATTATATAATTCTTTCAAGTATTTTACAAAGGATCCGAATTTTTTGGTCGTTACAGAATGTGGTGTAAAATGATGCTGAGTCGGCGTGAATGTGGAATTGAGGTGGCAAAATGATGATTTTTCCCCTCACCAGGGTTGTCCCTGGTTCTGGTCTAATTCAGTAGTCGTTGCTTTGGGTTATCTCTGAGACTGGGCTGCTTTGAGTACTAAACATCCTCAAGGTTATCTCTGAGGTGTGTCTGACCTCCCTACGTTATCTCCGAGGTTGTGATTGAGCTCCTCGGGGTTATCTCTGAGGTTGAAGCTGACTTCTGGGGATTGAAAACGAGCTTTTCCGGGGTAATCTCTGGAACTGCAACTTCATTGCTCGGGGTTGTCTCCGAGGTTGGAATTGAATCTTCCGGGGTTATCTCTGGGGCAAGAACTGCATATCTCGGGGTTGTCTCTGAGATGAAGAACTGAGTATCCTGGGGTTGTCTCTGGGATTGAGCTGATTTAACTTCCAAGGTCATCTATGGGAGACGATTCTGTCCTCCTACAAGGATAGTAACAGGAATACAAAATTTTCGAGTGTCTACAATGAGAACACCAAAAGACAAGAACAGAAAGGGACTAATAAAAATCCCGACATCGACATGGTCCATATATAACGGCATGTACAAATAGGCCACGACGGACATCAATAGAATATCTACACGGGCAACCTGCCACTCACACTTAGCAACGGTGAAGTCTCCTGAATGTCGTAGATAGCTTTCCAATGATCCAAATTGATCAATTAAGAAATCCAAGGACACCACATGCCCTGAAGTGATCTCATCCATGATAACTCTGCGTCGTAAGCTGGTAAGTGTCATGAACTACTGTCTCATATCATCGATAGCCATCTTAGCACCGTATGAGTGATGCGCTCATACTCTCCTCTACCGTAGGAGTCAGATCATGGATATTAAACTTGAAAACCTGTCTCTCAGGTATCCAACGAGATAACATACCCTCTACAAAACCCAATGGTACGTGGAACGTCAAAAAAAATCATGGAATGTCTCAACATCTAATCAACTGTCACCCGATCTGTGGGTGGCAAACTATCATACCATGATCTTAGAGAAGAGGCTATCAGTGTGGGTGGTGTGTGCTCAATCTGACTGACAGTAGATGAAAAAATATGTTGAACCGTATCATAAGACCATCCAGGGGTCAATGCTAAACTCACTTATATGAATGCATATCCATGACATAATGCATGCATCATGATAAATGACAATGATAAATGACAATATAATGCAAGGAATAGAAAGAATTATACATACATTCCGAAATACATCATCTCTGTATACAGTTGAAAATAAAAAGTACAGGGAAATGGGGTATATACGCCCAATATCTAATAGAGGCCTATCAAAAGATATAACGAGAAATGGGGCACAGCCGCCCAATATCTAATAGAGGTCTATCAAAAGAGATAACAAGAAATCTATGTTGTCGACATAATCCAATCGATCAACCAACTATAACTCCTCATGAGTCACTGTATCTCTGCCATATAGAACATCAGGTCGATACAAAGGGGGATATGCTCTAGTAAAACTATCAAAATATGGGCCACCTGAAGGACCAACGCTAGAGCTGGAGGGATCAAAAGAATCTGCCTCTGATGGATCTCTGCCCAAATACCAGATTAAAAAGTGTGCCCAGTCCAACCTCTTGGTCAAGCTATCAATCTGCACCAAATGAGTGGGCGCTCGGGCACAGGCGATCCAGTTTGTCATCATAACAGACCCAAGAACCATATCCCCCATGAACTAAGTGGCACGGGTTTGAGCTCCAATAGTGTGAGGAGTCCACCAGCGATGGAAGGCATCTTGAGTGTAAGGGACCTCTAATAAAGTAAAGCCATCAAAGCCCATCATGGGAATCTCTACGACTATCTGAGATAAAGATAAATGTCGTCTAGCAGGACAAGAGAATGAAATACGAATCTCCCATGTGATGTTCCTGATAGCATAATTTCCCAAGTTGAGCTCCCAGCCTCCATCGGTTAAGAGACGAATCTGACGAGTGGATAATACGTACTCTACCTCGGTTGGAAAGCCACCCTCAAAACCAACTATCAGATGGTCCTCGGAGTAGGGAACCCATGTGATGACATCGACAGTCTACAACTCTAACTGCAACCGAGAGTGGGTAAACCCATCTGTTACGGGAACCTCTACAAGAGTGGAGTGATGACATCGCCACCCCCATGGATAGGTCTTCGATCCAGACCTAATCTAGTAACTGGGAGAAGGTTAGGAAGTCTCTCATAGGCCCAAAACTAAAAATGCAAAGATTAAATATCATCAGTTATGAAGATTGACACCCGAGCGAGGTAAAATAAAAGATAAAGAGAAACTACTCACTAGCAGGAAAAGGTAAAAGCCTAGCCAAGCCTTCGTCACACCCTCTAAGCGTAGGCGCATCCATTAAAAGAAATAGGAGAATGTGAATTAGCCCTAGTCAAAATCGCTGATGCGATCCACATCACGCGTGGCGCTGACTAAAGCAAAAGAGACCGGCGAGGAGTTGTCCGGTAGGAAATAACCCCTGATAATGATCAAGAATAAAAGCTTAAGAATGCAATCTCTAACCCTTTAATCATCAAGCAGAGGCTTAGTTAAAGCCCCACTCTTAGCATCCACAATTAAGGGCCCAGAGCAGACGACCTGGCTCTTTAGGACCATGGCAGGAACTCTCAAAAGGGATCGAACAACAGCTGATGAAATGCCAACCACCAAAGGCACCGACGCCCCTGTAAACTCTAACCCAAGGATGAACCGCCAATCCATCGATGTCATCATCAACTCAAAATCTAATAAATGGATAGACAGGGTTTGGTGGAACCATCGCTCGGATAAAGCCCTCAGATATCCCCATGGGGAATGATGAGGAGGAATGGAAAAGAAGGCTTCAAAACCCCAAGAATGGACGATGACCTAATACTCTGAATGAAAGGTCTAGTGCAAAGAGTGATTGTTAAACTAGTTCCCCTTGGGTTGAGTAAAGCCATGGACCTGCATCAAGTTCAAAATCAAGATCGAAACCTTGGCCCCAGAAGTGGGAAGAAAACAAAGGTAAAAAAATTGAAACATCTATTACCTCGTTTGCATTAAGTAGATCGAGGGATGATGACTCAAATCATCTAGATAATCTAGAATCGTCACATTAATATCTAGAAGCTCCCGGCTGGGAATGGAAGTAGAAGGAGCTGGGTCCTCAATAGGAACATCATCTTTCTCATCTACAGCATCCGGCCTATCGACCTAGATAGGATGAATAACTGACTCAGTCAACCGGCAAGGCAGCCGAGCTGGTTGAGGTCGATGAACATCAAAAACTCTCCTCTTCACACCTACGGAGATCGTGTGAGAGCTAATCGATCTATCTGAATCTATAATCTGAACAAAATCTCTAAATCACCTCAAAAAAGGTGAGGTAAGTTTTAAACTTAAAGCTTATTAAATTTAAATTATTGCTTCATGCCTAGTCTAAGTCCTAATACATGTATAAATTTAACATACATCCCCAGTTGAGTTAAAATTACATGCTCATTAAATGCCCAAACTTGTGAAAAAATTTCGCTAAGGTCTACTTTGTAAAATAGACTGTCCACATGCACATAGGCATGACTAGGTGGCCATTCAGTAGCGCACCAACCCAACATCAAGATATAAGTATTAAACATTAAAAGTAAGTCACAATGGCAGCCAAATTACCATGTGCATTTTTTTGAAAAACCCTGGCTCATTTGTTTTCAAATATGATGAATAAACTAGCAAAAAATGGTGCCAAATGTCTATCTCAAAAATTAGTGTTTTCACATCGTTACGTTCAACATTGTAAAATATGAGCATTTACTAAGTTAAATAATTTATAACAATTTATATGAGCATGCATATTCACTATATTGTGTTTAGAAGCATTCTATATGAAATCTAACGTACTAACGGTCAAAACTTAGAAAGAAAATATGTAAACATTACCGGAGTAGTGAAGAATGTTTGTACGGTAATGGATTTTGCAGAAAGCATCCTGAACTCAGTAGATCTGAAGAAGAATTTTCTAATTTTCTATATGGTTTAACTTGAAAATGACTTATGAAAGGAACGGGGGGAGTAAATATACCTAATGGGAGCCGTGGATTAACCCGCAGCAACCGTGGTTCTACCTGCAGCCACCTAAGGTGGGTCCCACCCCCTCCAGCCCGATCAAATTTGAGTTACAACGGAGTTCCCGGAAGCTAAAAAGTCAAAACAGGAAAAAAAGGTTCTACGCGATTAAGCAGAAAGAGCCTGAAAACCCTAAATTCAGATACCAAACTTCTGATCTTCATGCAAGTCATTGGTATTAACCCGGGTATGGCGATTGGGAAAGCCAATGATGGAGATTGTTGAAAACGACCCTTGTCAAAGCATCTTAAAGATCCGGTGTCATGAACCATTGGCCTTGAATGCGTCAAAATATCCAGATTTGTTCAGGGGTATAATTTGTTAGAAAGATATTATAATGACCAAAAAATTCGGATCCATTGTAAAATAATTTTATTTAATTAAATAATGAATAAAATTATATTATTTGTTTTTATTATGTGTTAGTAAGATGAATGTCGTTTTATAACCTAGAAACGTCAGAAAGTCGTAGTATTTTGACTACGTGAAGAAATTAAAGTGTTTGAATTTTCAATACGAAAATAAAGATTTTCGAGAAATTTTCCAAAAAATACTATTCATCGATTTTCGCTTAGGAATTACTTTTGAACTTCCGAGAAATATGTAACGTTAGAATATCGAGGTGAGATGGATTATGTAATAATAATTCAAGTATGGAAAACATAATTTTTCACATGCGGACTTAATTTGAGAAGTATGGAAAAGTAAAGCGTTAGAAGCTATTGAAATGATCGTATGATACATATGTATTGTACGAGAAAATGAATACGAGTATGATACGAAGTATTATACGAGTATGTATGAATGATGGTATATCGTATATTATGAATTAGTATATGAGTTAGAATACGAGGATAATATTTAATAATACGTTATAAGGCTTTTTAGCCAAATGAAGTAGAGTTGTGGGATTGTGTAGTAAATTGTTAAGTCCAATAGAAATTAATGTGCAAGTCCAATAGTAAGTAAAGTTAGAGCCCAAGGTAGATTAATGTAAAGCCCAAGTGTTTGTTAATACAAGCCCAAAGTTTAAGTTAAGAAAATTAAACCTAAGCCCAAGCTATGATCCAATGGATTAAGGTGATCCATGGGGCAACCCATGATCATGTGGTTAGTCTTGGTGACCAAGATAATTGTGTAATGACCAAGTAAAAGAAGTAGGGAGCAAGTTTACTTAGTTGCTAGGTAATGAATAGTATGGAGGTGTAATAAGGAGGTGGGTTTTGCTTTTGTCCATTATGCCCTAACTTAGAGAATTCTACAAATAGCAAGGTTGGATTTTATTTGTTGGATTGTTAACTTTCATCCAACAACTATCAACTTATTTGTTAGAGAGAATAAACAAGTTTAAGTTAGACTTTCAAGAAGAAGAAAAGTTTGCTCATCAAGGGTAAGCCTCCTATGTCATAATCTTCCAACTCTTCCATAGTAACTTGATAAGAGAAGTGTGGATTAATGAACATGTATGTTAAGAAATCATAAGAATGAATAACCTAAAGACTTAAGTCTTAATAAGCCGTGAATAAGCACTTTATTCATGGATAAGTTATGAACTAAAGAAGAACTTGTAAGACTTGTATCATATTTACATGAATGAAGTTAGTATGTTAATAAGATGTAAGATTATTGATTAAAGGACTTAAACTATCATAAGTCATGAGAATTGAAACTATATGTAGTTTATACTTGGATAAGTTATAAACTCATGAAGAATAAGTAATAATCTAGCATGAAAGTAAGTTAATGAAATGATTAGGTTAAGATGTCAATATGATGGATTGAATCCATTTGGAGCGATGAAAAAATCATAAGTAACGAAGTTGTGCCAGAATTCACACGATTGGACGATAATCGTCGAATTCGTGAAATTCTCGGAATGGAAGTCGAATTTTGATTTTTAGCTCGAAAACGTTGGCTTTCAATGGGAACAAGTCTTATTTGGTATTATAGAGTTACGGACTTGAAAATGACCGAATTCCAACTTAGAGCGAAGAAACAAGCGTTGAACGTTTACGAACGTTTATCATTTTCGTTAAAAATAGACTAATAGGTGAATTTTAGTTAACAAAGTCAGAAATGTAAAATTCTTGCATGAACATATAGAGTATGTGATTTGTGAGCTAACGGCTTTTGAACGAGCCAATTCAGACTTATAACGAAGAAGTTATGATCCCGGGAATCTCACATTAGAAAAAGTCTGTAAAAAATTTTTGAGGCACAGAGTCCGCGTCACGGCGCGACTCAAAGAAGAAAGGTCGGCGCTGCAGCGCGAGGCTGAACCATAGTACACTGTTAGTTGGCACCGCAGCGTGACACAGTGAAGAAAGATTGGCGTCGCAGCGCCGAGGCCGAGACTTGTGCACTGCAAACCCGCGCCGCAGCGCGAGTCGAAGAAGGTAAGCTAGCGCCGCAGTGCCAGCACTAAACCAAGCATAGTAAAGAAGGCTTGTAAGTATAAAAAGGGAAGTTGGTTAATGAGATAATGAATAACACATTAATAAAGCTTAATGTAACATTGTTTAAAACATTGTTAAACCTTAAGTGTGATAACTAAAGGTTGAAGGTAATCAATTGAACGTGAATGTAATGACGATGTAAAGCGTAACAAAAAGCTGGAACCAATAATAAACAATCTAAGTTATGATTAGATTGAGAAGAAGAGTAAGATTCATTAGGAACCATGTATGTTATTCATGACCTAATGTGTTACGTTATGTGATCATCTACTGTAGAGACCTTAAAGACTTAAAGTACACGTGTAATAACAGTAGCAGACGCTGAAGGCAAGTGTTCTAACCCTTGTTTCAGTTCAATCTGGACAAGCTTTGTGATTCATGTATTCTTACAAATGAATTAATGTATAAAGAAGTCAAAGTCAATCCTTTAGACTAGACTTACGATATGTTAGATTTCTTATAATCTATCAAAGTATTGTCAATGTTTTACCAAACTATGTTGGTATGGTTTTCAAATGAAGACTGAGTATGCTAAAATGTTTTGTCGTCAAATGACAGGCACGTGAGGTTGCCACAACTTAAACGTTCATACGTTTAAAGAATGTAGTGTTGATCAACATAGAGTACTATAGGGTTATCATCTAGACGTGCTCGTAAGATATATCGGACTTATGGACTTAGTGTCGGGTTGTCCTTTTCAAAGAAAGTATGAAATGCTCATGGTCTTTGGACCGGAATTGATGTTTTACTGAATATTGTCATTGTAAAACGTTTTGAAGGAAAAGAAGTGCTATTTTGAATTATCGATAGTACTTCATAACTATTGTTAAGTTATTAAAGATATACGATTCCTATGTTTCAAGCATGCTATTTAATTAAAATTGTTGTACTTGATGAGCTTGTTATGCTCACTCTTGCTTGAACCATACGAATGCAGCTAAGACCGAACAGACTGAAGGATCTAGTAAAGATAAGGGAAAGGCTAAGGCAGACCGTTGAACTGTCTATGTAATAGTATATGATAATGTTGTAATGTATTTGATATTATGACAAAGAACTTTTGTATTGGTTATAAAGAACCTGGGTAGGGAATATTGTTTTGGAATATATATAAGACATATTTGTTCTTTTAAGGCATTTCAATTGAATGTATATGTGAACTGTAGCACCATATGTTGAGTTGAAAGATACCTGGATTTGGGGGCATCACAGATAACCCCAGCAGAGATATCAAGAATGATTGACAATGTATATTGTTGGCGATAACTCCAGCGTAGCATCGGGAAAGATCTGGTGATGGAAGCTGTAAGACCCCAACTTTTATGAATAAAGAATAATTTTTATCGAAATATATTTTTTAATATTATGGTGTGGATTTGATATAATGTTATAGTTGCGGGTATTATTTACAAATTTTGCAAAGTAAGCAAGTGGTAATATAATATTCGATTGGTCGGAGAATATTCGTTTTAACAGGGAATATTCGTACGACGGCACAATCATTGGTGGATCCCACAACGGAAGTATTGTCGTAGTTAGAATACGACAAAAATATTTTTTTAAAAATAACGGCGAAAGTGTTACTGTTAAAACTATTGAACTACCCGGTAGTAAAAGTACAGTAATACGCGTGGTTGCATAGTAGCACACGGTATCAATTATTGATGCTTACGTGAGAAGTCACTCAGTTATACTCAATTATTGTTACATTAATTGCTGCATCATATTATTAGTTCAATTATTGTCACAGTATCATCTGCATAATATTTTATATTATTAAATTAATAATTGAGAAGACAAATTTATTCATATTATTATTTGCAATATTGACAATGTCTAGAAAGTTCTATCAAGGAGAGGTTGGTCACCTAATTACGCGCCAATAAGGAGAAATCCTTATCGGAAAACCCCCTCTTTCCTGGGAACGGCCTAGTTGTTAAATATTGTGAGTTATAATATTAATGATGAATAAGTTGTGTTGATTAAAGATGAAATTGATAGTTCCATTGTGTTGAGATTATTAGTGTTAATGGAAATCAACACCTATTTTGATGATAATTGATGTTTGGGGGGTTATATTGATAAATCGAGTAATTTATCGGATAAATGAGCACTTAATTACTACTAATTCACATGCTTATATAACTATTTATTCACATGTGGGTACTATTGAATCACATTCATGTACTATTAGGGGAGTTGGTGCAAGATTGATAATACTTGCATGGCTAAGTTAAAAATAGAGGTATAGTTGAAGGTACTATACTGTAATTAAATTTTTCACAAGATTATACTATTTATTCACATTATTGTACTATTGATTCACATTATTTACTATTAGGGGAGGGGGTGCAAGTTTGATAATTCTTGCAGGACTAAATTAAAAATGAAAAAAAAAGAGGAAGGTATTATACTGTAATTTTTCAAGCCCCAAAACGTGCAATTATCGAAACTATATTTTTCTATAAATAGAAGCTCATCCTTCCTTCATTTCTCACCATTTCACAAAAGCTTTAGAGCAATTATTATAGAGAGAAAGAAGAATAGAAGTCTGCTACCTTTCTACTCCAGTATCCAGTTTTAATTTTTCTAAGGTAGGTAGTATTATTTCTTTCTTATCCCTGAAGAGAACTTCTGTTACTGTTGGAATAACATGTATACGCGGGCTACCCTATACTTGGTGAAATTCTTCTGTTATTCCATTCTTTATTATTCTATTGGAACATCCTGTCTGTGCGTTTACGCCGGACCTAGTTCCATTATTTATTATTATGTTAGAACATCCTATCTGTGCGTTTTACGCCAGACTTGGTTCCGTCTTTATTATTCTGTTGGAATATCCTGTCTGTGCGTTTTACGCCGGACTTAGTTTCGTCTTTATTATTCTGTTGGAATATCCTGTCTGTGCATTTTACGCCGGACCTGGTTCCGTCTTTATTATTCTATTTGAATAACCTGCTTGTGCGGTCTATCGCCTGCCTGCTGATTTCTTTTGCTATTCTATTCTTTATTATACTCAGTTGGTTAAAGTTTTGACTTCTATACTCCATGAAATTAGTGGAATATCTTTGATATTTGCGCTTCATCCAGTATCTTTTCATGAAAATATTCTTCTGAGCATTCTTGAATTTTACTCCACAAAGCAGTATCATGTTGACAATTTGGACGTTATTAATTCATGGATAAATTAATTCTTGAACTTGTTTTATTGAATTCTTATATCATTGTCATCATCCTCATGTTATAAAATGTTGAAAGTCATCTCTGGCCTGTAGTGCATAAATGGACTTGGTATTATTATGATCAGGGATTATTCGGTATAATCATGATCGTAATGTTACAAATGATGTGGTAAAAGTCCTCATTGGCTCGTAGTGCATTAATGGACAGTTGTTGGCATGATCATGACCATTAATGAATACACGGATATCTTTGGCCCGTATTGCATGGATAATTTGTGGTCGTGATACTAAAGAATATCATTGGTCGTAGTGCAGGGGTGATTCGATGGTGTGGATTATTTATTAAGGTGAGTCTCAGCGATAAAAGTGATGAAAACATTTTTAAATCATAAAAGATAGTAGATTTTATTCTCTACTTGACTCTTTTAATGGATTGCTTGTAGTTAAACTTGATGGTTGTCATATTGTATCAGTTTAACACTGTTGAAGGCTAAAGATGATTTATTCTGCATTATCTTAGTCATAATATTTCTTACTGGGCTAGTTGAGCTCACCCTTCCTTTCATTGTTCTCTTCAGGAAATGAGAACGTAGCTGGGACTAGTCGGGGAACGGAGTGACGATTCAGATGATAGTATTAGTAGTCCTCACTATTCTGTTAAATAGTGTGATAATAAATATAATGAGGACTTTATTTGAGTTTTTATACTCTCTAGAAGACAATGTTTGTATTAAAACTCATAGCTCATGTTGTATATTTAAGTTGTATTTGAATTTTTTACCATGTATTTGACGACCCAAGATAGGTGATGTATACCTATTTTGGGGGTGTCACAGTTGGTATCAAAGCTTAGGGATATGATCCCTGGCTAAGATGTGAGACTAGAAATAGGAGGGGAGAGACGGGAAATTCTTTCGCTAGTATGACCTACCTAAGTTTATTTGGTATTTAATTGGTCGGTCAGAGTATAGAGATAATATGTTGCATATCAATGAACCCTTGTTTTGTGTCAGTATTTGAAAATGACATCCGAGAATGTTGAGAATAGCAATGGAGCACAGGAGACCGTTGAGTCTCCACAAATTAATAATCAGGATAATGTGCATCAGGAAGGCGACAATCCTCAGGCAAACAACAACACGGACCAGATGAAGAACGATGGAATGTTTAGAGGCTTTATACAATTCATGCAACATCAGGCAAGAGCGGCTCTTGTCCAAAATGCAGGTGGAAACATTGGCAACTCTCGGACGATCACCGCTAAATAGTTCAAGGAGCTGGGACGACATGAGTTTATTGGAGAACCAAAACCACTCAAGGCAAAAGCGTGGATAAAGCAGATCACCAAGATATTTGATATCTTGGGATGCTCCGAGGAGCAAAAGGTGCCTTTTGCCACCTTTATGTTACGAGAAGAGGCAGATTACTAGTGGGAATCGGTAAAACGTACTCAACCTGCTGCACTGAAGATGACTTGGGAATAGTTCCAAGAATTGTTCAACGACAAGTACTTTCCCGAAAGTATTCGTCACAAGAAAGAAGTAGAATTCATCAAGCTGAAGCAAAACAACATGACAGTATCGCAGTACGAAGCCAAGTTTGTCGAGTTGTCCCGGTTTGCGCCCTATTTGGTTGATAATGAGGAGAGAATGACACGAATGTTTTTAAGAGGTTTGAAACCGGAGATACGACAATATCTTATTTCTCATAAACTGTGTTTGTATTCAGATGTTGTAAATAGGGCTCAGTTATTGGAGCGCAATAATGAGTCAACGCAACCAAGAGAAAGCAGTCGGCAGAATGAAAATACCAGTGGTAACAGTCATCGAAGCAGTGACAACAAGCGTGGAGGGAATCAACATGCCAGAAATGGTAATCACTTCGGTGGTAATCATGGCCATGACAATCAGAGTGGACATTTCAAGAAGAGGAGATTTAACAATGATGGAAAGACGACAGCATCAGCACCCGTGGTTAAGGAAGGAGAACGACCACCTATCATATGCTTCAAATGCGGAGGGGAGGGACATATCAGTTCAAACTGCGCGATGCCGTCCAAAGCGTGTTATAATTGTGAAAAAGAAGGTCACCTAGCCCATTTTTGTCGTTCACCGAAGACAAGTCCAGCTGGGGTGGAGGCAGCAAAGGCCGTCCCAGAAAAGTCAAAGCCGGTAGTTCAAGGGAGAGCGTTTGCCGTGACCTCCCAGAAAGCAAGGTACCCGAACGAGGTCATCACGGGTAAGCTTATCATAAACTCTAGCGAAGTCTATACCTTATTTGATACCGGTTCTACCCATTCTTTTATTTCTCCTACTTGCGCTCAACATTTAAATTTGACTCCGGAGAAGTTAGACTTACTTATCTGTTGAAACTCCGTTGGGAGAAACCTTTATTACATCCACTGTGTATAAGTCTTATTTGATTCAAATTGGTAACCGCACGTTACCTGTCGATCTTATTTCCTTAAAAATACTTGCATTTGACATAATTCTAGGGATTGATTGGTTAACTACTCATCATGCTAAAATTGATTATTTTCGTAAGGTTGTTAGCTTTCATATTCCTAACCAACCTATTATGTGAATTCAAGCAACCAAACCATTAAAATCAATCACTGTCATCTCAAGCCATAAAGCTATTCGTTTATTGAAAAATGGATGTCAAGCTTTCTTAGCTCATGTTACCGATTTAAACAAAAATACGTCAGATTTGAATGATATTTCTATTGTTAATAAATTTCCTGACGTATTCCCTGAAGAACTTCCTGGCCTACCCCCAGAGCGTGACATTGAATTTTGTATCGACCTTGAACCCGGTACAAAACCTATTTCCAAAGTCCCATATCGAATGGCTCCTATTGAACTTCAGGAGTTAAAAACACAACTACAGGAATTGTTAGATATCAATTTCATTCGTCCCAGTACGTCTCCTTGGGGTGCTCCTGTTCAATTTGTGAAGAAAAAAGATGGAAGTATGCTACTCTGTATTGATTACCAGGAATTGAACCATGTCACCATCAAGAATAGGTATCCGTTACCTCGCATTGATGACCTGTTTGACCAGTTGCAAGGCGCCAAATTCTTTTCAAAGATCGATCTTCGTTCTGGATATCATCAGCTGAAGGTTAAAATAGAGGATATTCCAAAGACTGCCTTCAGAACTCGGTACGGGCATTATGAATTCTTAGTCATGTCTTTTGGATTGACTAAAGCTCCTGCTGCCTTCATGGACATGATGAACCGAGTATTCAAGGAATATTTGGATCATTTAGTGGACGTCTTTATTGATGACATCCTCATTTATTCCAAAACCCGTGAAGATCATGAGCAACACTTGAGGTTGATACTCCAAAAGCTGCGTGAAAACAAGCTTTATGCCAAGTTGAAGAAATGCGAGTTCTGGCTTGAGGAATTAGCATTTCTTGGGCACGTAGTATCAAGCCATGGAATATCTGTTGACCCGACAAATATTGAAGCTATTCAAAGCTGGGAGCAACCTAAATCAGTGACCGAAGTACGTAGCTTTCTCGGCTTAGCTGGTTATTATCGAAGATTCGTAGAAGGGTTTTCTCGAATCGCTACTCCATTAACTCAGCTAACTCGAAAAGATACAAAATTCGGTTGGAGCATGGAATGTGAGAAGAGTTTTCAAGAACTCAAGAGAAGACTCATTTCAGCACCTGTTCTGGCAATACCATCTGGCTCGGAGGGATTTGTCATCTACAGTGACACTTCGGGCAAAGGGTTAGGATGTGTTCTCATACAACATGGGAAAGTCATAGCCTATGCCTCACGACAACTCAAAGAATATGAGAGAAATTATCCTACTCATGATCTAGAGTTGGCATCTGTCGTTTTTGCGCTTAAGATTTGGAGGCATTACTTGTATGGAGAGAAGGTGGAGATCTATACGGATCATAAAAGCCTCAAATATTTTTTCACTCAAAAGGACCTCAACCTGTGGCAACAACGATGGCTTGAGCTGTTGAAAGATTATGATCATACCATTCAATACCATCCTGAAAAAGCAAACGTAGTAGCTGACGCATTGAGTAGAAGAGCATATGCGGGTACAAGTGTGATATTGTCAACGCAATGACCCATTTTGTATGACTTTCAAAGGATGGAGATAGAGTTAAAGACTTCAGGGACCCATGTGATGATGGCGAATATACGAGTAGAACCGACTTTAATCGATAAAGTTAAAGTTGCTCAAGCTACAGACCTGGAGCTGATGCATATGAGGAAGAAAGTACAAGAAGGTGCTATGCCAGAAGAAAGAGTCGATGAAGAAGGAATACTTTGAGTCAACTCCAGACTTTGTGTTCCTAACAACCCTGATTTAAAGAATAAAATCATGATGGAGGCGCACAACATACCGTTTGCAATCCATCCTGGGAGTACCAAAATGTATCGTGATCTTCGACATATATTTTGGTGGAGCAATATGAAGACAGAGATAGCGGAGTTTATATCAAGGTGTTTAACTTGTCAACGAGTCAAGGCGGAGCATCAAGTACCAAAAGATCCATTGCAACCACTTGAAATTCCAGAATAGAAGTGGGTGCACATTATCATGGATTTCGTTACTGGTCTTCCCAAGGTTCCTCAAGGCGTAGATGCGATTTGGGTCATTGTTGATAGATTGACCAAGTCTGCTCATTTCCTACCTATACGAGAAACTTATACACTTGAACACCTTGCTCGTATGTACATAAACGAGATTGTAAGACTGCATGGTATGCCAGTATCCATAGTTTCTGATCGAGACCCAAGATTCACTTCAAGATTTTGGGTTAGTTTGCAAAAAGCTATGGGCACGAATTTACGATTTAGCTCGGCATATCACCCTCAGACGGACGGGCAGTCGGAGAGAACCATTCAAACTCTTAAAGATTTATTAAGACTCTGTGTCCTTGACTTCAAGAGAAGTTGGGACAAGTTCTTATCATTGGTGGAGTTTTCCTACAACAACAGTTATCAAACAAGTATTGGCTTGGCTCCATTTGAGGTGTTGTATGGAAGAAAGTGTCGTTCTCTAGTATGTTGGGATGAGGTGGGTGAAGCAACGTTATTGGGACCGGAGTTGGTACGTATGACTACGAAAAAGATTCAAACGATCCGACAACGTATAAAAACCTCACAAGATCGACAAAAGAGTTATGTTGATCTTCATCGAAAGGACGTAGAATTAGATATTGGAGATCATGTTTTGTTACGTGTTGCTCCGTGAAAGGGAGTTACAAGATTTGGAAAGAGAGGAAAGCTCAACCCTCTATTCATTGGCCCATTTTTAATCCTCGATCGAGTAGGAACTGTGGCCTATAGACTTGCCTTACCGCCAAGTATGTCTCGTGTTCATAACGTTTTTCACATATCTATGTTGCGAAAATTTGTGACAGACCGGAACCACATTATTGAATTAGAACCAGATGAGATAGCGGAAGATTTAACGTATGAAGAAGTACCTGTTAAAATCTTGGATAAGAAGGATCATATTGTATGCTCCAAGGTTATACCTCAAGTCAAAGTTTTGTGGAGAAACCACGATGTTGAGGAAATGACCTGGGAGTTGGAATCTGAAATGAAGTCAAGGTATCCTCACCTCTTCGACATACCAGGTACGCACCCTAATTTCGAGAATGAAATTTCATAAGAAGGGGAGGTTGTAAGACCCCAACTTTTATGAATAAAGAATTATTTTTCTCGAAATATATTTTTTAATATTATGGTGTGGATTTGATATAATGTTATAGTTGTGGGTATTATTTACAAATTTTGCAAAGTAAGCAAGTGGTAATATAATATTCGATTGGTCGGGGAATATTTGTACGAAGGCACAATCATTGGTGGACCCCACAACGGAAGTATTGTCATAGTTAAAAACGACAGAATTATTTTTTAAAAATAACGGCGAAAGTGGTACCGTTAAAACTGTTGAACTACCCAGTAGTAAAAGTACAGTAATACGCGTGGTTACATAGTAGCACACGGTATCGATTATTGATGCTTACGTGAGAAGTCACTTAGTTATACTCAATTATTGCTACAGTAATTGTTGCATCATATTATTGGTTCAATTATTGTCACAGTATCATCTGCATAATATTTTATATTATTAAATCAATAATTAAGACGACAAAGTTATTCATATTATTATTTGCAATATTGACAATGTCTTGAAAGTTCTATCAAAGAGAGGTTTGGTCACCTAATTGCGCGCCAATAAAGAGAAATCCTTATCAAAAAAAACCCCTCTTTCCTGGGAACGGCCTGGTTGTTAAATATTGTGAGTTATAATATTAATGATGAATAAGTTGTGTTGATTAAAGATAAAATTGATAGTTCCATTGTGTTGGGATTTATTAGTGTTAATGGAAATTGACACCTATTTCGATGATAATTGATGTTTTGGGGTTAATTGATAAATCGAGTAATTTATCGGATAAATAAGCACTTAATTACTACTAATTCACATGCTTATATAACTATTTGTTCACATGTGGGTACTATTGAATCACATTCATGTACTATTAGGGGAGTTGGTGTAAGATTGATAATACTTGCATGACTAAGTTAAAAATAGAGGTATAGTTGAAGGTACTATATTGTAATTAAATTTTTCACATGATTATACTATTTATTCACACGATTGTACTATTGATTCACATTATTTACTATTAGGGGAGGTGGTGCAAGTTTGATAATACTTGCAGGACTAAATTAAAAATAAAAAAAAAAGATGAAGGTATTATACTGTAATTTTTCGAGCTCCAAAATGTGCAATTATCGAAACTAAATTTTTCTATAAATAGAAGCTCATCCTTCCTTCATTTTTCACCATTTCACAAAAGCTTTAGAGCAATTATTATAGAGAGAAATTTTAGAGAGAAAGAAGAATAGAAGTCTGCTACCTTTCTACTCCAGTATCTAGTTTTAATTTTTCTAAGGTAGGGAGTATTATTTCTTTCTTATCCCTGAAGAGAACTTCTGTTATTCCATTCTTTATTATTCTGTTGGAATAACCTGTATACGCGGGCTACCCTATACTTGGTGAAATTCTTCTATTATTCCATTCTTTATTATTCTGCTGGAACATTCTGTCTGTGCGTTTACGCCGGACCTGGTTCCATTGTTTATTATTTTGTTGGAACATCCTGTCTGTACGTTTACGCCGAACCTTGTTCCGTCTTTATTATTCTATTGGAATACACTACAAAAAAAGGGTCATTGCCGACGGGGGTACTGACGACGGCTGTGTTGCCGTCGATAATAAGGTCAATGGCGACGAGCACGCCGTCGCTAATGAGCTATTATTTGGTGGGAAAATTTCGCGGTGGAGGGAAAAGTCACTGGCGACGGGAACTAAAGTTAAGGGCGACGGGGTTGCCGTCGCCTATGTATTATTAGCGACGGGGTAATTAGCTACGGCAGTGCCGTCGAGAATGACATTCTATTTTTAGCCCTTCCAGCGACGGCAACGTCTCTACCTTTCTTCCCTCTCTATTTTTTATTTTTTGCTCTCAGTTTCTTCACTCCTCGCCATTGATTATTAGCCTAGATTAACATAACTTTCAATTGATTTGCCGAATTGATTGTCACCCCATCCATCATTATTTCACCTTCATCATCTCGTCGGCCCGTTTCATTTTCCGGCCGCTGCAGTACGAGAGCCCATTTTTTCCGGTCATTTCTCGCTCGCCATTTCATCATCTCTGTGTGTGTGGAGAGGCGTGTATTGTTGAGCTTCTAGAGATACCGTTCCTCCATCTCTCTATTGTTGTCATTTCCCAGTCGTCACTCTCACTGTGGTTGCGAAAGGTACAAAATTTGGTCTCTGTATGTATTTTAGTTGCTATATTTGCTTATGTTGAGTTGCTTAGTGTTTATCATGTGTTAATTTCTGCTCATTTTATCAGTATGTGTAAGAATGAACATTTTTGGGAGCATATGAAACTACATACACAAGTGTTAAGTGCTAATAACATATAAAATAGTTAATTGAAAATGAATAATGAAATTGAATATATAGGTTAATAACAAACTACCATGTGATTTCAATTTTAACGATTTGGATAAGCTAGATTTTTGAATTCATGATACCAAACTACTTGACCAATGCACCGGGGTGCTTGATGAGTTGGGTTACTTCCCAATTAATAAGATAAATAAAATCATGATAAAAGTTTTATCTTTTTAAATAGAAGAATATACTAAGTGCAAAGTATGAAAGTATATACAGTAATAACATTCAAAATTAGTGTATCTCAACTTTATAAATTACACAAGTCTAGAAGATAATAACGAAATTAATTAGTGGAAAAAGTGATAAATTTATAGAGAGAACAAGAACTAGTATAAAATAGTTAATTGAATAGTGTTGTTATCTGTATTTTTTAATGAACAGAAAAGGAAAGAAAATAGATGGAGTTTTTGTAATCTCTCACACCCTCTACATTACTAACATAATGAAACTTATTTTGTTTCACATTGTTGGAATTAATGGTTTGAAAAATGAATGTGTAATTATATAGAACAATCCTTACTTTGACATGTGCATATTTTCATATAGTTTAGGAAGCTTAAAAACCCGTTTGAGATTCACTTAGCAGGAGTGAATCTCAAATAGTCCCCATTTTGGGACTGTTCTTGTATGTTTCGATCTCACTTAGGTCGGTGTTAACGACTTGAGCACGTCTTTATATTTTTAGAATTTTCGGTCAGTATATATCTCTTGACGTTCTTCGGGTGCATATTTAGACTACGATGTGTTAGTCTATTTCGTGTACTTGAAGACCATGGGGAGGTGCTGCCGAAATTTCTAAAAAATTTAAAGATGTGTTCAAGTTGTTGGCATCAGTGAGGCGACACATCCGGGAATGGGATAGAATCCTGACCCGTTAGAGTGGGAGATGAAGTTAGGAAACGCATAAGCTTGCATATATATACATTAACTTGGAGACTTGATTGTGTTTGTCTGACTTTCCATATATATAGCAGACAGTTGTTCGAGATGTCTGTTGATCGAAGTTGGATGGAACGTAGGGTAACCACTAATAGGAGTGGGCTTAGCTATGAGTATCGTAGTGAGGTTGAACAGTTTCTCAACTTCGAGTTTGAGTAAGTCAGTGGCGATGAGATCAAATGTCCTTGTAAGAGGTGTGTGAATGAAGTGTGGAAGGAAAGAAGTGATGTCATGTGCGACTTATTTGTGTATGGGTTCAAGCAGGGTTATACGACATGGATCTATCATGGGTCATCCAGTTAACATGCAAACACAGGAAATAGCACTGCGTAGCCAATAGACACGCGTTACAACTGACGGACCTCGATTCCGACATACGGAGACCGAGTTCGAGCCCAGTTTGCAAAACTAACCAACACTTAGCCAAAAAGCCGAAAAAGAGGTCAAAACCCGCATCGGCCTTCCGAATGACACGCAAACACACACATAGTAACACGTAGGTAATAGACATACGTTACAACTGATGGGACTCGATTCCGACATACGGAGACCGAGTTCGAGCCCCGTACGCCTAACTTGAGAAAACTTAGGAAATTAGTCGAAAAAGAGACCAAAATTTGCATCGGTCGTCCAGTTAGTACGCAAAGATAGGCAATAGCACTGCGTAGGTAATAGACACACGTTACAACTGACAAAACTCGATTCTGACATACGAAGACCGAGTTCGAGCCCCGTACGCCTAACTTGAGAAAACTTAGGAAATTAATCGAAAAAGAGACCAAAACCCGCATTGGTCATCCAGTTAACATGCAAACATAGGAAATAGCACCGCGTAGGCAATAGACACGCGTTACAACTGACGGTACTCGATTCTGACATACGGAGACAAAGTTCGAGCCCAGTTTACAAAACTAACCAACACTTAGCCAAAAAGCCGAAAAAGAGGTCAAAACCCGCATCGGCAGTCTAAATGACACGAAAACACACATATAGCACCGCGTAGGTAATAGACATGCGTTACAACTGACGGGACTCGATTCCGACATACGGAGACCGAGTTCGAGCCCCGTACACCTAACTTGAGAAAACTTAGAAAATTAGTCGAAAAAGATACCAAAACTCGCATCGGCCGTCCAGTTAACATGCAAACACAGGAAATAGCACCGCGTAGGCAATAGACACGCGTTACAACTGACGAGACTCGATTCTGACATACGGAGACCGAGTTCGAGCCCAGTTTGCAAAACTAACCAACACTTAGCCAAAAAGCCGAAAAAGATGTCAAAACCCGCATCGGCCATCCGAATGACACGCAAACACACATATAGCACTGCGTAGGTAATAGACACGCATTATAATTGACGAGACTTGATTCTGACATACGAAGACCGAGTTCGAGCCCCGTACGCCTAACTTGAGAAAACTTAGAAAATTAGTCGAAAAAGAGACCAAAACCCACATCGGTCGTCCAGTTAACACGCAAACATAGGCAATAGTACTGCGTAGGCAATAGACATGCGTTACAACTAACGGGACTCAATTCTGACATACGGAGACCGAGTTCGAGCCCAGTTTGCAAAACTAACCAACACTTAGCCAAAAAGCTGAAAAAGAGGTCAAAACCCGCATCGGCCGTCCGAATGACACACAAACACACACATAGCACCGCGTAGGTAATGGACACGCTTTACAACTGACGGGACTCGATTCCGACATACGGAGACCGAGTTCGAGCCCCGTACGCCTAACTTGAGAAAACTTAGGAAATTAGTCGGAAAAGATACCAAAACCCGCATCGGTCGTCCAGTTAGCACGTAAACACAGGCAATAGCACTGCATAGGCAATAGACACGTGTTATAACTGATGGGACTCGATTCCGACATACGGAGACCGAGTTCGACCCCGTCTGCCTAACTTGAGAAAACTTAGAAAATTAGTCGAAAAAGAGACCAAAACCCGCATCGGTCGTCCAGTTAACATGCAAATACAGGCATTAGCACCGCGTAGGCAATAGACACACATTAAAACTGACGGGAGTCGATTCCGACATACGGAGATCGAGTTCGAGCCTAGTTTACAAAACTAACCAACACTTAGCCAAAAAGCCAAAAAAGAGGTCAAAACCCGCATCGGCCGTCTGAATGACACGCAAACACACACATAGTACCGCGTAGGTAATAGACATACGTTACAACTGACGGGACTCGATTCCGATATACGGAGATCGAGTTCGAGCCCCGTACGCCTAACTTGAGAAAACTTAGGAAATTAGTCAAAAAGAGACCAAAACCTACATCGGTCGTCCAGTTAACATGCAAACACAGGCAATTGCACCGCATAGGGAATAGACACGCGTTACAACTGACGGGACTCGATTCCGACATACGGAGACCGAGTTCGAGCCCCGTCTGCCTAACTTGAAGAACACAAACTATAATAATGTAAATATGTTTTCATTTTGATTTTGTTATTAATATTTTAATTTTGTAGGGTCTTGTTGGCGAGACTCGTTGAGGTGGAGGCACTGGTGATGACCACCGAGCTGATGACGAGCAACCTCCTCCAGTACAGGTTGATGACCGTCGAGTTGATGACGAGCAGCCTCCTCCAGTACATGGTGATGACCGCCGACTCGATGACATAGAGACAGGCGACGAGTTGTAGTTAGTTTTGTTTATGTTATATTCTGAGTTTCATGTATGTATTTGTACAATTTTTGAGTTGTACCGACGACCATTATATTTTTTATCTATATATTTGATTTTGGTTACTAGTTTATAAGAGGTATAGTTGTGATTTGATGGTTGTTATTAGTTTATAACAGGTGTATATTTGTAAATGAATAGGGAAATTTTAAAATTAAAAAAAAATTAAAATTTATGTAGTCATTGCCGACGGGGGTAATGGCGACGGCTATGCCGTCGCCAATGAATTATAGCGACAGACATGAGGCAATGGTCATTGCCGACGGCTACTATGTCAATGTCGACGGCCATCCCATCGGTAATGGGTTTTCCCCCCTCAAAAAATTGTGTGCATTTGCCGACGGCATTGCCGTTGCCACTGCCGTCGGCAATAACCTTACGCCGTCGCCAATGACTACCGTCAGTAATGGTAATGATGCCGACGGCTGACGATGGGAGACAGGGGTGACGACCTGTGGAGCGACGGCAGGGTCGACGGCAGTGCCCGTCGCCAATGACCTCACTGTCGACGACACTATGGTCATTAGCAACGGCAGTGCCCGTCGGCAATGACTGGTTTTCTTGTAGTGATATCATGTCTGTACATTTTACGCCGGACCTGGTTCCGTCTTTATTATTCTGTTGGAATAACCTATCTGTGCGGTCTATCGCCTGCCTGGTGATTTCTTTTATTACTCTATTCTTTATTATACTCAGTTGGTTAAAGTTTTGACTTCTATACTCTATGAAATTAGTGGAATATCCTTGATATTTGCGCTTCATCCAGTATCTTTTCATGAAAATATTCTTCTGAGCATTCTTGAATTTTACTCCACAAAGCATTATCATGTTGACAATTTGGACGTTGTTAATTCTTGGATAAATTAATTCTTGAACTTGTTTTATTGAATTCTTATATCATTGTCATCATCCTCATGTTTATAAAATGTTGAAAGTCATCTGTGGCCTGTAGTGCGTAGATGGACTTGGTATGATTATGACCAGGGATTATTCGGTATAATCATGACCGTAATGTTACAAATGATGTGGTAAAAGTCCTCATTGGCCCGTAGTGCATTGATGGACAGTTGTTGGCATGATCATGACCATTAATGAATACGCGGATATCTTTGGCCCGTAGTGCATGGATAATTTGTGGTCGTGATACTAAAGAATATCCTTGGCCGTAGTGCAGGGGTGATTCGATGGTGTGGATTATTTATTAAGTTGAGTCTCAGCGATAAAAGTGATGAAAACATTTTTAAATCATAAAAGATAGTAGATTTTATTCTCTACTTGACTCTTTTAATGGATTGCTTGTAGTTAAACTTGATGGTTGTCATATTGTATCAGTTTAACACTGTTAAAGGCTAAAGATTATTTATTCTGCATTATTTTAGTCATAATATTTCTTACTGGGCTAGTTGAGCTCACCCTTCCTTTCATTGTTCTCTTCAGGAAATGAGAACGTAGCTGGGACTAGTCAGAGAACGGAGTGAAGATTCAGATGATAGTAATAGTAGTCCTCACTATTCTGTTAAATAGTGTGATAATAAATGTAATGAGGACTTTATTTGAGTTTTTATACTCTCTAGAAGACAATGTTTGTATTAAAACTCACAGCTCATGTTGTATATTTAAGTTGTATTTGAATTTTGTACCATGTATTTGTCGACCCAAGATAGGTGATGTATACCTATTTTGGGGGAGCCACAGAAGCCGTTGAAAACTACTTCAACGAAGGTTAAAATGATTGACAGTGTAAATCATTGGCGACAACTCCAGTGTATCATCGGGAAAGATCCGGTGATAGAAGTCGTTGAAAACTACTTCAACGAAGGTTAGAGTATTTGAGAATGTACACCGTTGGCAACAAATCCAACTCTAACGTAGCATCGGGAAACATTCAGTGATGTAAGCCGTTGAAAACTACTTCAACGAAGGTCTGAATTATTTACAGTGTAAACCGTTAGAGATAACTCCAACGTAGCATTGGGAAAGACCCGGTGATGTAAGACATTGAAAACTACTTCAACGAAGGTCAAAATGTCTGATAATGTAAACCGTTGGTGACAACTCCAGCATAACATTGAGAAGGATCCGGTGTTGTAAGTCATTGAAAACTACTTCAACGAAGGTCAGAATGATTGACATTGTAAACCATTGGCGACAACTCCAGCTGTAAGGCCCCCAAATCCGGGTACTTAAAACCCGAACTCGGTGCTTTACGATACCATTTCTATGAGCGGAATAATACTAATAATAATAACAATAATATAAAAGTCAAACTTAATTTACATAATTATCAGAGCCTAGCTCCCAAGTACTTAACCTTTAATACATTCCTTACATAACATGATAAATATTATATGTCATACTTGTCTTAATAATATCAAACTATTACATAAACTACCACAAATCTTATTTGGTTAGCTTTCCTTTTTCTTTGTTTCTGCATGAGCTCTCTGGTTCTTCACACTTAGCTGAAAACATTTAAATATAGCAAGGATGAACATTTAAGTGTCCATCAAGTAATAGCAATTATATATAAAAGCAGAAAGAATTTAAATGTTTTCTTTATACTACGATTCTACAACGATTCAATAGTTGTGAAGTAATCTGTACCAATGATAATAACATATCAATTCTATACCAAATTCTTTTGAAACTACGTATTAACTGTAAATAGGGTTATTGTGACATACTATGAACATTGTTTTCATTTTTGAAAAGGTTAAACAGAAATTCATCTGTAAACCGTCATAACTTACGGGCACGGGGGGTGATCAGCCCATTATGCCCTGCATTGATCAATACTACGTGCAAGAACGAGGGTATCGTTCACTCTGTCCACCTTGGGTGCATAAAAAGTTTTTCCGTGTAAGGGATGTTCATACTTGTCTGGGTTCCAAATCAAAGGTTTTATCTTGTTCAACAATAATCTATAACTCAATATATATATATATATATATATATATATATATATATATATATATATATATATATATATATGGGTAATTGACAAGGTATATCAACATGTGATTAAATACAATGATTACCCAATTAGGACACTTGTATAACCATTTATAGAAATTAACTAACAGAATATATATATCCGAATTACCATACACTAACATGTTGATAATCAATGAGCGTATATAATATAAGGTTAATAATCAGTACAGTAATAATATAATTCATAAATATTCTTACTCATGTCCATTGCATAAAAGAAATGCAAAGGTAAGATACTTACCTGATGCGCTGCTTACAATTTGCAATTTAGATTTATCGCTTATAACACGACCTATCATTAATCAGTTCATTCGTTCGATTAGAACAATATACTATAACACATAGTACTGTATTTCGCAGTCAGCACATACCCTAATCACATTGGCACATAGGTTTAACAACCATTGAATCACAATTAATCACTTATTTAATCACATTATCTAAGTCCAGATCAATTTTTAAAATGTGTCGGTGTACCGACGACTTTATCGGGTAATTATCGAGTCTAAAACTATGTCCTGTAATTTAGTATCAGTCATACTATTTTTAAATGAGTTAATATAATTTTAAAACATTTATTATAATTTATTATAAATTTTCAAACATCGGAATTATATTTAAATGATTTAAATACTAATCAACTCTATTATCATTAGTATTTAATTAATATTAAACTATTAATGAAATCATTTCCAAAATGTTAATGTTATGTATAATAACTTAAAATACTTTTAAAGTATTAATATTACCCTTAAATGATTTTTAAAATATTTAAAATTATTTTAAAATAATTATCATTAATATTAATGTATTATTATCAAAATATTAAAAGTCATTTAATTATAACTTAAAATATTTTTAATTCATTTATATCCCTTTTAAATGATTTTTTAAATTAATAAAACCATTTATAAACCATTTATTTAATATAATTATTAAATAAATTTAATATTATTAATAATAAATTAATAATCATTAGTATTAAATTATTAATGAAATTATTCTTAAAATATTAAAAGTTATGTTTTATAACATTAAATTTCTTTAAACACTTTATTTTCCTTTAAAATGATTATTATAATATTAAAATTATTTTTAAACTAAACTATTTAATATAATTATTAAATATCTTTAACATCATTAATAATAATTAATTAATGAAATTTACCTTTAAATATTGAAAGTTATATTTTATAACTTAGAATATTTTTAAATACCTTATTATTATTTAAAAATTATTTTTAATATAATAAAATTTTTTTTAATCAATTTATTTTATTCGTTTAGTAAATAAGTTAATTATCATTAATATTAATTTATTAATGAAATTTACCACAAAATATTAAAATTCATTAAAAATAACTTCAAATATTTTCCTTATATCATAATATAATTTTAAATAACTTTTTTAAATATTAAAATCATTTTTAAATAATTTATTTAATATAAATTAAATGCTTTTAATATTCCAAAAATATTAAATATTTATGAAATATATTAAAAATAATTAAAAACTAATTTTTGAAATTTAAAATAATTTTTAATAATTTATTTGGTATTTTTAATAATTAAAAACTATTTTTTTTCTATTTATTAATTAATTTTTGAAAAATAAATTACTATCTGTCGCTAAAGACTGCCTACAGCGACAGAACCGTCGCTATAGGTGTTCTTCATATTCTTCATACAAACCCAGAAAATCAAGTCAGAAACCGGGCTAGCTACTTTGACCAAACTTTAATCTTAATCTATCATGATTCAAGGCATGCTCGTGATCATATATTAAAGTGCTAGTGCAGGACTACAATATTCAACAACAAAAACAATCATAACATGCATAACATGAAAGATCTAAGGCCCTAAATTAGCTGTCAGAGCTGTTTTTCATTTCTGGGTTTACTCAGAAATGAAGAACAGTTCGAGTGACCACTTTTGATTGTCAATAACTGGCAACACATGAATTTTTTTTGTGTTCTAAAAGCTTTAATGTGTAGACAACATACCAATGTACAGATTTATATCAAAACATCACCAAAAACAACAACGGACCACACAATTATAAGCTGGTCAACCACTGTCAGAAATAAGTCTCAAAAAATTTTGGAAATTTCCCAGAAACCGAAAATATGACCGGATGGTCTACTTTGACCATCCACTACCTTCGATCCGTTAACTTTTAATGAGCTTTTAAGGCATAAAATTAAAGTACTTATACCATAAAACAATATTGATACTTTAACCAAAACAAAACAACTAACAACACAAAGATCTGGGCCCATGAACTTACTGTCAGAGCTTTCCGGGCAAGTTCATGGCTGCCCATATTTTCACCAGTCAATGCCGCTCAACGGTATTTGACCATGAATATCTACCAATCTGTACATCCATTGACCTCGATTCTTTTTGCAGATTAAAGACAACATTCCAGGCTACATAAAAAACTTAAAAACAACAAAAATCATAAACGAGAAATGATCTATGGCCACTGACATTAGTTGTCAGACCACAGATCTAACTTTTCCCAGATTTTTCAAAAACACAAATCCGAGCTTCTAAATGTTATGGATCCAACATTTAGCAACCCAGATCGTCAAAATTGACTACAACTAACATATTTTAACAATAAAAACTAACATCTAACACAGAATCTATGGATAGATTTCAAGCTAGGGTTTTATACCTTTCTAAGATTAATTTCTGATTTCTGGCTACTGATGTTGTTATGAAATTCGCGGGGCTTGATGTTGTGACTTTAAAATTTAAAATTTTCGTTGGTTCTAGTGAGAGAAGCTCTTGGTTGAGTGTTGAACAAAAATGTCTAATAAATGTTCATTTCTCTCTCTTCCTATCTTTATATAGACATACAAGGTGCATGTATTAGCTGATCTACAAGGCTTGTGCTGTCAATTTTGTGTCACAAAGAGTTGGTATGAGTTGGTAAACAACTTCCTCAATTGTCAAAACCTATATATTAGCCAAAATAATACACTAGGGGCAAAATGGTCAAATTGTAAATTATTTTAATGGCAACCAAGTAATTTACCAAACCCTTAGGGTTGAACCCTAACCTAAGGTTTAGCACATAACATAAATAGGATTTAGCAACTAGGGTTTGAAAAAAAAATTAATTAATTTTAGTTTCTAATTTTTGCAAATTAGCGTTTCTTAATCGCTTTTTAATTTTCTAATTACATATACAGGAACATTAGGGTTTAAAATTCACTAAACATAATTAACCTTGATACTTTAGCAATTAGAGTTTAAAATTAGTAATTAGTTTTTTATAATTTCTAATTAGGGTTACTAATATTAGAAATTAGGATTTTCTAAAAATTAATATATCTAAATGTTAATTAGGGTTAACCTAATTAATCATGAAATCACATAACACAATTATATAATAATCTCGAACTCATGATTGAGTTTCAAGTTAGGGTTTTCTCATTTCAAAAATTAGGATTTTCGAAATATTAATTAGGGTTTCTAATTTAGAAATTTATAATTAGGGTTTTCTAAAGATTAGGGTTTCTAGATTTTTAATTAGGGTTTACCTAATTAACCCACAACATAAATTATATAACACAGTTATATAACCGTCTTAAACCCACAATTAATTTTCAAATTAGGGGTTTCCCCAGTAAAATTAGGGTTTAACCAATTAATATAAGGGTTTTGAAATTAAACACCATAATTGACCGACCATTATCAATACGTACATACAGTACACATTTATAGTACTGAAAAATTAAAATATAATTCGTATTATATTATTATTCTCATTCCTCGATAAAAATCTAAAATTAGGGTTTGGATTCCATATCTGATTTATTTATCATATTTAACCTTAATAATTAAGATAAAATAATTAACTTAATAATCTGTACTAAAATTCATATAATAAAATAATTATTATAATTATTCTAAAAATCACTTCATATATTATTTAAATAATATATAATTATATTTTCATGAAAAATAATTAATAAAAATATTTTTACTTAAAAATTAATTATTATAAGAATATACTTTATAAAAATCAATAATTCTAAAACCCTGGTGACAACCTCGAGAGATCAATTCATACCCCCGACGACAACCCCAAGAGATCAAATCAAACCCCGCCGACAACCCCGAGAAATAACAAACCAAACTCAGAGACAACTCTGAGGACTGACAAAAGTTAACACAGTCCAATCTCAGAGATAAGCCTGAGAAAAGACAACTACGACTGCATTAAACCCGGAGGCAATCCGGAGGGGAAAAATAGTAATTTTGCCAACTAAACATCAATTTAGCCCAAATCACTACTATGAAGGTCACGCAAGACCATAACATCAATCCTGAGTGAAAAATAATACAAGACAGCTCAACAGACTGACTGCAAAGACTTGAAGATCTAGTCATGGACCCATCTTCTCGGATTCAAAAAAAATCACATCACACGTCATTATGTAGCTCTCAGAAAGGGCTTCCGGAAAGGTATAACATGCCTCAATCGGATTCCCCGATTAAAAGTTATGAAGGTTCGAGCAGACTGCGCGTTGGTCCAAGTACACGTACTTCGAGACAAAGGGACCCACGCGGCTACCGCGGGTAGACCCGTGACTACTTTGGTATATAAATAAGACCCCCCATCATCCATAAAAGAGAAGAAAAAAAGAGAAAAAGAGAGGGAATTCCGCTCATTTCAGCTCTCAATCCCTCCTACAGTGTTTCAAAATTCGATATTCTTATTTGTAAACACTTGTATAAATATATATTACAACATATCAATTGTTAACCAGTGGAAACTGAGTTTTCAAGCTCCAAAAGTAATTTAAAGCCTTCGTCGCAACACACTGTGTAAGACCCCAACTTATTAATGAATAAAATCAAATTTTCTCTAATTATTATTGTGATTAATAAGGTGTTAATTTGATATAATATTTTGGTTATGGGTGAAATATGCAAATTTTGCAAAATAAACAAGTGGTTATAAAATATTCATTGTTGTCGGGGAATATTCGTTTGGTCGTAGAATATTCTTTCTGTCAGAAAATATTCGTATGACGGCGCAGCTATTTGTAGTCCCCATAACGAAAAACGGTCGGATGAAGATAACGACAAAATTGAGTTTTTATAATTAACGGCGTAGTTGTTACGTTAACACTGTTGAAACCCCCGGTGGTAAAAATACAGTAATACGCGTGGTTGCACAGTAGCACATGGATTGCACAGTATTTTTGAATTATTGATTCTTACGAAGGAAGGCACTACTCAATAATTGTTACATTAGTTACTATTTAATATTTTATTTTATTGACTCAATAATTACTGCGTTGATATTTTATATTATTGTTGTTTCAATAATTGTTACTGCACAGTATTTCTCATTATCAAATCAATAATTTATATTATTTGAATAATGTTATTAGATAACATTATTGGCAATTTCTAGAAAGTTCTGTCTATGGAGAGGTTTGGTCACCTAATTGTGCGCCAGTAAGGAGAAATCCTTATTAGAACTCTTTCCTGGAAACGGCCTGGTTGTCATAAATGTGATTCTGTAATATTATTTGTGAATAATTAATTATTGATTCATATGATAAGAAAATATTTATTTTATGTGAGTATAAATGTTGGATATATTTATTGTGGTTAAAAATGAAGGAGTTAATGTTGAGGTGTTTTATCAGTATTTTTTTCGGAATAAAGGTATTAAAAATCAAATAAGGGTTTTTGAGATATATTGTGGGGGTTATAATTTTTAATCCGACCGTTGGATCGTTGTGATTTTTGGATGTGTTATACATATATAAGTTGAGTATATGTCCACAAATTTTGAACCGTTAAAATTGAACGTAAGATTTGTTATGAATTTTAAGAGATGACTGGTTCAGATATTGTTGAAGTTTCAGAATTTATCATTTTAATGGAAAATTCTAGAATTGGTGGGCTCCACTTTTGGTTGGTGAGAAAGTGTGCTAAGATGGTAGGCTTGAATAGTAGCAGGTAAAGCCATCAGGTTGCAGGTCAAGTCTGTTTCGGCGTGCTAATATTTTCCTATAAATAGAGGGCTAAGTTAGAATTGAAAATTACACCAGAATTCATAAGTTTTCTCTCTTTCTCTCTCTATATTATCGAGCGTATTTTGTGAGTATTTAGATACTTTGAGAGTTGCTATACAGTGCAAGTTTCTTTCAACACTATATCGATATTCCAATCCGAAGTACGGTTATTTTGTGGTAAAGGATATTATTTTCTTCCTAATGATGTTATTCTTTCAACATCATTATGTCAAAATATTGGTCTGAACTTTTTATCAAATTTGGAACTTTTTGTGTCGGGGTTACTATTCTTGTATACGGCACTATTCACGTATACGGCACTATTCACGAATATGACACTATTCACCAAAAAAATGAAAATTTCTTCTTTTTATCCAAGATGTCTATTATGGTTACTATCTTTGATTGTATCCATGTTTTGATCTTTATTTTTGAATTCTACTTCGAAATTGGTTATTATGGAGTATTATTGAACTTGGATAAATTGTAATACGAATCCCTAATATTTGTTCTTTTATCTCACTGGATTCATTTTTTTTAAAATATTTTTCATCATCCTCAGTCCTAAATGATGATATTACTGAATATCTTTGGCCTGTAGTGCAAAGATGTATGATTACCTGATGAATATCTTTGGCCCGTAGTGCAAAGATGAACAGGTGTTGAGATGAACATGACCAACTGGTGATACAAATGAATATCTTTGGCCTGTAGTGCAAAGATGAATATTTGATTCAAAATATATATTGATTGATGTTACATGGATAAAATATTGATCTTCTACTCAATGCGTCAGCTACTACGTTTGCTTTTCCAGGATGATATTGGATGGTATGATCGTAATCTTTCAGCAGCTCGAGCCAACGTCGTTGCCGCATATTGAGTTCCTTTTGGGTGAAGAAATATTTGAGGCTTTTATAATCTGTATAGATCTCCACTTTCTCCCCATACAGGTAGTGTCTCCAGATCTTCAACGCGAAAACGACTGCTGCCAACTCCAAATCATGAGTAGGATAATGCCTCTCATATTCTTTGAGTTGTCGCGAGGCATAGGCTATGACTTTCCCATGTTGCATGAGAACACATCCTAACCCTTTGCCTGAAGCATCGCTGTAGATAAAAAATCCATCCGAACCTGATGGTATTGTCAGAACAGGTGCCAAAATGAGTCTTCTCTTGAGTTCTTGAAAACTCTTCACATAATCCTCGCTCCAACCGAACTTTATATCTTTACGAGTCAGCTAAGTTAACGGAGTAGCAATTCGAGAAAATCCTTCCACGAATCTCCGATAGTAACCGGCTAAGCCCAGAAAGCTACGTACTTCGGTCACCGACTTTGGTTGCTCCTAACTTTGTATGGCTTCAATCTTTGCCGGGTCGACAGATACTCCATGTTTTGACACCACGTGCACAAGGAATGCTACTTCCTCAAGCCAGAACTCGCATTTCTTCAGCTTGGCATATAGCTTGTTATCACGAAGCCTTTGCAGTACCAGCTTCAAATGGTGCTCATGATCTTCACGGCTTTTGGAATAGATGAGGATGTCATCAATAAAGACAACAACGAACTGATCCAAATATTCTTTGAACACACAGTTCATCATATCCATGAAAGCAACAGGAGCATCAGTCAATCCAAACGACATGACTAAGAATTCATAATGCCCATACCGAGTTCTGAAGGCAGTCTTTGAAATATTCTCAGTTTTAATCTTCAGCTGATGATATCCAGAACGAAGATCGATCTTTGAAAAGAATTGTGCTCCTTACAACTGGTCAAACAGGTCATCAATGCTAAGTAGCGGATACCTAATCTTGATGGTGATATGATTCAATTCTCGATAGTCGATACAAAGTCGCATACTACCATCTTTCTTTTTTATGAATAACATAGAAGCACACCAAGGAGATGTACTAGGACGAATAAAACCGATGTCCAACAGCTCCTGTAGTTGGACCTTTAACTCCTGAAGTTCAATAGGAGCCATTCGATATGGGGTTTTAGAAATGGGCTTTGTACCTGGTTCAAGGTCAATAAAGAAATCAACTTCACGTTCTGGGGGTAAACCGGGAAGTTCTTCAGGAAATACGTCAGGAAATTCATTAACAACAGAAATTTTATTCAAATATGACGTGTTTTTGTTCAAGTCCGTGACATGGACTAAGAAAGCTTGACATCCGTTTTTCAATAAACGAATAGCTTTGTGGCTTGATATGACAGTGACTGATTTTAGTGGTTTAGTAGTTTGAATTCGTATGACAAGTTGGTTAGGAATATGAAAACTAACAACCTTACAAAAACAATCAATTTTAGCATGATGAGTGGTTAACCAATCAATTCCTAAAATCACATCAAAAGCAAGTATCTTTAAAGAGATAAGATCAACAGGTAATGTGATAATGCCAACTTGGATCATGCAAGATTTATAAAATGTAGATGTAACGAAGGTTTCACCCAACGGAGTTTCAACAGATAAGTCAACGTCCAATTTCTCCGGAGTCAAGTTTAAACGTTGAGCACAAGCAGGAGAGATAAAAGAATGGGTAGAACCGGTATCTAGTAAGGTATAAACTTCGCAAGAGTTCAAGATTAGCTTACCCGTGATCACCTCGTTTGGGTTCCTCGCGTTCTGGGCAGTCACGACAAACGCCCTTTCAGGAACCACCAACTTTGACTTGTTCGGAACAGCCTTCGGAGTTACCATCCCCGTTGAACTTGGTTTCACAACAAGATAATCTTCAGCTATATGACCTTCCTTTCCACAGTTATAACATACCTTGAACTATTGTGGGCAGTTTGGGCTGATGTGTCCCTATTTCCCGCATTTGTAACAAACGACCGGTGGTCGTTCTCCTCCCTTAGAAACAACTGATGTTGGTGCTGACGTCTTTAAGCTATCATTGTTGTACCTTTTCCTTTTGAAATCTCCTCCCGACTCGCTCTTTCTATTCTCACAGCCACGATTACCACCAGAGTGGTTACCGCTTTTGTCTGAATGCTTTCCTTCCCTCTGGTTGTCATTGCTCCGATGACCGCTGCCACCGGTATGACCCTGGTTGTGGTCCCTCCGTTGAACATACTCATTATCTCGCTCTAATAATTGAACCTTGTTTACAATATCTGAATATAAAGAAAATTTATGAGAGATAAGATATTGCTGAATCTCGGGCTTTAAACCTCTCAGAAACATCCTTGTCATTCATTCCTCATTTTCGACCAAATGAGGTGCAAACCTGGAAAACTCTGCAAACTTCGCCTCATATTGGGACACCGTCATGTTGTTTTGTTCCAGTCTGATAAACTCCACCTCCTTCATATGACGAATACTTTCAGGAAAGTACTTGTCATTGAACAGTTTCTGAAATATTTTCTAGGACATGTTGAGTTTGTCAGGCTGGGTACGCTTCACAGACTCCCACCAGTAGTCTGCCTCACCGCAGAACATAAAGGTGGCGAATGGAACATCGAATATCTTGGTAATTTGCTTGACCTATATAGGTATACAACACACATTCTGAGTCGCCAAATACATGGTACAGAAAGCAAACTACAACTTCAATAATACAATTGTTGTGCAAAATACGACAACACATACTGTGAGTTAAAATACAAATATTGTCTTCTAGACAATATCCACACTCAAATAAGTCCTCAATACAATTATTCAAACATAATTTTACAGAAATAGTGAGGACTGCTAAAACATCTTTCTAGAACCATCACTCCATACCCCGACTAGATCCTGCTATGTTCTCACCTCCTCAGAAGAAAAATGGAACAAAAAGGAAAATGGTGAGCTCAACTAGCCCAGTAAAGAATATTATGACTAAGATAATATACAACAAATTATCATTAGTATTCAACAGGGAAAAATCTGATAGAATATAATCAACAACAAGTTTTAGATCAACAACTGCAGCGGAAACAGCAAACCATTAGAAGAGTCAAGTAGAGAAAGAATTCTACTATCTTCTAAGATTTAAAAGTCCATCATCAATATTTTATCCCTGTAACATCGATTAATAATCATCTTTAACCAAATATTCATCTTTGCACTACAGGCCAAAGATATTCATTTGTATCACCAGTCGGTCATGTTCATCTCAACACCTGTTCATCTTTGCACTACAGGCCAAAGATATTCATTAAGTAATCATATATCTTTGCACTACAGGCCAAAGATATTCAGTAATATCATCATTTAGGACTAAGGATGATGAAAAATATCTTAAAGAGAACAAATCCAGTGAGACAGAAGGACAAATAGTAGGGATTCGTATAACAGTTTATCCAAGATCAATAATACTTCATAATAACCAATTGTGAAGCAAAATTCAAAAATAAAGATCAAAACATGGATACAATCAAAGATAGTAACCATAATAGACATATTGGACAAAAAAAAAATTTATTTTTCGGTGAATAGTGCCGTATTCGTGAATAGTACCGTATACGTGAATAGTGTCGTATACGCGAATAGTAACCCCGACACAAAAAGTTCTAAATTTGATAAAAACTCATATCAATATTTCAGCATAATGATATTGAAGAAAATAATATCATTAAGAAGAAAATAATATCCCTTACCTCAAAATATCAGTACTTCTGGTCGGAATACCGGTATAAGGCTGGAAGAAACTTGCTCTGATGAATAGAAACTCTCAAAGTACTAAATACTCACAAAATACACTCAATAATCTAGAGAGAGAAAGAGAGAAAACTTATTTCTGGTGTGATTTTCAATTCTAACTTAGCCCTCTATTTATAGGAAAATTTTAGTAGGTTTGACCTGCAACCTGATGGCTTTACCTTCTACTATTTTCACCCACCACATTTGAAATATAATTCAGCACATTTCTTCACCAACCACAAGTGGGGCCCACCAATTCTAGAATGTTCCACCAAAATGATAAACTCCGAAAATTCAACAATTTCTGAACCAGTCATCTCGTAAAATTCATAATAAATCATACGTTCATTTTTAACGGTTCAAAATTTATGGACATATACTCAACTTATATATGTATAACATATCCAAAAATTACCATGATCCAACGGTCGGATTAAAAATTATAACCCCCGCAAAATATCTCAAAAACCCTGATTTTTAATACCTCCATTCCGACAAAAATACTGATTAAAAACCTCAACATTAACTCCTTCATTTTTAACCACAAAAATATATCCCTCATTTATATCCACATAAAATAAATATTTTCTTATCATATGAATCAATAATTAATTATTCACAAATAATATTACAGAATCACATTTATGACAACCAGGCCGTTCCTAGGAAAGAGGGGGCTTTTCAATAAGAATTTCTCCTTACTGGCGCGCAATTAGATGACCAAACCTCTCCTTAGACAGAACTTTCTAGACATTGCCAATAATGTTATCTAATAATATTATTCAAATAATATGAATTATTGATCTGATAATAGAAAATACTGTGCAGCAACAATTATTGAAACAACAATAATATAAAATATCAACGCAGCAATTATTGAATCAATAAAATAAAATATTGAACAATAACTACTGTAACAATTATTGAGTAGTGCCTTCTTACGTAAGAATCAATAATTGGTACAATACCGTGTGCTACTGTATTTTAACCATCGGGTATTCCAACAGTATTAACGGTAACAACTACGCCGTTATTTATAAACAACTTATACTTGTCGTTTTCTTCATCCAATCGCTTTCCGTTATGGGACCCACACAAGGTTGCGCCGTCGTACGTATATTCCCCGACAGCAAGAATATTCCACGACCAAACGAATATTCCCCGACAAAATGAATATTTTATAACCACTTGCTTATTTTGCAAAATTTGCACATTTCACCCATAACCAAAGTATTATATCAAATTAACCCCTTATTATTCACAATAATATTTAGAAAAAATTTGATTTTATTCATTAATAAGTTAGGGTCTTACAACAACTACAACTTCATTAATACAATTGTTGTGTAAAATACAACAACCTAAAACTCTGAGTTTGAATACAAATATTCTCTACTAGATATTATACAAACTCAAAAGGAGTACTTATTACAATTATTATCACACTATTTTATAAAATAGTGAGGACTGCTAACACCACTGACTGAAAACCTCACTACGCACCCCGACTAGTTCTCGCTATATTCTCGCCTCCTAAGAAAAATGGAACAAAAAGGGTGAGCTCAACTAGCCCAGTAAAGAATATTATGACTAAGATAATATACAACAAATTATCATTAGTATTCAACAAGGAAAAATCTGATAGAATGTAATCGACAACAAGTTTTAGATCAACGACTGCAGCGGAAAAAGCAATCCATTAGAAGAGTCAAGTAGAGAATGAGTTCTACTATCTACTAAGATTTAAAAGTCCATCATCAATATTTTATCCCTGTAACAACAATTAATATTTATCTTGAATCAAATATTCATCTTTGCACTACAGGCCAAAGATATTCATTTGTATCATCAGTTGGTCATGTTCATCTCAACACCTGTTCATCTTTGCACTACGGGCCAAAGATATTCATCAGGTAATCATTCATCTTTGCACTACAGGCCAAAGATATTCATTTGTATCATCATTTAGGACTGAGGATGATGAAAAATATTTTAAAGAAAATGAATTCAGTGAGATAAAAGATCAAATACTAAGGATTCGTATTACAGTTTATACAAGTTTAATAATATTCCAAAATAACCAATTTTAAAGCAGAATTAAAAAATAATGATCAAAACATGGATACAATCAAAGATAGTAACCATAATAGACAACTCGGACAACAAGAAGAAATTTTCATTTTTCGATGAATAGTGTCGTATCCGTGAATAGTGCCGTATACGTGAATAGTGCCGTATACGTGAATAGTAACCCTGACACAAAAAGTTCCAAATTTGATAAAAAGTTCAGACCATTATTTTGGCATAATGATATTGAAGAAAATATCATTTAAGAAGAAGATAATATCTCTTACCTCAAAATATCAGTACTTCTGGTCGGAATACCGGTATAAGGCTGAAAAAACATGTTCTGATGAATAGAAACTCTCAAAGTATCTAAATACTCACAAAATACACTCAATAATCTAGAGAGAGAAAGACAGAAAACTTGTTTCTGGTGTGATTTTCAATTCTAACTTAGCCCTCTATTTATAGGAAAATGTTAGCATGCCGAAGAAGACTTAACCTGCAACCTGACGGCTTTACCTACTACTATTCAAGCCTACCACATTTGAATAAAAATCGCAGCACATTTCTTCAGAAACTAAGAGTGGGGCCCACCAATTCTAGAATTTTTCACCAAAATGATAAACTCCAAAAATTTAACAATTTCTGAACCAGTCATCTCGTAAAATTCATAATAAATCATACGTTCATTTTTAACGGTTCAAAATTTGTAGACATATACTCAACTTATATATGTATAACATATCCAAAAATTACCACGATCCAACGGTCGGATTAAAAATTATAACCCTCGCAAAATATCTCAAAAATCCTGATTTTTAATTCCATCATTCCGATAAAAATACTAATAAAAATCTCAACATTAACTCCTTCATTTTTAACCACAATAAATATATCCAACATTTATATCCACATAAAATAAATATTTCCTTATCATATGAATCAATAATTAATTATTCACAAATAATATTACAGAATCACATTTATGACAACCAGACCGTTCCCAGGAAAGAGGGGGCTTTCCAACAAGGATTTCTCCTTACTGGCGCGCAATTAGGTGACCAAACCTCTCCTTAGACAGAACTTTCTAGACATTGCCAATAATGTTATCTAATAATATTATTCAAATAATATGAATTATTGATCTGATAATGGGAAATACTGTACAGTAACAATTATTGAAACAACAGTAATATAAAATATCAGCGCAGCAATTATTGAATCAATAAAATAAAATATTGAATAGTAACTACTGTAATAATTATTGAGTAGTGTCTTCCTTCGTAAGAATCAATAGTTCAAAAATACTGTACAATTCGTGTGTTACTGTACAACCACGCGTATTACTGTATTTTTAACTACCGGGTATTCTAACAGTGTTAACGGTAACAACTACGTCATTATTCAATTTTGTCATTTTCTTCATTCGACCATTATCCGTTATGGGGCCCACAATTGACTGCGCCGTCGTACGAATATTCCCCGACAGAAAGAATATTCCACCGACAAAATGAATATTTTATAACTACTTGCTTATTTTGCAAAATTTTCACATTTCACCCATAACCAAAGTATTATATCAAATTAATACCTTATTATTCACAATAATAATTAGAGAAATTTGATTTTATTCATTAATAAGTTGTGGTCTTACAATATAGGTCAAGTAAATTACTAAGATATTCGATGTCTTGGGATGCACGGAGGAACAGAAGGTTCCATTCGCCACCTTTATGTTCCGCGATGAGGCAGACTACTGGTGGGAGTCTGTGAAGCGTACCCAGCCTGACGCACTCAACATGTCCTAGGAAATATTTCAGAAACTGTTCAATGACAAGTACTTTCCTGAAAGTATTCGTCATATGAAGAAGGTGGAATTTATCAGACTAGAACAAAACAACATGACAGTGTCCCAGTACGAGGCGAAGCTTGCAGAGTTATCCAAGTTTGCTCCTCATTTGGTCGAAAATGAGGAACAAATGACAAGGATGTTTCTGAGAGGTTTAAAGCTCGAGATTCGGCAATATCTTATCTCTCATAAATTTTCTTTATATTCAGATGTTGTAAATAGGGCTCAATTATTAGAGCGAGATAATGAGTATGTTCAACCGGTGGAAGCGGTCATCGGAGCAATGACAACCAGAGTGAAGGAAAGCATTCAGACAAAAGCGGTAACCACTCTGGTGGTAATCGTGGCCGTGAGAATAGAAGGAGCGAGTCGGGAGGAGATTTTAAAAGGAAAAGGTACAACAATGATAACGTGAAGACATCAGAACAAACATCAACTGTTTCTAGGGGAGGAGAATGACCACCGGTCGTATGTTACAAATGCGGGAAAGAGGGACACATCAGCCAAAACTGCCCACAACAGTTCAAGGTATGTTATAACTGTGAAAAGGAAGGTCATATAGCTAAAGATTGTCTTATTGCGAAACCAAGTTCAACAGGGAGAGTGATGATAAGTGGTTTTAGTCCTACTTATCGGGTATCTATTACTTGAATTATTTGCTTAATCTCATGTTTCTTAGGTACTTTTTATACGTTTTATGTTATTTTGTAGGCGATGACACGGCATTGGCATGAAGAAGCAAGGGAAAGAATTCGTACATCTTTTGGACTAAACTACGCAAGAAAATGTTATTAGGGAATATTGAAGGACTTTGAACATCAAGTTGGATGCATGTTCTTGGCTTGAAAATTAGAATTTACGGTAGCTCTACTTCTTATCTTTACGGAACATCTTGAATTGTCCCAATCGGAGTTCGGATGCGAGACGTATGGCCAAAATATCAACAAAGATCAAAGCTAAGAGTTGTCATACTTGCCATTTACACAACATCTAATTCAAGCTCAATTTCCGCCATGGTCCAATTCGAATCTGTCAATCCTCAAAGCATTAAAGTTGTAGATCTCGTCGTTATCTTTGATTTGATAGGTGGCAGGCCCCGTAACTCCAAGCGGATCAGAAGTTATGCGTGTTTTACCAAAGGACGTCGCAGCAGAAAACAGGGCAGCGCGGACCGCGCTAGGGCGCGCCGGGCGGCCATATTTTCTGACTCAGTAGCGCAGCCAGCGCCCAGAAAGGCTTAGCAGCGGCGCTGAGCGCGCTAGGCAGCGGGAATTGAGTCAAATTAGGTTATTTGATGTCCAAATTGAGCTAGAATAGGATTCTGAGTTGCCTAACTTGCTAGGATGTCCATTAGAACTCTAAATACTTGAGTTTAACTTGGATTGGGAGGCTAATTCTAAGACTTTATAAAATCCCTCTTGGGATAGATCTCTATTATCAAAATTCTTTACTTTCTTTCTTAGATTAGGAACCCTAGATTAGATTAGAATTGAAGATTAAAGCTATTGATTATCATTGGAGAATCAAAGTGGAAGCAAGAGAATGCAGATTTGTTTATCTCAATTCTAATTTCTTTTCTTATTTATTTGTATCTTTTTAATGTTTAATCAATTGTGGATGATGGATTCTAGTTTATTTATGAATTAAAATCTATTTTGAGATTACTATGGATCTTATTGTGTAGTTTACTTTGATATGCTTCTTTGTTAGTCTTATTAGCTATATTTGGATTGTCTACTATGATTTGTAATGAATTGCTTAATTGTCTAGCTAACAATTACCGTGATAATCTATATGAACTCGAGAGATGAAGTATAGATTTAGATCTGATCATGATAGCATATGTTTGTGATTTCTACATAGATGGAATTCATGATTCGTGTTTAGGATAGAGATATACCTTTATGCCATATGTAGTCTAATAAGAACTTGAACTTAAACCCTTTTTAATTGTAATTCACATAGAGATATAGTGGGTTAGTTAATTAGGGTGTTCAAATTGATTCTATCATCTGTGGATTTGATTTGATATGAGTATGGTGCATTGAGAGATGGTCATATTTTACTTTTGTGTTCTTGATTAACAATCCAGTATAAATAATTTGGCTTAACAGGAAGTGTGTTGATTTAAATGAAACAATAAGTGAAATTGTAATCTCAAGTCTTCAATATCTTGTTTCATTCTAGGGATAGTTAGTAATAGTTTATTTAATTATTTTAAATTAAATTATTAAATCATTTGTTTAAATAAGATTGAGTTGGTACGGGTTAGTACTTGGTGATTTTTGTTAAATAATTCTCTGTGGGAACGATACTCTACTCATTACTTTATTGCTTGTTGACCACGTACACTTGCGTGTTTTGCGTATATAGATTTTACCCAACAAGTTTTTGGCGCCGTTGTCGGGGAATTAGTTAATATATTCTTGCCAATATTAGCTTTAATCAAATTAATCTTAATTTAAACATTTTTTTTCTTTTTATTTAATTCTCTTCCTATTTTTCTTTCTTGTTAGGTACCATGGCGGAATTTAATTATCAATGGTCGTATACGAGAATGACTCAACCAAGGAGAACGGAGATTGATGGACCCGCGACACTTTCTGCATTATCAGCACAGATTGAGACACTTTCGAGGAGGTTGGACACTTTTGCAGCACAACATCGTCAAAGTGTAGCGGTTACTTGTAATTATTGTGCTAGTAATCATCCGAGTCATCAATGCACCGTTAGTTTTGGGCCGGGACAACACGGTGGTGAATACCTCAACGATTATGCATATGCCAATTATCACCAAGATTGGGGGTATCACCCGGATTCGTCATGGAACTACAATTATGAAGACCAATACTACGCTTCAAATCAATCATACACACCGGACTTTTCATGTCCACCTCCATTGCCACAAGAAGAAAAGCCAAATCCGATGGATGTAATATTGAAGGGCATAGCAGACCAAGAGGAGAGGATGATGAGTCAAGAAATATCGAGCTTCAATTTTCAGAACCAGATGGAACAACTTAACATTACTTCAAACATTGGTCCTAAATATATGGCTTCCGAGACTGAGACAAATAATTCAAGGTTGGAGGAATTGTTGTCCAAGTTCATAGCATCAAACGAGGAGAGGAGGATTAATCAAGAGCGGTTAATTCAGAATCAAGAGATATCAATTCAAAATCTGCAGAACCAGATGGATCAAATGTTCAAAGCTTTGAACAACTATCCTCAAAACAATTGGTGTTATGACGAGGATTCCGAGATTGATGAAGTGCTACAACTGGATGAGATACGAGATGTTGAAAAAGAGGAGACAAGTGGGGATGAACTAACTATGAGTACTAACGCGGATGAGCCGATGTTATTAATGCCTCAAGTACCTTCTCCGCCACAGTTCAAGGGTTCAGTTAGATTTGTAAAATCATGCCCACTTGGTAGTAATGTCGATGTCGAAGCTCTTGTTGACATAAGAGCGAGTACAATTTTTAATCCATGATGGGACGAGAAAGAGAAAATAGACGAAGAGCCCATTGTGTGTGATAAGCTTCCATGCCCCAAAGTGATCACATACACAATGGAGAAAACACCTAGCAATGGGACGTTCTCGATTGAGAGCATTCCAAATCAGACCATGCTAGGTGACTTTAAAGCAATGGCTATCACAATTGGGAACCTACCAAAAGCAACATTATTTCCAATGGATGGAGGGTTCCTCAATTATCGAAGAGGAATTGGATAGGGCTGACCAGATAAAGTCGGGCTTACGACGTTAAAACTAGCGCTACTTGGGAGGCAACCCAAGCTCTAAACTCTTTCTCTTTTAGTTATTATTTAAATCTTAGTTTACAATCTAGTTTAAATATGTGTGTTTTTTTTATCCGAGATTAACTACATCTATGCAAAATGTACAGAAAATTCATGGAAAATCAGTCAAGTAGCTACTGCCCCTATAGCGTGGAGCGCGCCACAAACAGCGCGGACCGCGCCACTAGGTCAGTAAGGAAAGCAATTCACACCCTCAGGAGCCCTCACACACTGCCCTACTAGGGCGGAGCGCGCCACCAACAGCGCGGACCGCGCCACCAGGTCAGACACTTCTACTTCCAACAGGCGCGCTTAGCCCTTATTAGTCTTCCAGGCGCAGAGCGCGCCACGATAAGCGCGGACCACGCGGTGACGACAGCTGCACAACACAGAGCCGTGTTCAGTCCAAAAGCCCCACCTCTCCATCTCTCCACAACAATGATACCACCTCTCCACTTCTCCTAATTCTACTACACTTCCTATTCCCCATAACCTCACATTAATTCATCTTTACCTCTCCTTCTCCTTTTCAACTTCCATTCCCATTAAACCCATCCATCCCCAACTTCCAATCCACGTTGGTTTTCAATTTTCGCGCCGCTCAAAAATCCGAGGCGTTGAAAGTGGTTTAATTGCAATGTTAGTCAAGTCCAACTCAAGGGTGGTTCCCAATTTATTCCAATGTGTCTGGCCTATTCTTCAGACTTAGCAGACAAGGAGGAACATGCTATATTTTCAGGGAAGTTCTCTCTTTTAATTTTTTCTATCTTAGCCATTGAGGACAATGTCTGTTTTAAGTTTGGGGGCATTTTAGTGTCGTATTGCATATAGTTAGTTATTTACATTGTAGTTCATATAGTTACATTTAGTTTTTGCATTCAGTTTCTCGAAATAATAAAAAAATATTAAAAAAATTAAAAAAAATCAAAAATAATAGTTTGTTACTATGTTTATATAGCATTTAGTACATCTTGCATGATTCCAGCTGTTAGATAGTTACAGTTTATTTTGGCCAATGATAAAATTGGAATTGGGTAGACAAGTATAGTACTAACTATTAGAGCTTTGATCTAATTTCTTGTTATGAATTGAGTCTTTTGCTGTTTGAAACTGGTATAATAAGGATAGCACTGTAAGAACAACTTGTTGATTGATTGAGTTTAAATTGATACATAATGAGACTCTAAAGGATAATGCTAGTTTGAATGAAAGAATGACAAGAATAAGTTGTGATGGCTAAGGTTAGATAAGAACCTAAGTTTTGGGGAATATTTGGGGTATATAAGCTGAAAAAAAAAGGGAAAAGAAAAAAAAAGAGTTGAATAAATTGAGTCCTGTGGTGGGTCGAGAAGAAGCGTGAAATGCACTCCCCATAAACACAGGCGTGAGATGGAGCGTAAAACGCACTCACTATCCATCAACCAAATAAAAAAAAGAATAAAACGGGAAATAAGAGCAAAAAGCCCCCGTAGATGAAAAATGAAGCATAAGTATCCCATGTTGACCCTCGATATTTAGTTGGATCTAGCTTATTTTTGGATTTCTTGAGTTTACATTGTTTGATGCCTTCGAAGAGACTTATTATGTGTTAAATTTGATTTTATATCAGCTAACATTGTTGTGGAGCACACACGCACTATATCAATGATAACAGTCTAAGATTTGATGATTGATTAAGGAGTTAATGATTTGTTTTGATATGATGTATTATCGTATTTACTTGATTTCTCTAAGGCCGGTTGAATAGACTTGTTTTTGTCATTACTGTTGGATTCGTAGGCATGTAGATTAGTTGCATTACATGGCATTATTATTTTTTGTTTTTGCTTGAGGACAAGCAAATGTTTAAGTTTGGGGTATTTGATAAGTGGTTTTATTCCTACTTATCGGGTATCTATTACTTGAATTATTTGCTTAATCTCATGTTTCTTAGTTACTTTTCATACGTTTTATGTTATTTTGTAGGCGATGACACGGCATTGGCATGAAGAAGCAAGGGAATGAATTCGTACATCTTTTGGACTAAACTACGCAAGAAAATGTTATTAGGGAATATTGAAGGACTTTGAACATCAAGTTGGATGCATGTTCTTGGCTTGAAAATTGGAATTTACGGTAGCTCTACTTCTTATCTTTACAGAACATCTTGAATTGTCCCAATCGGAGTTCGGATGCGAGAGGTATGGCCAAAATATCAACAAATATCAAAGCTAAGAGTTGTCATGCTTGCCATTTACACAACATCTACTTCAAGCTCGATTTCTGCCATGGTCCGATCCGAATCTGTCAATCCTCAAAGCATTAAAGTTGTAGATCTCGTCGTTATCTTCGATTTGATAGGTGGCAGGCCCCGTAACTCTAAGCGGATCAGAAGTTATGCGTGTTTTACCAAAGGACGTCGCAGCAGAAAACAGGGCAGCGCGGACCGCGCTAGGGCGCGCCGGGCGGCCATATTTTCTGACTCAGTAGCGCAGCCAGCGCCCAGAAAGGCTTAGCAGCAGCGCTGAGCGCGTTAGGCAGCGGGAATTGAGTCAAATTAGGTTATTTGATGTCCAAATTGAGCTAGAATAGGATTCTGAGTTGCCTAACTTGCTAGGATGTCCATTAGAACTCTAATACTTGAGTTTAACTTGGATTGGGAGGCTAATTCTAAGACTTTATAAAATCCCTCTTGGGATAGATCTCTATTATCAAAATTCTTTACTTTCTTTCTTAGATTAGGAACCCTAGATTAGATTAGAATTGAAGATTAAAGCTATTGATTATCATTGGAGAATCAAAGTGGAAGCAAGAGAATGCAGATTTGTTTATCTCAATTCTAATTTCTTTTCTTATTTATTTGTATCTTTTTAATGTTTAATCAATTGTGGATGATGGATTCTAGTTTATTTATGAATTAAACTCTATTTTGAGATTACTATGGATCTTATTGTGTAGTTTACTTTGATATGCTTCTTTGTTAGTCTTATTAGCTATATTTGGATTGTCTACTATGATTTGTAATGAATTGCTTAATTGTCTAGCTAACAATTACCGTGATAATCTATATGAACTCGAGAGATGAAGTATAGATTTAGATCTGATCATGATAGCATATGTTTGTGATTTCTACATAGATGGAATTCATGATTCGTGTTTAGGATAGAGATATACCTTTATGCCATATGTAGTCTAATAAGAACTTGAACTTAAACCCTTTTTAATTGTAATTCATATAGAGATATAGTGGGTTAGTTAATTAGGGTGTTCAAATTGATTCTATCATCTGTGGATTTGATTTGATATTAGTATGGTGCATTGAGAGATGGTCATATTTTACTTTTGTGTTCTTGATTAACAATCCAGTATAAATAATTTGGCTTAACAGGAAGTGTGTTGATTTAAATGAAACAATAAGTGAAATTGTAATCTCAAGTCTTTAATATCTTGTTTCATTCTAGGGATAGTTAGTAATAGTTTATTTAATTATTTTAAATTAAATTATTAAATCATTTGTTTAAATAAGATTGAGTTGGTACGGGTTAGTACTTGGTGATTTTTGTTAAATAATTCTCCGTGGGAACGATACTCTACTCATTACTTTATTGCTTGTTGACCACGTACACTTGCGTGTTTTGCGTATATAGATTTTACCCAACAAGTGACTCCGAAGGCTGTTCTGGACAAGTCAAAGTCGGTGGTTCCTGGAAGGGTGTTTGTCGTGACTGTCCAAAACGCGAGGAACCCGAACGAGGTGATCACGGGTAAGCTAATCATAAACTCTTGCGAATTTTATACCTAATTAGATACCGGTTCTACCCATTCTTTTATCTCTCCTGCTTGTGCTCAACGTTTGAACTTGACTCCGGAGAAATTAGACTTTGACTTATCTGTTGAAACTCCAATAGGAGAAACTTTCGTTACATCTACTGTTTATAAATCTTGCTTGATTCAAGTTGGTACCATCACATTACCTGCCGATCTTATTTCGTTGAAAATTCTTGCATTTGATGTGATTTTAGGGATTGATTGGTTAACCACGCATCATACTAAAATTGATTATTTTCGTAAGGTTGTTAGTTTTCATATTCCTAACCAACCTATTATGCGAATTCAAACAACTAAACCATTAAAGTTAATCACTGTCATTTCAAGCCATAAAGCTATTCGTTTATTAAAAAACGGATGTCAAGATTTCTTAGCCCATGTCACAGACAAGAACAAAAATACGTCAGATTTGAATAATATTTCTATTGTTAATGAATTTCCTGACGTATTTCCTGAAGAACTTCCCGGTCTACCCCCAGAACGTGAAGTTGATTTCTTTATTCACCTTGAACCTGGTACAAAGCCCATTTCTAAAACCCCATATCGAATGGCTCCTATTGAACTTCAGGAGTTAAAGGTCCAACTACAGGAGTTGTTGGACATCGGTTTTATTCGTCCTAGTACATCTCCTTGGGGTGCTCATATTTTATTTGTAAAGAAGAAATATGGTAGTATGCGACTTTGTATCGACTATCAGGAATTGAACCATGTCACCATCAAGAATAGGTATTTACTACCTTGCATTGATGACCTGTTCGACCAGTTGCAAGGAGCACAATTCTTTTCAAAGATCGATCTTCATTCTAGATATCATCAGCTGAAGATTAAAACTGAGGATATTCCAAAGACTCCTTTCAGAACTCGGTACGGGCATTATGAATTCTTAGTCATGTCGTTTGGATTGACTAATGCTCCTGCTGCTTTCATGGATATGATGAACCGTGTGTTTAAAGAATATTTGGATCAGTTCATTGTTGTCTTTATTGATGACATTCTCATCTATTTCAAAAGCCGTGAAGATCATGAGCACCATTTGAAGCTGGTACTGCAAAGGCTTCGTGATAACAAGCTATATGCCAAGCTGAAGAGATGCGAGTTCTGGCTTGAGAAAGTAGCATTCCTTAGGCACGTGGTGTCAAAACATGGAGTATATGTCGACCCGGCGAAGATTGAAGCCATACAAAGTTGGGAGCAACCGAAGTCGGTGACTGAAGTACGTAGATTTTTGGGCTTAGCTGGTTATTATCGGAGATTTGTGGAAGGATTTTCTCGAATCGCTACTCCGTTAACTTAGCTGACTCGTAAAGATACAAAGTTCGGTTGGGGCGAGGATTGTGAGAAGAGTTTTCAAGAACTCAAGAGCAGACTCATTTCGGCACCTGTTCTGACAATACCATCTAGTTCAGATGGATTTGTTATCTACAGTGATGCTTCAGGCAAAGGGTTAGGATGTGTTCTCATGCAATATGGGAAAGTCATAGCCTATGCCTCGCGACAACTCAAAGAATATGAGAGGAATTATCCTACTCATGATTTGGAGTTGGCAGCAGTCGTTTTCACGTTAAAGATCTGGAGACACTACCTGTATGGGGAAAAAGTGGAATTCTATACAGATCATAAAAACCTCAAATATTTCTTCACCCAAAAGGAACTCAACATGCGGCAGCGATGTTGGCTCGAGCTGTTGAAAGATTACGATCATACCATCCAATATCATCCTGGAAAAGCGAACGTAGTAGCTGACGCTTTGAGTAGAAGATCATATGCGGGTACGAGTGCAATGTTGTTAACACAAAGGCCCATTTTGTATGACTTGCAAAGGATGGAGATAGAGATGAATGCTCCAAATACCCACGTGATGATATCAAACATACGAGTAGAACCGACTTTAATCGATAAAGTTAAAGTTTCTCAAGCTACGGATATGGAGCTGATGCGTATGAAGAAGAAAGTGCAAGAAGGTGCTATTCCAGAAGCAAGAATCGATGAAGAAGGAATACTTAGAGTCAAGTCCAGACTTTGTGTTCATAACGATTCTGACTTGAAGCATAGAATCATGATGGAGGCACACAACACTTCGTTTGCAATCCATCCCGGGAGTACCAAAATGTATCATGATCTTCGACATATATTTTGGTGGAACAATATGAAGAGAGAGATCGCGGAGTTTATCTCGAGGTGTTTAACTTGTCAACGTGTAAAGACGGAGCATCAAATGCCAAAGGGCCTATTACAACCACTTGAGATTTCAAAATAGAAGTGGGAACACATTACTATGGATTTCATTACGGGTCTTCCCAAGGTATCTCAAGGCATAGATGCGATTTGGGTCATTGTTGATAGATTAATTAAGTCTGCCCATTTCTTGCCTATACGGAAGACCTATTCCCTTGAACGACTTGCTAGTATGTACGTGAATGAGATTGTGAGATTGCATGGCATGCCAGTATCCATAGTTTCGGATCGTGACCCAAGATTCACTTCATGATTTTGGGTTAGCTTGCAGAAAGCTATGGGCACGGACTTACGATTCAGTTCGGCATACCATCCTCAAACGGACGGGCAATCAGAAAGGACTATTCAAACTCTTGAAGATCTATTAAGACTATGTGTCCTAAATTTTAAAGATAGTTGGGATAAGTACCTACCATTGGTGGAATTCTCCTACAACAACAGTTATCAGGCAAGTATAGGCATGGCTCCATTCGAGGCGTTGTATGAAAGAAAATGCCATTCTCCAGTATGCTGGGACGAGGTAGGTGAAGCAAAATTATTGGGACCAGAGTTGGTACGAATGACTATAGAGAAGATTCAAATGATTCGACAACGTGTACAAACGGCACAGGATCGACAAAAGAGTTATGCGAATCTTCATCGGAAGGACGTGGAATTTAATATTGGAGATCATGTATTGTTACGTGTTGCACCATGGAAGGGAGTTACAAGATTTGGGAAGAGAGGAAAGCTCAATCCATGATTTGTTGGTCCATTTGAAATTCTTGACCGAATAGGAAATGTGGCCTATAGACTCGCATTACCTCCAAGCATGTCTCGTGTTCATAATATTTTTCACATATCTGTGCTTCGTAAATAAGTGAAAGACCCGAACCACATTATTGAGTGAGAACCGGATGAGATAGCCGAAGATTTAACGTCCGAGGAGGAATCTGTTAAAATCTTGGATAGGAAAGAGCATGTCCTACGCACAAAGGTTATACCACAAGTTAAAATTTTGTGGAGAAACCATGCTATTGAAAAAATGACCTGGGAGTTAGAATCAGAAATGAAAGCGAGGTATCCTCACCTTTTCGAAACACCAGATACGTACGTCAATTTCGAGGATGAATATTCATAAGGAGGGGAGGTTGTAAGACTCCAACTTATTAATGAATAAAATTAAATTTTCTCTAATTATTATTGTGATTAATAAGGTATTAATTTGATATAATATTTTGGTTATGGGTGAAATGTGCAAATTTTACAAAATAAACAAGTGGTTATAAAATATTTATTGTTGTCGGGGAATATTCGCTTGGTCGTAGAATATTCTTTCTGTCGGGGAATATTCGTACGACGGCGCAGCTATTTGTGGGCCCCATAACGGAAAACGGTCGGATGAAGATAATAACAAAATTGAGTTTTTATAATTAACGGCGTAGTTGTTACGTTAACACTGTTGGAATACCCGGTGGTTAAAATACAGTAATACGCGTGGTTGCACAGTAGCACATGGATTGCACAGTATTTTTGAATTATTGATTCTTACGAATGAAGGCATTACTCAATAATTGTTACAGTAGTTACTGTTCAATATTTTATTTTATTGATTCAATAATTGCTGCGTTGATATTTTATATTATTGTTGTTTCAATAATTGTTAATGCACAGTATTTCCCATTATCAGATCAATAATTCATATTATTTGAATAATATTATTAGATAACATTATTGGCAATGTGTAAGACCCCGAATTTTATGAAATAAAAGTATTCAATTTTTCTTATAATTACTATTCAGTAAATGATTAAATTCATAAAAGTTTAAAGTTATGGGTAAAATGTGAAAAAATTTCAAAATAAACAAGTGGTTATAAAATAATCATTGTTGTCGTGGAATATTCTTTCTGTCGGGGAATATTCGTACGACTGCGCAGCTATTTGTGGGCCCCATAACGAAAAACGGTCTGATGAAGATAACTACAAAAATTGAGTTTTTATAAATAACGACGTAGTTGTTACCGTTAACACTATTGAAATACCCGATGGTTAAAATACAGTAATACGCGTGGTTACACAGTAGCACACGGTTTTGCACAGTATTTTTGAAATTATTGACTCAATAATTGCTGCATTGATATTTTATACTATTGTTGTTCAATAATTGTTACTGCACAGTATTTCTCATTATCAGATCAATAATTCATATTATTTGGATAATATTATTAGATAGCATTATTGGAAATGTCTAGAAAGTTCTGTCTAAGAGGAGGTTTGGTCACCTAATTACGAGCCAGTAAGGAGAAATCTTTATTGGAAAGTGTAAGACCCCGAATTTTATGAAATAAAAGTATTCAATTTTTCTTATAATTACTATTCAGTAAATGGTTAAATTGATAAAAGTTTAAAGTTATGGGTGAAATATGAATTTTTTTCAAAATAAGCAAGTGGTTATAAAATAATCATTGTTGTCGGGGAATATTCGTTTGGTCGTGGAATATTCTTTCTGTCGGAGAATATTCGTACGACGGCGCAGCTATTTGTGGGCCCCATAACCAATAACTGTCGGGTGAAGAAAAATGACAAATTTAAGTTTTTACAAATAACGGCGTAGTTGTTATCGTTAATACTGTTGAAATACCCGGTGGTTAAAATACAGTAATACGCGTTATTGCACAGTAGCACACGGTATTGCACAGTATTTTTGAAATTATTGATTCTTACGTAAGAAGGCACTACTCAATAATTGTTACAGTAATTACTGTTCAATATTTTATTTTATTGATTCAATAATTGCTACGTTGAAATTTTGTATTATTGTTGTTCAATAATTGTTGCTGCACAGTATTTCCCATTATCAGATCAATAATTCATATTATTTGAATAGTATTATTAGATAACATTATTGGCAATGTCTAGAAAGTTCTGTCTAAGGAGAGGTTTGGTCATTTAATTGCGCGCCAAAAAGGAAAAATTCTTATTGGAAAGCCCCCTCTTTCCTGGGAACGGCCTGGTTGTCATAAATGTGATTCTGTAATATTATTTGTGAATAATTAATTATTGATTCATATGATAAGGAAATATTTATTGTATGTGGATATAAACGAGGGATATATTTTTGTGGTTAAAAATGAAGGAGATAATGTTGAGGTTTTTATCCGTATTTTTGTCGGAATGGAGGTATTAAAAATCAGGGTTTTTGAGATATTTTGCGGGGGTTATAATTTTTAATCCGACCGTTGGATCGTGGTAATTTTTGGATATGTTATACATATATAAGTTGAGTATATGTCCATAAATTTTGAACCGTTAAAAATGAATGTATGATTTGTTATGAATTTTAAGAGGTGGCTGATTCGGAAATCAGGTTATAAATCATTTTTGGTGGAAAATTCTAGAATTGGTGGGCCCCACTTGTGGTTGGTGAAGAAATGTGCTGAATTATATTTCAAATGTGGTGGGTGGGAATAGTAGCAGGTAAAGCCATCGGGTTGCAGGTCAAACCTACCAAAATTTTCCTATAAATAGAGGGCTAAGTTAGAATTGAAAATCACACCAGAAACATAAGCTTTCTCTCTTTCTCTCTCTAGATTATTGAGTGTATTTTGTGAGTATTTAGATACCTGGTGAGTTGCTATTCATCAGTGCAAGTTTCCTTCAGCCTTATACCGATCAGAAGTACTGCTCTTTTGAGGTAAGGGATAGTAAGGGATAGTAAGGGATTTTAAGGGTTGTTATGTTTTTCAGTTTTGTAATTTTTCTGAACTTCAAAAATTATGGAAAAATTTGAAATGATATTTTGATGAGTTTTATTGATTGTGTCCAAAAATGGTAATTTTTGGATGTATAGATTAAGAGTTATGAATTTTACGGGAAAAGACTATTTTAAAAGTAACCGCTTATAATTCCTTGTGGTTAACTCCAAAATTGATGAAATTTTTATTGGGAGTACATGTATATGATAGAAGTATACTCTGTAAATTTCAGAATTTTTAGACAAAAGTACAATTTTTGATAAATGTCTAAATATTCGGCTATTTTGGCCATATGAAAAATAGTAAATGACTTTTAAAAATTCTGAGAAAAATATATGTTCACTATGGGACTATATTATGCTAAAATTCCAGAAAAGAAATATTTTTGGAACTGATTTGATATTTTTCATGAAAATGGTCTAGTTATGAGTAAATGAATTAAATATGTTTTGTGAAGAAATAAAATTGGAAAATAGGATTTTATGGCTGGTGAATCCTATATGAGGTATATACAGATTCTTTATGAGGATTTTGGTTTTTGGTGATGAAATTTTATGAGTTTGGCATTTTAGGATGATTAAATGCATTATTTAGTAAAGTGTAAACAATTAAAATAAATTGTTTATAAGCTTAAGAAATATTATTCTTTCAATATCATTATACCAAAATATTGGTATGTATTTTATTGTGGAATTTCTACCTTTTTGAGTCGAGGTTACTATTCACGAGTTACTATTCACGAGTTACTATTCACGAGTTACTATTCACGAGTTACTATTCACGAGTACTATTCACGATAAAAATTGGTTTATTTTTTTGACCAAATTATCGTTGATTTATGATTGTTGCTCTTGAAAATAAATGCAGTTGTTGATCATATTATTTTTATTATCATATATAACATTTTTATAACCCTAATGATGATATTTCTCTTTAACTTGAGTGTAAAGATGGGTAGATTTTTGGTATGATCATGACAATGGGTTCTCTTTGGCCAGTAGTGCAAAGTTGAATTGTTGACTGGTATGATCATGACCATTGAATTTATAATTGAATATCTTTAGCTTAAGTGCAAAGGTGAAATGATCAACATGGTTATAATTATTGTTTATATAAATTCTTAAATGATTATATATTCTTTGAGGTATTAATATATTTAGCATGTAGTGCAAATATGAATTGTTGAGGAATATCTTTGGCCTGTAGTGCAAAGATGAATTGTAGATGAATATCTTTGGCCTGTAGTGCAAAGATGGTCTGTTGATGAATATCTTTGGCCTGTAGTGCAAAGATGAACTGTTGATGAATATCTTTGGCCAGTAATGCAAAGATGAACTGTTGACGAATATCTTTGGCCTGTAGTGCAAAGATGACTTGTTGATGAATATCTTTACCCCGTAGTGCAAAGATGAAGTTATTAGTATGATTATGAACAGGAACTGTGATTTGGTATAACCATGATGTTTGATGTTTCAGGTGATGAAAATTATCTTCGTCCTAGATGAGAAGAGGAATTTAGAACTACAGTTATGATTATGAGTTATTCATATGATTGTGGACCAGAATTGTTGATTGATGTTACAGGGATAAAACATTGTTGATGGATTTTTAACATGGAGAAGATAATAGACTTTATAGTCTATTTGACTCTTCTAATGGATTGTTCGTTCCGCTGTAACTATGGTTGAAATTTTTATCATTTACCATATGTTCTAAATCTCTGATTTATTATTGATGAAGGCTATTGATAATTTAATTATCTTTAGTCATGATATTCTTTACTGAGCTAGTTGTGCTCACCCTTTTGCTTCACAATTCCTTTCAGGTAATAAGAGTGTAGCTGGGTCGAGCGAGGGTAACGGAGAAATAGAACGGTGGTCTCTAGCTGTGGATGTTCTCCCGAAGCAGTATAGAAAAGTTCATTTAGTAGTTATATTTGGTGAATCCAATAGGGTAAGATGTACCCAACGTTGGAAGGGTGGTTTGCCACTATCATACAAGATGTCTAACGACATACAACCTCGTGTCATCATAAGACAGGGATGTGCTCATCCACTTGCTGAGTATATATACGAGCACTACCTATATAATCTTGGTGTTTGTTTAAAGTATAATTCTCAATTAGAGACAGTAGAGATAATGATATGTCAAGAGAAGACTCACCATTGGGAAGAATATGATAGTAATCTTCTCGTTTTTCTTTGGGGTCTATTGGGTCAACCAAGGATAATTCTGTGGCCATATGATATCTATCATAACCTGGACGCATGGCCTCCCATGTACGAAGGTTTCCTTGAGCACTTCCCAAAGATTCTAGTTTCTAAAACAGTTTTTGACTGTACCTTTATGTAAGGTGTTATTGTGAGGTGATGTCCACGGTTGGAACATGAGTCACATTTGGTATATATTTATATCCAAACTCACAGCATATGTGTTGTTGTATTTTGCACGACAATTGTTATAATAAAGTTGTAGTTGTTTTCTGTACCATGTATTTGACGACTCAGAATGGGTTGGGTGGAATGAACCTATTTTGGGGTTGTCACAGAAAGCCCCCTCTTTCCTGGGAACGACCTGGTTGTCATAAATGTGATTCTGTAATATTATTTGTGAATAATTAATTATTGATTCATATGATAAGGAAATATTTATTTTATATAGATATAAATGAGGGATATATTTTTGTGGTTAAAAATGAAGGAATTAATGTTGAGGTGTTTTATCAGTATTTTTGTCGGAATGGAGGTATTAAAAATCAAATTAGGGTTTTTGAGATATTTTGCGAGGGTTATAATTTTTAATCCGGCCGTTGGATCGTTGTAATTTTTGGATATGTTATACATATATAAGTTGAGTATATGTCCACAAAGTTTGAACTGTTAAAAATGAACGTATGATTTGTTATGAATTTTACGAGATGACTGGTTCAGAATTGTTGAATTTTCGGAGTTTATCATTTTGATAGAAAATTCTAGAATTTGTGGGCCCCACTTTTGGTTGGTGAAAAAATATGCTGAGATTTTTATTCAAATGTGGTAGGCTTGAGTAGTAGCAGGTAAAGCCATCAGGTTGCAGGTTAAGTCTGCTTCGGCGTGGTAACATTTTCCTATAAATATAGGGCTACGTTAGAATTGAAAATAACACCTGAATTCATAAGTATTTTCTCTTTCTCTCTCTATATTATCAAGTGTATTTTGTGAGTATTTAGATATTTTGTGAGTTGCTATTCAACAGTGCAAGTTTCTTTCAGCCTTATACCGATCAGAAGTACTGCTCATTGTACTTCTTCTGACCTTCAGAAAATTCTAAAAAACTTTGAAATGATATTTTGATGAGTTTTATTGATTGTGTCCAAAAATGGTGATTTTTAGATGTATAGATTAAGAGTTATGAATTTTATGATAAAAGACTATTTTAAAAGTAACCGCTTTATAACTCCTTGTGGTTAACTTTAAAATTGATAAAATTTTTATTGGAAGTATATCTATATAATATCAGTATACTCTGTGAATTTCAGAATTTTTGGATAAAAGTACAATTTATGATAAATGTCTAAATATTCGGTGGTTTTAGCAATATGAAAAATAGTAAATGAGTTTTAAAAATTCTGAGAAAAATATATGTTCAATATGGGACTATATTCTGCTAAATCCTAGAAAAGAATTATTTTTTGATCTGATTTGGTATTTTTCATGAAAATAGACTAGTTATGAGTAAATGAATTAAATATGTTATGTGAAGTAAGAAAATTGAAAAATATGATTTTATAGCTTGAGAATCCTATATGAGGTATATGCAGATTTTTGATGAGGGTTTTTAGTTATTGGTGATGAAATCTTATGAGTTTGACATTTTAGGATGATTAAATGCATTATTTAGTAAAGTGTAATCAATTAAAATAAATTATTTTTAAGCTTAAGAAATATTATTCTTTCAATATCATTATACCGAAATATTGGTATATATTTTATTGTGGAATTTCTATCTTTTTGTGTCGGTTTTACTATTCATGAGTTACTATTCACGAGTTACTATTCATGAGTTACTATTCACGAGTTACTATTTACGAGTTACTATTCACGACAAAATTGGTTTCTTTTTCTAACCAAATTATAGTTGATTTATGAATATTACTCTTGAGATTAAATCTATATATTGATTATATTATTTTTATTATAATATATAACATTTTTATAACCCTAATGTTGAAATTCTTTTTTACTTGAGTGTAAAGATGGGTACATTATTAGTATGATCATGACTATGGGTTCTTTTTGGCCAGTAGTGCAAAGTTGAATTGTTGACTGGTATGATCATGACCATTGAATTTATAACTGAATAACTTTAGCTTAAGTAAAAAGGTGAATTGATCAACATGGTTATAATCATTGTTTATAAAATTCTGAATTGATTATATATTTCTTTGAGATATTAATATACTTGGCATGTAGTGTAAATATGAACTGTTGAGAAATATCTTTGGCATGTAGTACAAAGATGAATTGTTGATGAATATTTTTGGCCCGTAGTGCAAAGATGACATGTTGACGAATATCTTTGGCCTGTAGTGCAAAGATGGTCTGTTGATGAATATCTTTGGCTGTAGTGCAAAGATGACCTGTTGATGAATATCTTTGGCATATAGTGTAAAGATGGTCTGTTAATGAATATCTTTGGCCCATAGTGCAAAGATGAAATTGTTAGTATGATTATAAACAGGAACTGTGATTTGGTATAACCATGATCTTTGATGTTTCAGGTAAAAACATGTGATGAAAATTATCTTTGTCTTGGGTTCGAAGAGGAATTTAGAATCACAATTATGATTATGAGATATTCATATAATTGTGGAATGAAAACTGTTGATTGATGTTATAGGGATAAAACATTGTTTGTGGACTTTTAACATGGAGAAGATAGTAGACTTTATGGTCTATTTGACTCTTCTAATGGATTCTCGTTCCACTGCAACTATGGTTGAAAATTTTATCCTCTACCATATGTTCTAAATCTCTGATTATTACTGTTGAAGGCTATTGATAATTTATTATCTTTAGTCATGATATTCTTTACTGGGTTATTTGTGCTCACCCTTTTGCTTCACAATTTCTTTCAGGTAATAAGAGTGTAGCTGGGTCGAGCGAGGGTAACAGGGAAATAGAACGGTGGTCTCTAGCTGTGGAGATTCTCCCTAAGCAGTATAGAAAAGTTTATTTAGTAGTTATATTTGGTTAATCCAATAGGGTGAGGCGAACCCAACGTTGGAAGGGTGTTTTGCCACTATCATACAAGATGTCTAATGACATACAACCTCGTGTCATCATAAGACATGGTTGTGCTCATCCACTTGCTGAGTATATCTACGAGCACTACCTATATAATCTTGGTGTTTGTTTGAAGTATAATTCTCAATTAGAGACAGTGGAGATATTGATATGTCAAGAGAAGACTCACCATTGGGAAGAATATGATAGTAATATTTTCATTTTTCTTTGGGGTCTTTTGGGTCAACCAAGGATAATTCTGTGGCCATATGATATCTATCATAACCTAGACGCATGGCCTCCCATGTACAAAGATTTCCTTGAGCACTTCCCAAAGATTCTAGTTTCTAAAACAGTTTTTGACTGTACCTTTATGTAAGGTACCTTTGTGAGGTGCTGACACATGATGGTGTCCAACGTCACATTTGGTATATATTTGTATTCAAACTCACAGTATATGTGTTGTTGTATTTTGCACGACAATTATGATAATAAAGTTGTAGTTATTTTCTGTACCATGTATTTGGCGACTCAAAATAGGATGGATGGAATGGACCTATTTTGGGGTTGTCACATTTGGTATCAGAGCCATAAGTAAAGAGTCCCGAGCCTCTATCTGGTGACATTCTGTTGATGGGGAATGCACCGAAGCCAGACTCTCCATAGGGGAAGCAGTTCTGTGGTGGCAAGCTGATAGGTACCTTTATGAGGTGCTGACACATGATGGTGTCCAATGTCACACTTGGTATCAGAACTTAGGGATATGATCTCTAGCGGAGATCAGGGAATACAACTAGGAGGGGAGAGATGAGTAAATCCTTCGCTAGTGTGTCCTACCTAAGCTTATTTGTTGGTCAGTCATAATATCGGGATATTATGTGATATGTTAATTATTTTTATTTAACCCTTGTTTTATGGCAGTATTTGAGAATGGCTGATGAGAATGTTAACAATGGGGTGAATGAGACGGTGGGGATACCTCTAATCACCAACCAGGATAATGTGATGTCAGGCGAAGAAGGAATTAGAGATATCCATATGGTGAGTGAAGAATTGATAGTTGCACCCGAGATAGTGGCAGAGGTAACAGCTGAGAGTGAGGAAGAAGAGGTACCTGAGGAGAATTTATTAGAGGTATTATATGATCAAAATGTAGAATTACAAAATCGTATTTGTAAGACCCCGAATTTTATGAAATAAAAGTATTCAATTTTTCTTATAATTACTATTCAGTAAATGGTTAAATTGATAAAAGTTTAAAGTTATGGGTGAAATGTGAAATTTTTTTACAAAATAAGCAAGTGGTTATAAAATAATCATTGTTGTCGGAGAATATTCGTTTGGTCATGAAATATTCTTTCTGTCGGGGAATATTCGTACGACGGCGCAACTAATTGTGGGCCCCATAACAGAATAACTGTCGGATGAAGATAACGACAAAAATTGAGTTTTTATAAATAACGGCGTAGTTGTTACCGTTTAACACTGTTGGAATACCCGATAGTTAAAATACAGTAATACGCGTGGTTACACAGTAGCACACGGTTTTGAACAGTATTTTTGAATTGTTGATTCTTACGAAAGAAGACACTACTCAATAATTGTTACAATAGTTACTATTCAATATTTTATTTTATTGATTCAATAATTGTTGCATTGATATTTTATATTATTGTTGTTTTAATAATTATCACTGGACAGTATTTTTCATTATCAGATCAATAATTCATATTATCTGAATAATATTATGAGATAACATTATTGGCAATGTCTAGAAAGTTCTATCCAAGGAGAGGTTTGGTCACCTAATTGCGCGCCAGTAAGGAGAAATCCTTATTGGAAAGCCCCCTCTTTCCTGGGAACGGCCTGGTTGTCATAAATGTGATTCGGTAATATTATTAGTGAATAATTAATTATTGATTCATATGATAAGGAAATATTTATTTTATGTGAATATAAATAAGGGATATATTTTTGTGGGTTAAAAATGAAGGAGTTAATGTTGAGGTGTTTTATCAGTATTTTTGTCGGAATGGAGGTATTAAAAATCAAATTAGGGTTTTTGAGTTATTTTGCGGGGTTATAATTTTTAATCCGACCGTTGGATCGTGGTAATTTTTGGATATGTTATACATATATAAGTTGAGTATATGTCTACAAATTTTGAACCGTTGAAAATTAACGCATGATTTGTTATGAATTTTAAAAGGTGTCGAAACGATGTTTAAAATCATCCGTTTATGGATTTCGGATATTTTCGGTTTGGAATTTGGAAAAACTTTCTTCTGCAAAGTTGTAGAGAATTGAATTTTCTATAAAAAAAATCGTGAGATTCGTATTTTTCTGATAACCGGGCTATTTTCTATGAATTGTTGAAGTTTTGGAAAATAAAATAATTTTTTATTAAATTATGGGTGGGACCCACTTATGTTATAAGCATGTGGGCTGCTAAATTTTCTTCCTTAATGGCTGCTAGTGGCTTGGTTGGTGAAGTGGCGTAGAAGGAAGCAAAGAAATAATATTATTATATTATTTTAGTCTCCTTTGGCGTTCTAGCATTTTCCTATAAATAGGTGCTTAAGTTAGAATTGAAAATCACACCAGAAACAAGTTTTCTTTCTCTCTATATTGTCTACCATATTCTAGTGAGTATTTAGATACTTTGAGAGTTGTTATTCAGTGCAAGTTTCTTTCAGCCTTATACCGATCAGAAGTACTGCTCTTTTGAGGTAAGGGATTTTAAGGGTTATTATGTTTTTCAGTTCGTACTGCTTTTGACCTTCAGAAAATTCTGGAAAATTTTGAAATGATATTTTGATGAGTTTTATTATTTGTGTCCAAAAATGATAATTTTTGGATGTATAGATTATGACTTATGAATTTTATGAGAAAAGACTATTTTAAAAGTAACCGCTTATAATTCCTTGTGGTTAACTCCAAAATTGATGAAATTTTTATTGGGAGTATATGTATATGATAGGAGTATACTCTGTAAATTTCAGAATTTTTAGATAAAAGTACAATTTTTGATAAATGTCTAAATATTCGGCTGTTTTGGCCATATGAAAAATAGTAAATGACTTTTAAAAATTCTGAGAAAAATATATGTTCACTATGGGACTATATTATGCTAAATCTCAGAAAAGAAATATTTTTGAAACTGATTTGGTATTTTTCATTAAAATGGTCTAGTTATGAGTAAATGAATTAAATATGTTATGTGAAGTAAGAAAATTGAAAAATAGGATTTTATGGCTTGAGAATCCTATATGAGATGTATGTAGATTTTTGATGAGGGTTTTTAGTTATTGGTGATGAAATCTTATGAGTTTGGCATTTTAGAATGATTAAATGTATTATTTAGTAAAGTGTAAACAATTAAAATAATTGTTTATCAGCTTAAGAAATATTATTCTTTTAATATCATTATACCGAAATATTGGTATGTATTTTATTGTGGAATTTCTATCTTTTTGTGTCGGTTTTACTATTCATGAGTTACTATTCAGGAGTTACTATTCACGAGTTACTATTCATGACAAAATTGGTTTTTTTTTCTAACCAAATTATAGTTGAGTTATGAATATTACTCTTGAGATTAAATCTATATTTTGATTATATATTTTTTTTATTATCATATATAACATTTTTATAACCCTAATGATGATATTTATTTCTCTTTGACTTGAGTGTAAAGATGAGTAGATTTTTGGTATGATCGTGACTATGAGTTCTCTTTGGCCAATAGTGCAAAGTTGAATTGTTGACTGGCATGATCATGACCATTGAATTTATAAGTGAATATCTTTAGCTTAAGTGCAAAGGTGAATTGATCAACATGGTTATAATTATTGTTTATATAAATTCTGAAATGATTATATATTTCTTTGAGATACGAATATCTTTGGCATGTAGTGCAAAGAATGAATTATTGATTAATATCTTTAGCTCGTAATGCAAAGATGATTTGTTATTGAATATCTTTGGCCTGTAGTGCAAAGATGAGTTGTTGATGAATATCTTTGGCTCGTAATGCAAAGATGACTTGTTGATGAATATCTTTGGCCTGTAGTGCAAAGATGACATGTTGTTGAATATCTTTGGCCAGTAATGCAAAGATGAACAGGTGTTGAGATGAACATGGCCAACTGGTGATACAAATGAATATCGTTGGCTGTAGTGCAAAGATGAAGTTATTATTATGATTATGAACAGAAAATGTGATTTGGCGTAACCATGATCTTTGATGTTTCAGGTAATGACAGGTGATGAAAATTATCTTCGTCCTGGATGAGAAGAGGAATTTAGAACTACAATTATGATTATGAGTTATTCATATGATTGTGGACTAGAATTGTTGATTGATGTTACTGGGATAAAATATTATTGATGGATTTTTAACTTGGAGAAGATAATAGACCTTATAGTCTATTTGACTCTTCTAATGGATTGCTCGTTACGCTGCAACTATGGTTGAAATTTTTATCATTTATCATATGTTCTAAATCTCTGATTTATTATTGACGAAGGCTATTGATAATTTAATTATCTTTAGTCATGATATTCTTTACTGAGCTAGTTGTGCTCACCCTTTTGCTTCACAATTCCTTTCAGATAATAAGAGTGTAGCTGGGTCGAGCGAGGGTAACGGGAAAATTGAACGGTGGTCTCTAGTTGTGAAGGTTCTCCCGAAGCAGTATAGAAAAGTTCATTTAGTAGTTTTATTTGGTGAATCCAATAGGGTAAGGTGTACCCAATGTTGGAAGGGTGTTTTGCCACTATCATACAAGATGTCTAATGACATACAACCTCGTGTCATCATAAGACAGGATTGTACACATCCACTTGCCGAGTATATCTATGAACACTATCTATATAATCTTAGTGTTTGTTTGAAGTATAATTCTCAATTAGAGACAGTGGAGATAATGATAAGTCAAGACAAGACCCATCATTAGGAAGAATATGATAGTAATCTTCTCGTTTTTCTTTGGGGTCTATTGGGTCAACCAAGGATAATTCTATGGCCATATGATATCTATCATAACCTAGAAGCATGGCCTCCCATGTATGAAGGTTTCCTTGAGCACTTCTCAAAGATTTTAATTTCTAAAACAGTTTTTGACTATACATTTATGTAAGGTACCTTTGTGAGGTGCTGACACATGATGGTGTCCAGTGTCACATTTGGTATATATTTGTATCCAAACTCACAGCATATGTGTTGTTGTATTTTATACGACAATTGTTGTAATAAAGTTGTAGTTGTTTTCTGTACCATGTATTTGGCGACTCAGAATGTGTTGGATGGAATGGACCTATTTTGGGGATGTCACAGCTGGTATCAGAGCTTAGGGATATGATCTCTGGCGGAGATCAGGGAATACAACTAGGAGGGGAGAGATGAGTAAATCCTTCGCTAGTGTGTCCTACCTAAGCTTATTCGTTGGTTAGTCATAATATTGGGATATTATGTGATATGTTAATTTGCTTAATTAACCCTTGTTTTATAGCAGTATTTGAGAATGGCAGCTGAGAATGCTAACAATGGAGTGAATGATACTGTGGGGATACCTCTAATCACTAACCATGATAATGTGATGTCAAACGAAGAAAGAATTAGAGATATCCATGTGGTGAGTGAAGAATTGATAGTTGCACCCGAGATAGTCGCACAGGTAACAGCTGATACTGAGGAAGAAGAGGAAGAAGAGGTACCTGAGGAGAGTTTATTAGAGGTATTATATTATCAAAATGTAGAATTTCAAAATCGTATTCATGAGGTAGAAGAGCAGGCCGAAGAACGACAGGCGGTCGTGGAACAAAAGGATGCAATAATTCAAGCTTGTGTTACCCAATATGTGATGCTTGAACAGAAACATTCTTTAACAGAGTATAAGATGATAAAGATGGAATCTGAGCTGAAAGAAGAAAAAACTAAACGAGTGAGAATAAGTGATGCATGGGTAAAAGCCGCACGACACGTGAATATTGTGAAAAGAGATGTCTGATCTAAGAAGGCTAAAATAGATTATATAAATTTCTCTTTTTAGAAAGCAATTGGGAGAACCCAACATCGAGTTTTGAATTACCATGTACATAGCGGTAAACATGAATTCGATATGGATCGATGATTGATGATTCAGATCATGAATGAGGAGTACAACGAGACAGTTAAGGGAGGAATATGTCCTATAGAAAAGTATATTCCAACGGTAGTGATGACGCCAAATGATGCTCCAGACAAGTCAAAGCTAGGTAGTTCGAGGGATGGCGGTTGTCATGACTTCCCAACAAATGAGAAACCCAAATGAAGTTATCATGGGAGATGAGCAATGGAGACATCATGATGATCAGAGAGATATAATCTGAAATGAAAGCAAGGTATTCTCAACTCTTCGAAATACGAGGTACGTAAATTTCGGGGACGAAATTTCATAAGGAGGGGAGATTGTAAGATCCCGAATTTTATGAAATAAAAGTATTCAATTTTTCTTATAATTACAATTCAGTGAATGATTAAATTGATAAAAGTTTAAAGTTATGGGTGAAATATGAAATTTGTTTACAAAATAAGCAAGTGGTTATAAAATAATCATTGTTATCGGGGAATATTCATTTGGTCATGGAATATTCTTTCTGTCGGGGAATATTCGTACGACGGCGTAACTAATTATGGGCCCCATAACAGAATAACTGTCGGATGAAGATAACGACAAAAATTGAGTTTTTATAAATAACGGCGTAGTTGTTACCGTTAACACTGTTGGAATACCCGATGGTTAAAATACAGTAATACGCGTGGTTACACAGTAGCACACGGTTTTGCACAGTATTTTTGAATTATTGATTCTTAAGAAGGAAGACACTACTTAATAATTATTACAGTAGTTACTGTTCAATATTTTATTTTATTAATTCAATAATTGTTGCGTTGATATTTTATATTATTGTTGTTTCAATAATTATCACTGCACAGTATTTTCCATTATCAGATCAATAATTCATATTATCTGAATAATATTATGGGATAACATTATTGGCAATGTCTAGAAAGTTCTGTCTAATGAGAGGTTTGGTCGCCTAATTACGCGCCAGTAAGGTAAAATCCTTATTAGAAAGCCCACTCTTTCCTAGAAACGGCCTGGTTGTCATAAATGTGATTCTGTAATATTATTTGTGAATAATTAATTATTGATTCATATGATAAGGAAATATTTATTTTATGTGAATATAAATGAGAGATATATTTTTGTGGTTAAAAATGAAGGAGTTAATGTTGAGGTGTTTTATCAGTATTTTTGTCGGAATGGAGGTATTAAAAATCAAATTAGGGTTTTTGAGTTATTTTGCGGGGGTTATAATTTTTAATCCGACCGTTGGATCGTGGTAATTTTTGGATGTGTTATACATATATAAGTTGAGTATATGTCTACAAATTTTAAACCGTTGAAAATTAACGCATGATTTGTTATGAATTTTAAAAGGTGTCGAAGCGATGTTTAAAATCATCCGTTTGTGGATTTCGGATATTTTCGGTTTGAAATTTGGAAAAACTTTCTTCTACAAAGTTATAGAGAATTGAATTTTCTATATAAAAAAAAGTGAGATTCGTATTTTTCTGATAACCGGGCTATTTTCTATGAATTGTTAAAGTTTTGGAAAATAAAATAATTTTTTATTAAATTATGGGTGGGACCCACTTATGTTATAAGCATGTGGGCTGCTGAATTTTCTTCCTTAATGGCTGCTGGTGGCTTGGTTGGTGAAGTGGCGTAGAAGGAAGAAAAGAAATAATATTATTATATTATTTTAGTCTCCTTTGGCGTTCTAGCATTTTCCTATAAATAGGTGCTTAAGTTAGAATTGAAAATCACACCAGAAACAAGTTTTCTTTCTCTCTATATTGTCAAGCATATTCTAGTGAGTATTTAGATACTTTGAGAGTTGTTATTCAGTGCAAGTTTCTTTCAGCCTTATACCGATCAGAAGTACTGCTCTTTTGAGGTAAGGGATTTTAAGGGTTATTATGTTTTTCAGTTCGTACTGCTTCTGACCTTCAGAAAATTCTGGAAAAATTTGAAATGATATTTTGATGAGTTTTATTGATTGTGTCCAAAAATGATAATTTTTGGATGTATAGATTAAGAGTTATGAATTTTATGAGAAAAGACTATTTTAAAAGTAACCGCTTATATTTCCTTGTGGTTAACTCCAAAATTGATGAAATTTTTATTAGGAGTATATGTATATGATAGGAGTATACTCTGTAAATTTCAGAATTTTTAGATAAAAGTACAATTTTTGATAAATGTCTAAATATTCGGCTGTTTTGGCCATATGAAAAATAGTAAATGACTTTTAAAAATTCTGAGAAAAATATATGTTCACTATGGGACTATATTATGCTAAATCCCAGAAAAGAAATATTTTTGAAACTGATTTGGTATTTTTCATTAAAATGGTCTAGTTATGAGTAAATGAATTAAATATGTTATGTGAAGTAAGAAAATTGAAAAATAGGATTTCATGACTTGAGAATCCTATATGAGATGTATGCAGATTTTTGATAAGGGTTTTTAGTTATTAGTGATGAAATCTTATGAGTTTGGCATTTTAGGATGATTAAATGTATTATTTAGTAAAGTGTAAACAATTAAAATAATTGTTTATCAGCTTAAGAAATATTATTCTTTTAATATCATTATACCGAAATATTGGTATGTATTTTATTGTGGAATTTTTATCTTTTTGTGTCGGTTTTACTATTTATGAGTTACTATTCACGAGTTACTATTCACGAGTTACTATTCATGACAAAATTAGTTTCTTTTTCTAACCAAATTATAGTTGAGTTATGAATATTACTCTTAAGATTAAATCTATATTTTGATTATATATTTTCTTTTATTATCATATATAACATTTTTATAACCCTAATGATGATATTTATTTCTCTTTGACTTGAGTGTAAAGATGGGTAGATTTTTGGTATGATCATGACTATGGGTTCTCTTTGGCCAGTAGTGCAAAGTTGAATTGTTGACTGGTATGATCATGACCATTGAATTTATAACTGAATATCTTTAGCTTAAGTGCAAAGGTGAATTGATCAACATGGTTATAATTATTGTTTATATAAATTCTGAATTGATTATATATTTCTTTGAGATATGAATATCTTTGGCCTGTAGTGCAAAGATGAATTATTGATGAATATCTTTGGCTCGTAATGGAAAGATGACTTGCTGTTGAATATCTTTGGCCTGTAGTGCAAAGATGAGTTGTTGATGAATATCTTTGGCTCGTAATGCAAAGATGACTTGTTGATGAATATCTTTGGCCTGTAGTGCAAATATGACATGTTGTTGAATATCTTGGCTAGTAATGCAAAGATGAACATATGTTGAGATAAATATGACCACCTGGTGATACAAATGAATATCTTTGGCCGTAGTACAAAGATAAAGTTATTAGTATGATTATGAACAGGAAATGTGATTTGGTGTAACCATGATCTTTGATGTTTCAGGTAATGACAGGTGATGAAAATTATCTTCGTCCTGGATGAGAAGAGGAATTTAGAACTACAATTATGATTATGAGTTATTCATATGATTATGGACTAGAATTGTTGATTGATGTTACTGGGATAAAATATTATTGATGGATTTTTAACTTGGAGAAGATAATAGACCTTATAGTCTATTTGACTCTTCTAATGGATTGCTCGTTACGCTGCAACTATGGTTGAAATTTTTATCATTTATCATATGTTCTAAATCTCTGATTTATTATAGATGAAGGTTATTGATAATTTAATTATCTTTAGTCATGATATTCTTTACTGAGCTAGTTGTGCTCACCCTTTTGCTTCACAATTCCTTTCAGATAATAAGAGTGTAGCTGGGTCGAGCGAGGGTAACGGAAAAATAGAACGGTGGTCTCTAACTGTGAAAGTTCTCCCAAAGCAGTATAGAAAAGTTCATTTAGTAGTTTTATTTGGTGAATCCAATAGGGTAAGGTGTACCCAACGTTGGAAGGGTGTTTTGTCACTTTCATACAAGATGTCTAATAGCATACAACCTCGTGTCATTATAAGACAGGATTGTGCACATCTACTTGCCGAGTATATCTATGAGCACTATCTATATAATCTGGGTGTTTGTTTGAAGTATAACTCTCAATTAGAGACAGTGGAGATAATGATAAGTCAAGAGAAGACTCACCATTGGGAAGAATATGATAGTAATCTTCTCGTTTTTCTTTGGGGTCTATTGGGTCAACCAAGGATAATTCTGTGATCATATGATATCTATCATAACCTAGAAGCATGGCCTCCCATGTATGAAGGTTTTCTTGAGCACTTCCCAAAGATTTTAATTTCTAAAACAGTTTTTGACAATACCTTTATATAAAGTACCTTTGTGAGGTGCTGACACATGATGGTGTCCAGTGTCACATTAGGTATATATTTGTATCCAAACTCACAGCATATGTGTTATTGTATTTTATACGACAATTGTTGTAATAAAGTTGTAGTTGTTTTCTGTACCATGTATTTGGCGACTCAGAATGGGTTGGATAGAATGGACCTATTTTGGGGATGTCACAGTATTCATGAGTTAGAAGAGCAGGCTGACGAACGACAGGCGGTCGTGGAGCAAAAGGATGTAACAATTCAAGCTTGTGTTACCCGATATGTGATGCTTGAACAGAAGTATTCTTTGACAGAGTATAAGATGATAAAGATGGAATCTGAACTAAAAGAAGAAAAAACTGAACGAGTAAGAATAAGTGATGCATGGGCAAAAGCTGCACGACACGTGGATATTGTAGAAAGAGATGTCCGATCTAAGAAGGCTAAAATAGATTATATGAATTTCTCTTTTTGGAAAACAATTGGAAGAACCCAACATCGAGTTTTGAATTACCCTGTACAGAGCGGTCAACCTGAATTCGATATAGATCGAAGATTGATGATTCAGATCATGAATCAGGAGTTCGACGAGGCAGTTGAGGTAGGAATATGCCCTATAAAAAAGTATATTCTAACGGTAGTGATGACGGCAAATGCCGCCCCAGACAAGTCAAAGCCAAGTAGTTCGAGGGATGGCGGTTGTCATGACTTCCCAACAAATGAGGAACCCAAATAAAGTTATCATGAGAGATGAGCAATGGAGAAATCATGATGATCTGAAAGATAGAATATGAAATGAAAGCAAGGTATTCTCAACTCTTTGAAATACCAGGTACGTAAATTTTGGGGACAAAATTTTATAAGGAGGGGAGATTGTAAGACCCCGAATTTTATGAAATAAAAGTATTCAATTTTTCTTATAATTAATATTCAGTAAATGATTAAATTGATTAAAGTTTAAAGTTATGGGTAAAATGTGAAAATTTTTCAAAATAAGCAAGTGGTTATAAAATAATCATTGTTGTCGTGGAATATTTTATCTGTCGGGAAATATTCGTACGACGGCGCAGCTATTTGTGTGCCCCATAATAGAAAACGGTCGGATAAAGATAACGACAAAAATTGAGTTTTTATAAATAACGGCGTAGTTGTTACCGTTAACACTGTTGGAATACTCGATGGTTAAAATACAGTAATACGCGTAGTTGCACAACAGCACACGGTTTTGCACAGTATTTTTAAAATTATTGATCCTTGCGAAGGAAGGCACTACTCAATAATTATTACAGTAGTTACTGTTCAATATTTTATTTTATTGACTCAATAATTGCTGCGTTGATATTTTATATTATTCTTGTTCAATAATTGTTACTGCACAGTATTTTCCATTATCAGATCAATAATTCATATTATTTGGATAATATTATTAGATAACATTATTGGCAATGTCTAGAAAGTTCTGTCTAAGAAGAGGTTTGGTTACCTAATTGCGAGCCAATAAGGAGAAATCTTTATTGGAAAGTCCCCTCTTTCCTAGGAACGGCTTGGTTGTCATAAATGTGATTCTGTAATATTATTTGTGAATAATTAATTATTAATTTATATGATAAGAAAATATTTATTTATGTGGATATAAATGAGGGATATATTTTTTGTGGTTAAAAATAAAAGAATTAATGTTGAGGTGTTTTATCAGTATTTTTGTCGGAATGGAGGTATTAAAAATCAAATTAGGATTTTTGAGATATTTTGCGGGGGTTATAATTTTTAATCCGACCGTTGGATCGTTGTAAGTTTTGGATATGTTATACATATATAAGTTGAGTATATGTCCACAAAGTTTGAACTGTTAAAAATGAACGTATGATTTGTTATGAATTTTTCGAGATGGCTGGTTCAGAAATTGTTGAATTTTTGGAGTTTATCATTTTTGTAGAAAATTCTAGAATTTGTGGGCCCCACTTTTGGTTGGTGAGAAATTGTGCTGAGATTTTTATTCAAATGTGGTAGGCTTGAATAGTAGCAGGTAAAGCCATCAGGTTGCAGGTTAAGTCTGCTTCGGCGTGGTAACATTTTCCTATAAATATAGGGCTAAGTTAGAATTGAAAATCACACCTGAATTTATAAGTATTTTCTCTTTCTCTCTTTATATTATCAAGTGTATTTTGTGAGTATTTAGATACTTTGTGAGTTTCTATTCATCAGTGCAAGTTTCCTTCAGCCTTATACCGATCAGAAGTACTGCTCTTTTGAGGTAGGGGATAGTAAAGGATTTTAAGGGTTATTATGTTTTTCAGTTCGTACTTCTTCTGACCTTCAAAAAATTCTGGAAAACTTTGAAATTATATTTTGATGAGTTTTATTGACTGTGTCCAAAAATGGTGATTTTTGGATGTATAGATTAAGAGTAATGAATTTTATGAGAAAAGACTATTTTAAAAGTAACCGCTTATAACTCCTTCTGGTCAACTCCAAAATTGATGAAATTTTTGTTGGAAGTATATCTATATAATATCAGTGTACTCTGTGAATTTCGGAATTTTTAGATAAAAGTACAATTTATGATAAATGTCTAAATATTCGGTGGTTTTGGCCATATGAAAAATAGTAAATGAGTTTTAAAAATTTAGAGAAAAATATATGTTCAATATGGGACTATGTTCTGCTAAATCCCAGAAAAGAATTATTTTTGGATCTGATTTGGTATTTTTCATAAAAATAGACTAGTTATGAGTAAATAAATTAAATATGTTATGTGAAGTAAGAAAATTGGATAATATGATTTTATGGCTTGAGAATCCTATATGAGGTATATACAGATTTTTGATTAGGGTTTTTGGTTATTGGTGATGAAATCTTATGAGTTTGGCATTTTAGGATGATTAAATGTATTATTTAGTAAAGTGTATTCAATTAAAATAAATTGTTTATAAGCTTAAGAAATATTATTCTTTCAATATCATTATACCGAAATTTTGGTATGTATTTTATTGTGGAATTTCTACCTTTTTGTGTCGGAGTTACTATTCATGAGTTACTATTCACAAGTTACTATTCATGACAAAATTAGTTTCTTTTTCTAACCAAATTATAGTTGATTTATGAATATTACTCTTGAGATTAAATCTATATATTGATTATATTATTTTTATTATAATATATAACATTTTTATAACCCTAGTGTTGAAATTCTCTTTTACATGAGTGTAAAGATGGGTAGACTATTGGTATGATCATGACTATGGGTTCTATTTGGCCAGTAGTGTAAAGTTGAATTGTTGACTGGTATGATCATGACCATTGAATTTATAACTGAATATCTTTAGCTTAAGTGCAAAGGTGAATTGATCAACATGGTTATAATCATTGTTTATTAAATTCTGAATTGATTATATATTTCTTTGAGATATTAATATACTTGGCCTGTAATGCAAATATGAACTGTTGAGAAATATCTTTGGCCTGTAGTGTAAAGAATAATTGTTGATGAATATTTTTGTCCCGTAGTGCAAAGATGACATGTTGATGAATATCTTTGGCCTGTAGTGCAAAGATGGTCTGTTGATGAATATCTTTGGCCGTAGTGCAAAGATGACCTGTTGATGAATATCTTTGGCCTGTAGTGCAAAGATGGTCTGTTAATGAATATCTTTGGCCCGTAGTGCAAAGATGAAATTGTTAGTATGATTATAAACAGGAACTGTGATTTGGTATAACCATGATCTTTGATGTTTCAGGTAAAGACATGTGATGAAAATTATCTTTGTCCTGGGTTCGAAGAGGAATTTAGAATCACAATTATGATTATGAGATATTCATATAATTGTGGAATGGAAACTGTTGATTGATGTTACAGGGATAAAATATTGTTGGTGGACTTTTAACATGGAGAAGATAGTAGACTTTATGGTCTATTTGACTCTTCTAATGGATTGTTCGTTCCGCTGTAACTATGGTTGAAAATTTTATCATCTACCATATGTTCTAAATCTTTGATTATTACTGTTGAAGGCTATTGATAATTTATAATCTTTAGTCATGATATTCTTTACTGGGCTATTTGTGCTCACACTTTTGCTTCACAATTCCTTTCAGGTAATAAGAGTGTAGCTGGGTCGAGCGATGGTAACAGGGAAATAGAATGGTGGTCTCTAGCTGTGGAGGTTCTCCCTAAGCAGTATAGAAAAGTTCATTTAGTAGTTATATTTGATTAATCCAATAGGGTGAGGCGAACCCAACGTTGGAAGGGTGTTTTGTCACTATCATATAAGATGTCTAATGATATACAATCTCGTGTTATCATAAGACATGGTTGTGCTCATCCACTTGCTGAGTATATCTACGAGCACTACCTATATAATCTTGGTGTTTGTTCGAAGTATAATTCTCAATTAGAGATAGTGGAGATAATGATAAGTCAAGAGAAGACTCACCATTGGGAAGAATATGATAGTAAACTTCTCATTTTTCTTCGGGGTCTATTGGGTCAACCAAGGATAATTCCGTGGCCATATGATATCTATCATAACCTGGACGCATGGCCTCCCATGTACGAAGGTTTCCTTGAGCACTTCCCAAAGATTCTAGTTTCTAAAACAGTTTTTGACTGTACCTTTATGTAAGGTACCTTTGTGAGGTGCTGACACATGTTGGTGTCCAATGTCACATTTGGTATATATTTGTATTCAAACTCACAGTATATGTGTTGTTGTATTTTGCACGACAATTGTGATAATAAAGTTGTAGTTATTTTCTGTACCATGTATTTGGCGACTCAGAATAGGTTGGATGGAATGAACCTATTTTGGGGTTGTCACATTTGGTATCAGAGCCATAAGTAAAGAGCCTTGAGCCTCTATCTGGTGACATCCTATTGGTTGGGAATGCACCGAAGCCAGACTCTCTGTAGGGGACGCCGTTCTGCGGTGGCAGGCTGATAGGTACCTTTGTGAGGTGCTGACACATGATGGTGTCCAATGTCACATTTGGTATCAGAGCTTAGGGATATGATCTCTAGCTGAGATCGGGGAATACAACTAGGAGGGGAGAGATGAGTAAATCATTCGCTAGTGTGTCCTACCTAAGCTTATTTGTTGGTCAGTCATAATATCGGGATATTATGTGATATGTTAATTCATTTAATTAACCCTTGTTTTATGGCAGTATTTGAGAATGGCTGCTGAGAATGTTAACAATGGGGTGAATGAGACCGTGGGGATACCTCTAATTACCAACCAGGATAATGTGATGTCAGGCGAAGAAGGAATTAGAGATATCCATGTGGTGAGTGAAGAATTGATAGTTACACCCGAGATAGTCGCAGAGGTAACAGCTAAGAGTGAGGAATAAGAGGAAGAAGACGTACCTGAGGAGAATTTATTAGAGGTATTATATGATCAAAATGTAGAATTGCAAAATTGTATTCATGAGTTAGAAGAGCATGCTGAAGAACGACAGGCGGTCGTGGAGCAAAAGGATGCAACAATTCAAGCTTGTGTTACCCGATATGTGATGCTTGAACAAAAGCATTCTTTAGCAGAGTATAAGATGATAAAGATGGAATTTGAGCTGAAAGAAGAAAAAACTGAACGAGTAAGAATAAGTGATGCATGGACAAAAGCCGCACGACATGTGGATATTGTAGAAAGAGATGTCCAATCTAAGAAGGCTAAAATAGATGATATGAATTTCTCTTTTTGGAAAGCAATTGGGAGAACCCAACATCGAGTTTTGAATTACCCTGTACAGAGCGGTCAACCTGAATTCGATATGGATCGAAGATTGATGATTCAGATCATGAATCAGGAGTACGACGAGGCAGTTGAGGGAGGAATATGCCCTATAGAAAAGTATATTCCAACGGTAGTGATGACGCCAAATGCTGCCCCAGACAAGACAAAGCCGAGTAGTTCGAGGGATGGCGGTTGTCATGACTTCCCAACAAATGAGGAACCCAAATAAAGTTATCATGAGAGATAAGCAATGGAGAAATCATGATGATCTGAGAGATAGAATATGAAATGAAAGCAAGGTATTCTCAACTCTTCGAAATACCAGGTACGTAAATTTCGGGGACAAAATTTTATAAGGAGGGGAGATTGTAAGACCCCGAATTTTATGAAATAAAAGTATTCAATTTTTCTTATAATTACTATTCGGTAAATGATTAAATTGATAAAAGTTTAAAGTTATGGGTAAAATGTAAAAAAATTTCAAAATAAGCAAGTGGTTATAAAATAATCATTGTTGTCGTGGAATATTTTTTCTGTCGTAGAATATTCGTACGACGGCGCAGCTATTTGTGGGCCCATAATGGAAAACGGTCGGATGAAGATAATAACAAAATTTGAGTTTTTATAAATAACGGCGTAGTTGTTACCATTAACACTGTTAGAATACCCGATGGTTAAAATACAGTAATACGCGTGGTTGAACAGTAGCACACGGTTTTGCACAGTATTTTTGAAATTATTGATCCTTACGAAGGAAGGCACTACTCAATAATTATTATAGTAGTTACTGTTCAATATTTTATTTTAATGACTCAATAATTGCTGTGTTAATATTTTATATTATTCTTGTTCAATAATTGTTACTGCACAGTATTTTCTATTATCAGATCAATAATTCATATTATTTGGATAATATTATTAGATAGCATTATTGGCAATGTCTAGAAAGTTCTGTCTAAGGAGAGGTTTGGTCACCTAATTGCGCGCTAGTAAGGAGAAATCTTTATTGGAAAGCCCCCTCTTCCTGGGAACGGCCTGGTTGTCATAAATGTGATTCTGTAATATTATTTGTGAATAATTAATTATTGATTCATATGATAAGGAAATATTTATTTTATGTGGATATAAATGAGGGATGTGAGACCCCGAATTTTATGAAATAAAAGTATTCAATTTTTCTATTTCGGTAAATGGTTAAATTGATAAAAGGTTAAAGTTAAGTGTGATATATGAAATTTTTTTCAAAGTAGGCAAGTTGTCATAAAATACCTGGTTAATATTCTCTCTAGTATTGTTCACCAGGTATTTGTGGCACTTTTTGTGTCGGAGTACTATTCATGAGTTACTATTCATGAGTTACTATTCACGAGTTACTATTCACGAGATACTATTCACCTAAATTACTATTCACCCAAATATTATTCACTCGGGTATTTAGGGTATTTTTGTGTCAGAGAATATTCTTTTTGTCGGGGAATATCCGTACGACTGTACAATCATTGGTGGACCCCGCAACGAAATTATTGTCGGATTGAGAAAACGACAAAAATATTTTATAAAAATAACGGCGGAAGTTTTACCGTTGATACTGTTGAACTACTCGGTAGTAAAAGTACAGTAATACGTGTGGTTGCATAGTAATACACGGTATTGATTATTAATGCTTATGTGAGAAATCACTCAGTTTGATTCAATTATTGTCAATTAATAATATGAATTATTTAGCGAAAATGAAGTTTTGTTTTATTCGTATTATTAACGTAATAAAACAGAAACATCTTTTTATATAAAACAGAATACTTTATTAAAGTTATTCTATAAATAGAATATATTATATTTTATTTAAAAGATTTTTCTTTAAATATGGACCGTCAGATTAAAGTAAATCAATCTGGACCGTTCATGGATTAGTTATTATGCATTCCATTTTTCTATAAATAGCAGCTCATTTCTTCATTATTTCTTACGAATTCACTAAAACTCTAGAGAGAGAAACTATAGAAAAAATTCTTCTTCTATAATCTTGAGCTTATTTTCTTTAGAGTTTAAGAAAGCTTTAAGCGTAGTATAAATTTTCTTCGAGTATATCCTCACCCTACTAGTCGGAATACTTTTTTTTCAAAGGTAGGGAATATTATTTCTTTTATATTCATGAAGAGAACTTCTGTTATTCCATTCTTTATTATTCTGTTGGAATAACCAGTATACGCGGACTTCCCTATACTTGGTGAAATTCTCCTGTTATTCTGTTCTTTATTATTCTGTTGGAACATCCTGTCGGTGCGAATTTTGCCTGACCTGGTTCTGTCTTTATTATTCTGTTGGAACATCCTGTCTGTGCGTTCTACGCCGGACCTGGTTCCGTCTTTATTATTCTGTCGGAATATTATGTCTGTGCGTTCTACGCTGGACCTGGTTCCATCTTTATTATTCTGTCGGAATATCCTGTTTGTGCGTTCTACGCCGGACCTGGTTCCATTATTATTATTCTGTTGAGAATAACCTGTCTGTGCGGTCTATCGCATGCCTGGTGATTTCTTATGATATTCCATTCTTTATTATACTCAGTTGGTTAAAGTTTTGACTTCTATACTCCATGAAATTAGTAAAATATCTTTGATAATTGTGTTTCATCCAGTATCTTTTAATGAAAATATTCGTCTAAGCATTCTTGAATTTTACTCCACAAAGTAGTATCATGTTGGCAATTTGGACGTTATTAGTTCTTGGATAAAATAATTCTTGAACTTGTTTTATTGAATTATTATATCATTGTCATCATCCTCATGTTTATATTATGTTGAAAGTCATCTGTGGCCTGTAGTGCATAGATAGATTTGGTATGATTATGACCAGGTATTATTCGGTGTAATCATGACCGTAATGTTACAAATGATGTGGATAAAGTCATCTGTGGCCTGTAGTGCATAGATGGACTTGGTATGATTATGACCAGGGATTATTCGGTGTAATCATAACCGTAATGTAATGATTGATGTGGTAAAAATCTTCATTTGCCGTAGTGCATTGACGGACAGTTTTTGGTATGATTATGGCTATGGATTCTCTTTGGCCGTAGTGCAAAGACGAATTATTTTATGGCATGATCAGGACCGTTGATAAAAACACGATTATCTTTAGCCGTAGTGTAAGACCCCAATTTTTATAAATAAAGATGAATTTTCTATAAATATCATTTTTGAATATTATGGAGTTAATTTGATATAATGTTATAGTTGTGAGTAATTATAAATTTTAAAATTTTGCAAAGTACGCAAGTTGTTATATAATATTCGTTTGGTCGGGGAATATTCGTTTTAACAGGGAATATTCGTACAACGGCACAATCATTGATGGACCCCACAACAAAATTATTGTCGGATTGAGAAAACGACAAAAATATTTTATTAAAAATAACGGCGGAAGTTTTACCATTGTTACTGTTGAACTACTCGGTAGTAAAAGTACAGTAATACGTGTGGTTGCATAGTAGCACACGGTATTGATTATTAATGCTTATGTGAGAAGTCACTCAGTTTGATTCAATTATTGTCAGCTAATAATATGAATTATTTAGCGATAATGACGTTTTGTTTTATTCGTATTATTTACGTAATAAAACAGAAACATATTTTTATATAAAACAGAATACTTTATTAAAGTTATTCTATAAATAGAATATATTATATTTTATTTAAAAGATTTTTCTTTAAATATGGACCGTCAGATTAAAGTAATCAATCTGGACCGTTCATGGATTAGTTACTATACATTCTATTTTTCTATAAATAGCAGCTCATTCCTTCATTATTTCTTACGAATTCACTGAACTCTAGAGAGAGAAACTATAGAGAGAAACTATAGAGAGAGAGAAGAAGAGTATTCTGCTACTTAACTACTTCCTTATTTCAGCTCTTTTTTAAAACGGTAAGGGGTGTTATTCTTTCTTATTCATGAAGAGAACTGTTGTTATTCCATTTCTTATTATTCTGTTGGAATAACCTGTATACGCGGTCTACCCTATACTTGGTGACATTCTTCTATTATTCTGTTGGAACATCCTGTCTGTGTGTTTTACACCGGACCTGGTTCCGTTTTTATTATTATTCTGTTGGAACATCTTGTCTGTGTGTTTTACACCGGACCTGGTTCCTTTTTTATTATTATTCTGTTGGAACATCCTGTCTGTGTGTTTTACACTGGACCTGGTTCTGCCTTGTTATTATTCTGTTGGAACATCCTGTCTGTGTGTTTTACACCGGACCTGGTTCCATTATTTATTATTCTGTCGGAATATCCTGTCTGTGTGTTTACGCCGGACCTGGTTTCATTATTTATATTCTGTTGGAATAACCTGTCTGTGCGTCTATCGCATGCATGGTGATTTCTTTTGTTATTCCATTCTTTATTATACTCAGTTGGTTAAGTTTTGACTTCTATACTCCATGAAATTTATGGAATATCCTTGATAATTGCGGTTCATCCAGTATCTTTTCATGAAAATATTCTTCTAAGCATTCTTGAATTTTACTCCACAAAGCAGTATCATGTTGACAATTTAGACGTTGTTAATTCTTGGATAAATTAATTCTTGAACTTGTTTTATTGAATTCTTATATCATTGTCATCATCCTCATGTTTATAAAATGTTGAAAGTCATCTGTGGCCTGTAGTGCATAGATGGACTTGGTATGATTATGACCAGAGATTATTCGGTATAATCATGACCGTAATATTACAAATGATGTGGTAAAAGTCCTCATTGGCCCGTAGTGCATTGATGGACAGTTGTTGGCATGATCATGACCATTAATGAATACACGAATATCTTTGGCCGTAGTGCAGGGATGATTCGATGATGTGGATTATTTTATTAAGCTGAGACCCAGTGATAACAGTGTTGGAAAACCTTTTAAATCATAAAAGATAGTAGAGTTTATTTTCTACTTGACTCTTTTAATGGATTGCTTATTCTGCTGCAGTTAAACTTAATGTCTATTATATTTTATCAGTTTAACATTGTTGAAGGCTAATGATATTTTATTCTGCATTATCTTAGTCATAATATTTCTTACTGGGCTAGTTGAGCTCACCCTTTCTTTCACTGTTCTCTTCAGGAAATGAGAACGTAGCTGGGGCAAGTCGGGGAACGGAGTGATGGTTCGAATGATAGTATTAGTTAGTAGTCCTCACTATTCTATGTAATGGTGTGTTAATAAATATAATGAGGACTCCTTTTGAGTATGAATACTCTCTAGAAGATAATATTTGTATTCAAACTCACAGTTTATATTTTGTCGTATTGTACACGACAGTTGTATTAGTAAGTTATATTTGTATTCTGTACTATGTATCTGACGACCCAAGATGGGTGATGTATACCTAATTTTGGGGGCGTCACAGTTGGTATCAGAGCTTAGGGATATGATCCCTGGCTAAGATGTGAGAATAGAACTAAGAGGGGAGAGACGGGAAATTCCTTCGCTAGTATGACCTACCTAAGTTTATTTGCATGGTATTTAATTGGTCGGTCATAATATAAGGATAATATATGACATATCAATTAACTTTTATTTTGTGGCAGTATCTGAAAATGGCATCTGAGAATGTTGAGCATAACAATGGAGCACAGGCGACTGTTGATTCACCACATATCCATAATCAGGATAATGTGCAGCAGGAAGGTGACAATCCTCATGCAAACAACAACATTGACCAGATGATAAATGATGGAATGTTCAGAAACTTTATGCAGTTCATGCAACAGCAGGCGAGAGCGCTCCTGTCCAAAATATAGGTGGAAACACTGAAAACTCTCGGACGGTCACCGCTAAATAGTTCAAGGAGCTGGGACCACCAGAGTTTAAGGGAGAGCCAAAACCACTTATAGAGAAAACATGGATAAAGCAGATTACCAAGATATTTTATGTCTTGGGATGCTCTGAGGAGCAAAAGGTTCCCTTTGCCGCCTTTATGTTGCGAGGAGAGGCAGATTACTGGTGGGAATCGATTAAGCGTACTCAACCTGCCGCACTGAAGATGTCTTGGGAGAAGTTCCAAGAGCTGTTCAATGACAAATACTTTCCCGAAAGTGTTCGTCACATGAAGGAGGTGGAGTTCATCAAATTGGAGCAGAATAATATGACCGTGTGGCAGTATGTGGCTAAATTTGATGAGTTATCCTGGTTTGCGTTCCACTTGGTGGATAATGAAGAGCGAATGACGCGAATGTTTTTACGAGATTTGAAACCTGAGATACGTCAACATCTTATTTCTCATAAACTGTGTTTGTATTCAGATGTTGTGAATAAGGCTCAGTTAGTGGAGCGCGATAACGAGTCAACGCAACCAAAAGAGAGCAGTCGACAAAATGATAATACCAGTGAGAGCAGTCATCGAAGCGGTGACAACAAGCGTGGAGGGAATCAACAGGCCAGAAATGGTAACCACTTCGGTGGTAATCAGGGCCAAAACAATAAGAATGGTCATTTCAAGAAGAGGAGATTCAACAATGATGGAAAGACGTCAGCACCAGCACCCCTTTGTTAAGGAAGGAGAACGACCACCTATCATATGTTTTAAATGCAGAGGGGAGGGGCACATCAGTCTAAACTGCGTGATGCCGTCTAAAGCATGTTATAATTGTGGAAGAGAAGGTCATTTAGCTCGATTTTGTCGTTTACCAAAAACAAGTTCAGCCAAGATGGAGACACCAAAGGCCGTCCCAGAAAAGTCAAAACCGGTAGTGCAAGGGAGAGCGTTTGTTGTGACCTCCCAGAAAGCAAGGAACCCGAATGAGGTCATCACGGGTAAGCTTATCATAAACTCTAACGAAGTCTATACTTTATTTGATACCGATTCTACCCATTCTTTTATTTCTCCTACTTACGCTCATCGATTAAATTTGATTCCGGAGAAATTAGACTTTGACTTATCTGTTGAAACTCTATTGGGAGAAACCTTCATTACATCCACGATTTATAAGTCTTGTTTGGTTCAAGTTGGTACCCACACATTGCCTGTCGATCTTATTTCATTAAAAATACTTGCATTTGACGTGATTCTAGGGATTGATTGGTTAACTACTCATCATGCAAAAATTGATTGTTTTCGTAAGGTTGTTAGCTTTCATATTCCTAATCGACCTATTATGCAAATTCAAGCAACCAAACCATTAAATTCAATCACTGTCATCTCAAGCCATAAAGCTATTCGTTTATTGAAAAACGGATGTCAAGCTTTCTTAGCTCATGTCACGGATCTAAACAAAAATATGTCAGTTTTGAATGATATTTCTATTGTTAATAAATTCCCTGACGTATTCCCTGAAGAACTTCATGGCCTACCCCCAGAGCGTGAAATTGAATTTTGTATCGACCTTGAACCCGGTACAAAACCCATTTCTAAAGCCCCATATCGAATGGCTCCTATTGAACTTTAGGAGTTAAAGATCCAACTGCAGGAATTGTTAGACATTGGCTTTATTCGTCCTAGTACTTCTCCTTGGGGTGCTCCTGTGCTATTCGTGAAGAAGAAAGATGGAAGTATGCGACTTTGTATTGATTATCGGGAGTTGAATCATGTCACCATCAAAAACAGGTACCCATTGCCACGTATTGATAACCTGTTTGACCAGTTGCAAGGAGCACAATTCTTTTCAAAGATCGATCTTCGTTCTGGATATGATCAGCTGAAGGTTAGAATGAGGATATTCCAAAGACGGCTTTTAGAACTCGGTACGGGCATTATGAATTCCTAGTCATGTCCTTTGGATTGACTAATGCTCCTACTGCCATCATGGATATGATGAACCGGGTATTCAAGGAATATTTGGATCACTTTGTGGTCGTCTTTATTGATGACATCCTTATTTATTCCAAAAGTCGTGAAGATCATGAGCAACACTTGAGGCTGGTACTCCAAAAGCTTCGTGAATACAAGCTTTATGCCAAGTTGAAGAAATGCGAGTTCTGGCTGGAGGAGGTAGCATTCCTTGGGCACGTAGTATCAAGTCGTGGAATATCGGTTGACCCGGCAAAGGTTGAAGCTATTCAAAGCTGGGAGCAACCTAAATCAGTGACCGAAGTACGTAGCTTTCTTGGTTTAGCTGGTTATTATCGGAGATTCGTGGAATGATTTTCTCGAATCGCTACTCCATTAACTCAGCTGACTCGGAAAGATACAAATTTCGGTTGGAGCGAAGAATGTGAGCAGAGTTTTCAAGAACTCAAGAGGAGACTCATTTCAGCACCTGTTCTAACAATACCATCTGGCTCGGAGAGATTTGTCATCTACAGTGATGCTTCGAGCAAAGGGTTGGGATGCGTTCTCATGCAACATGGAAAAGTCATAGCCTATGCATCAAGACAACTCAAGGAATATGAGAGGAATTATCCTACTCATGATCTAGAGTTGGCAGCTGTTGTCTTTGCACTTAAAATTTGGAGGCATTACTTGTATGGGGAGAAGGTGAAGATCTTTACGAATCATAAAAGCCTTAAATATTTCTTCACTCAAAAGGAACTCAACATGCGACAACGACGTTGGCTTGAACTGTTGAAAGATTATGATCATACCATTCAATACCATCCTGAAAAAGCGAACGTGGTAGCTGACGCATTGAGTAGAAGATCATATGCAAGTACGAGTGCGATATTGTCAACACAAAGGCCCATTTTGTGTGACTTGCAAAGGATGGAGATAGAGTTAAAGACTCCAGGGACTCATGTGATGATGGTGAATATACGAGTAGAACCGACTTTAATCGATAAAGTTAAAGCTGCTCAAGCTACAGACCTGGAGCTGATGCGTATGAGGAAGAAAGTGCAAGAAGGTGCTATGCCGAAAGCAAGAATCGATGAAGAAGGAATACTTTGAGTCAACTCCAGACTTTGTGTTCCTAACAACCCTAATTTAAAGTATGAAATCATGATGGAGGCGCACAACACACCGTTTGCAATCCATCCTGAAAGTACCAAAATGTATTATGATCTTCGTCATACATTTTGGTGGAGCAATATGAAGAGAGAGATAGCGTTGTTTATTTCAAGGTGTCTAACTTGTCAACGAGTCAAAGCGGAGCATCAAGTACCAAAAGGTCCATTGCAACCACTTGAAATTCTAGAATGGAAGTGGGAGCACATTACCATGGATTTCGTTACCGGTCTTCCTAGGGTTTCTCAAGGTATTGATGCGATTTGGGTCATTGTTGATAGATTGACCAAGTCTGCTCATTTTTTATCGATACGAGAAACTTATACACTTGAATGTCTTGCTCGTATGTACATAAACGAGATTGTAAGACTGCATGGTATGTCAGTATCCATAGTTTCTGACCGAGACCCAAGATTCACTTCACGATTTTGGGTTAGTTTACAAAAACCTATGGGCACGGAGTTACGATTTAGTTCAGCATATCATCCTCAGACGGACGAACAATCAGAGAGGACTATTCAAACTCTTGAAGATCTATTAAGACTCTGTGTCTTTGACTTCAAGGGAAAGTTGGGACAAGTTCTTACCATTGGTGGAGTTTTCCTACAACAACAGTTATCAAGCAAGTATTGGCATGGCTCCATTCGAAGCATTGTATGGAAGAAAATGTCGTTCTCCAGTATGCTGGGATGAGGTGGGTGAAGCAACGTTGTTGGGACCGGAGTTGGTACGTATGACTACGGAAAAGATTCAAACGATCCGACAACGTATAAAAACCTCACAAGATCGACAAAAGAGTTATGGTGATCTTCATCGAAAGGACGTGGAATTTGATGCAGGAGATCATGTGTTGAGTTACGAGATTTGGAAAGAGAGGAAAGCTCAATCCTCGATTCATCGGTCCATTTTTAATCCTCGATCGAGTAGGAACTATGGCTTATAGACTCGCTTTACCGCCAAATATGTCTCGTGTTCATAACGTTTTTCACATATCCATGTTACGCAAATATGTGGAAGACCCGAACCACATTATTGAGTTAGAACCGGACGAAATAGCGGATGATTTGACGTATGAAGAAGTTCCTGTTCAAATCTTGGATAAGAAGGAACATATTCTACGCTCCAAGGTTATACCTCAAGTCAAAGTTTTGTGAAAAAATCACGATGTTGAGGAAATGACTTGGGAGTTAGAATCTGAAATGAAATCAAGGTATCCTTACCTCTTCGACATACCAGGTACGTACCCTAATTTCGAGGGCGAAATTTCATAAGAAGGGGAGGTTGTAAGACCCCAACTTTTATAAATAAAGATGAATTTTCTATAAATATCATTTTTGAATATTATGGAGTTAATTTGATATAATGTTATAGTTGTGGGTAATATTTATAAATTTTGTAAAGTACGTAAGTTGTTATATAATATTCGATTGGTCGGGGAATATTCGTTTTAACAGGGAATATTCGTACAACGGCACAATCATTGGTGGACCCCACAACGAAATTATTGTCGGATTGAGAAAACGACAAAAATATTTTATTAAAAATAACGGCGGAAGTTTTACCATTGTTACTGTTGAACTACTCGGTAATAAAAGTACAGTAATACGTGTGGTTACATAGTAGCACACGGTATTGATTATTAATGCTTATGTGAGAAGTCACTCAGTTTGATTCAATTATTGTCAGTTAATAATATGAATTATTTAGCGATAATGACGTTTTGTTTTATTCGTATTATTAACGTAATAAAATAGAAACATCTTTTTATATAAAACAGAATACTTTATTAAAGTTATTCTATAAATAGAATATATTATATTTTTTAAAAAAAAAATTTCTTTAAATATGGACCGTCAGATTAAAGTAATCAATCTGGACCATTCATGGATTAGTTACTATGCATTCTATTTTTCTATAAATAGCAGCTCATTCATTCATTATTTCTTACGAATTCACTGAACTCTAGAGAGAGAAACTATAGAGAGAGAGAAGAAGAGTATTCTGCTACTTAACTACTTCCTTATTTCAGCTCTTCTTTAAAACGGTAAGGGGTGTTATTCTTTCTTATTCATGAAGAGAACTGTTGTTATTCCATTTCTTATTATTCTGTTGAAATAACCTGTATACGCCGTCTACCCTATACTTGGTGACATTCTTCTATTATTCTGTTGGAACATCCTGTCTGTGTGTTTTACACCGGACCTGGTTCCATTTTTATTATTATTCTGTTGGAACATCCTGTCTGTGTGTTTTACACCGGACCTAGTTCCGTTTTTATTATTATTCTGTTGGAACATCTTGTCTGTGTGTTTTATACCGGACCTGGTTCTGCCTTGTTATTATTCTGTTGGAATATCCTGTCTGTGTGTTTTACACCGGACCTGGTTCCATTATTTATTATTCTGTAGGAATATCCTGTCTGTGCGTTTACGCCGGACCTGGTTCCATTATTTATTATTCTGTTGGAATAACCTGTCTGTGCGGTCTATCGCATGTATGGTGATTTCTTTTGTTATTCCATTCTTTATTATACTCAGTTGGTTAAGTTTTGACTTCTATACTCCATGAAATTTATGGAATATCCTTGATAATTACGGTTCATCCAGTATCTTTTCATGAAAATATTCTTCTAAGCATTCTTGAATTTTACTCCACAAAGCAGTATCATGTTGACAATTTGAACGTTGTTAATTCTTGGATAAATTAATTCTTGAACTTGTTTTATTGAATTCTTATATCATTGTCATCATCCTCGTGTTTATAAAATATTGAAAGTCATATGTGGCCTGTAGTTCATAGATGGACTTGGTATGATTATGACCAGGGATTATTCGGTATAATCATGACCGTAATATTACAAATGATGTGGTAAAAGTCCTCATTGGCCCGTAGTGCATTGATGGACAGTTGTTGGCATGATCATGACCATTAATGAATACACGAATATCTTTGGCCGTAGTGCAGGGGTGATTCGATGATGTGGATTATTTTTTTAAGCTGAGTCCCAGCGATAACAGTGTTGGAAAACCTTTTAAATCATAAAAGATAGTAGAGTTTATTTTCTACTTGACTCTTTTAATGGATTACTTATTCCGCTGCAGTTAAACTTGATGTCTATTATATTTTATCAGTTAAACATTTGAAGGCTAATGATAATTTATTCTGCATTATCTTAGTCATAATATTTCTTACTGGGCTAGTTGAGCTCACCCTTTCTTTCACTGTTCTCTTCGGGAAATGAGAACGTAGCTGGGGCAAGTCGGGGAACGGAGTGATGGTTCGAATGATAGTATTAGTTAGTAGTCCTCACTATTCTATGTAATGGTGTGTTAATAAATGTAATGAGGACTCCTTTTGAGTATGAATACTCTCTAGAAGATAATATTTGTATTCAAACTCACAGTTTATGTTTTGTCGTATTGTACACGACAGTTGTATTAGTAAGTTATATTTGTATTCTGTACTATATATCTGACGACCCAAGATGGGTGATGTATACCTAATTTTGGGGGCGTCACACGTAGTGCATGGATAATTCGTGGTCGTGATACTAAAGAATATACTTGGCTGTAGTGCAGGGGTGATTCGATGATGTGGATTATTTATTAAGCTGAGTCTCAGCAATGAAATATTAATTCATGGATGTGATTTAACGATTATCTTTAGCCGTAGTGCATGGATAATTCGTGGTCGTGATACTAAAGAATATCCTTGGCCGTAGTGTAGGGGTGATTCGATGATGTGGATTATTTATTGAGCTGAGTCTCAGCAATGAAATATTAATTCATGGATGTGATTTAATGAATATCATTGGTCGTAGTGCAGGGATGATTCGATGATTGGGTATATTTATTAAGCTGAGTCTCATCATTATTGGTTATACAGTTGTATATCATTGGCCGTAGTGCAATGACGATTTAATGATTTCGAGCAGGATTTGTGATTTGGTATAACCATGATTTTTGATGTTGCAGGTGATGAAAATTATCTTCGTCTTGGGTGCGAAGAGGAATTTAGAATCACAATTGTGATTATGAGTTTTTCACATGATCGTGGACGGGAATTGTTGATTGATGTTACATGGATAAAATATTATTGGTGGACTTTTAACATAGAGAAGATAATAGATCTGATGGTCTATTTGACTCTTTTAATGGATTGCTCGTTCCGCTGCAACTATGGTTGAAAATTTTTATCATCTACCATATGTTATAACTCTCTGATTTATTATTGATGAAAGCTATTGATAATTTAATTATCTTTAGTCATGATATTCTTTATTGGGCTAGTTGTGCTCACCCTTTTGCTTCGCAATTCCTTTCAAGTAATAAAAGTATAGCTGGGTCGAGCGAGGTATTAAGAGGATTAGAACGGTGATCTTTAGCTATGAAGGTTCTCCCTAAGCAGTATAGAAAAGTTCATTTAATAGTTCTATTTGGTGAATCCAATAAGGTGAGGTGAACCCAACTTTGAAAAGGTGTTTTGCCACGATCATACAGGATGTCTAATGACATACAACCTTGTGTTCTCATAAGACATGGTTGTGCACATCTACTTGCTGAATATATCTACGGGCACTACTTATATGATCTTGGGGTATATTTGAAATATAATTTTCACTTGGAGACAACGGAGATATTTATATGTCAAGAGAAGACTCACCATTGGAAAAAAGATGATAGTAATCTTCTCGTTTTTCTTTGGGGTGTACTGGGTCAACCAAGGATAATTCTGTGGCCATATGATATCTATTATAACCTAGACGCATGGCCTCCCATGTAAGAAGGTTTCTTTGAGCACTTCCCAAAAATTTTAATTTCTAAAACAGTTTTTGACTATACTTTTATGTAAAGTACCATTGTAAGGTTGTGGTCGAGGTACCATGAGAGTTACATACATTTGTATTAAAACTCATAGTTAACTATGGTCGTATTCTATACGACAGCTCAACATTTGTATAAATGAAGTTGTATTTGAATTCTGCACCATGTATCTGGCGACTCAGAATGGGTGATGTATACCTAATTTTGGGGGCGTCACAGTTGGTATTAGAGCTTAGGGATATGGTCGCTGGCGGAGATAAGAGTCTAGAACTAGGAGGGGAGAGACGAGTTATATACTTCGTAAGTGTGTGACTTACATAAGCTGAAATTGTTTACTTGATAAGTTGACAAATTATGATATGCCAATTAACCTTTGTTTTGAAGCTATATTCTAGAATGATATCTGAAATACAGGGGATGAGAAATGGAAAAATCATGATAGCAAGGAAATTACTGGTAAGGTACAATCTGAAAAGAAAGCAAGATATTCTTATATCTTCGAATATTAGGTACGTACGTAAATTTCGAGGGCAAAATTTCATAAGGAGGGGTGATTGTGAGACCCCGAATTTTATGAAATAAAAGTATTCAATTTTTCTATTTTGGTAAATGGTTAAATTGATAAAAGGTTAAAGTTAAGGGTGATATGTGAAATTTTTTCAAAGTAGACAAGTTGTCATAAAATACCTGGTTAGTATTCACTCTAGTATTGTTCACTCAGGTATTCGGGGCACTTTTTGTCTCGGAGTACTATTCACGAGTTACTATTCATGAGTTACTATTCACCTAAATTACTATTCACCTAAATATTATTCACTCGAGTATTTGGGGTATTTTTGTGTCGGGGAATATTCTTTTTGTCGGGGAATATCCGTACGACGGTACAATCATTGGTGGACCCCGCAACAGAATTATTGTCGGATTGAGAAAACGATAAAAATATTATATAAAAATAACAGCGGAAGTTTTACCGTTGATACTGTTGAACTACTCGGTAGTAAAAGTACAGTAATACGTGTGGTTGCATAGTAGCACACGGTATTGATTATTAATGCTTATGTGAGAAGTCACTCAGTTTGATTCAATTATTGTCAATTAATAATATGAATTATTTAGCGATAATGAAGTTTTGTTTTATTCGTATTATTAACGTAATAAAACAGAAACATATTTTTATATAAAACAGAATACTTTATTAAAGTTATTCTATAAATAGAATATATTATATTTTATTTAAAAGATTTTTCTTTAAATATGGACCGTCAGATTAAAGTAAATCAATCTGGACCGTTCATGGATTAGTTACTATGCATTTCATTTTCCTATAAATAGCAGCTCATTCCTTCATTATTTCTTACGAATTCACTGAAACTCTAGAGAGAGAAACTATAGAGAGAATTCTTCTTTTTTAATCTTGAGCTTATTTTCTTTAGAGTTTAAGAAAGCTTTGAGCGTAGTACAAATTTTTTTCGAGTATATCATCGCCCTACTAGTCGGAATACTTTTCTTTCAAAGGTAGGGAATATTATTTCTTTTATATTCATGAAGAGAACTTCTGTTATTCCATTCTTTATTATTCTGTTGGAATAACCAGTATACGCGGACTTCCCTATACTTGGTGAAATTCTCATGTTATTCTGTTCTTTATTATTTTGTTGGAACATCCTGTCGGTGCGAATTTTGCCTGACCTGGTTCTATATTTATTATTCTGTTGGAACATCATGTCTGTGCGTTCTATGCCAGACCTGGTTCCGTCTTTATTATTCTGTCGGAATATCCTGTCTGTGCGTTCTACGCCGGACCTAGTTCCATCTTTATTATTCTATCGGAATATTCTGTCTATGCGTTCTACGCCGGACCTGGTTCTATTATTATTATTCTGTTGAGAATAACCTATCTGTGCGGTCTATCACATGCCTGGTGATTTCTTTTGATATTCCATTCTTTATTATACTCAGTTGGTTAAAGTTTTGACTTCTATACTCCATGAAATTAGTGGAATATCTTTGATAATTGCATTTCATCCAGTATCTTTTTATGGAAATATTCTTCTAAACATTCTTGAATTTTACTCCACAAAGCAGTATCATGTTGGCAATTTGGACGTTATTAGTTCTTGGATAAAATAATTCTTGAACTTGTTTTATTGAATTCTTATATCATTGTCATCATCCTCATGTTTATATTATGTTAAAAGTCATCTGTGGCCTGTAGTGCATTGATGGACTTGGTATGATTATGACCAGGTATTATTCGGTGTAATCATGACCGTAATGTTACAAATGATGTGGATAAAGTCATCTGTGGCCTGTAGTGCATAGATGGACTTGGTATGATTATGACCAGGGATTATTCGGTATAAACATAACCGTAATGTAATGATTGATGTGGTAAAAATCTTCATTTGCCGTAGTGCATTGATGGACAGTTTTTGGTATGATTATGGCTATGGATTCTCTTTGGCCGTAGTGCAAAGGCGAATTATTTTATAGCATGATCAGGACCGTTGATGAAAACACGATTATCTTTAGCCGTAGTGCATGGATAATTCGTGGTCGTGATACTAAAGAATATCCTTGGCCGTAGTGCAGGGGTGATTCGATGATGTGGATTATTTATTGAGCTGAGTCTCAGCAATGAAATATTAATTCATGGATGTGATTTAACGATTATCTTTAGTCGTAGTGCATAGATAATTCGTGGTCGTGATACTAAAGAATATCCTTGGTCGTAGTGCAGGGGTGATTCGTTGATGTAGATTATTTATTGAGCTGAGTCTCAGCAATGAAATATTAATTCATGGATGTGATTTAATGAATATCATTAGGCCGGTAGTGCAGGGATGATTCGATGATTGGGTATATTTATTAAGCTGAGTCTCAGCATTATTGGTTATACAGTTGTATATCTTTAGCCGTAGTGCAAAGACGATTTAATGATTTCGAGCAGGATTTGTGATTTGGTATAACCATGATTTTTGATATTTCAGGTGATGAAAATTATCTTCGTCCTGGGTGCGAAGAGGAATTTAGAATCACAATTGTGATTATGAGTTATTCACATGATCGTGCACGGGAATTGTTGATTGATGTTACATGGATAAATATTATTTTGGTGGACTTTTAACATAGAGAAGATAATAGATCTGATGGTTATTTGACTCTTTTAAAGGATTGCTCGTTCCGCTACAACTATGGTTGAAAATTTTTATCATCTACCATATGTTATAACTCTCTGATTTATTATTGATGAAAGCTATTGATAATTTAATTATCTTTAGTCGTGATATTCTTTATTGTGCTAGTTGTGCTCACCCTTTTGCTTCACAATTTCTTTCAGGTAATAAAAGTGTAGCTGGGTCGAGCGGGGTATTAAGAGGATTAGAACGGTGATCTTTAGCTGTGAAGGTTCTCCCTAAGCAGTATAGAAAAGTTCATTTAATAGTTCTATTTGGTGAATCCAATAAGGTGAGGTGAACGCAACTTTGAAAAGGTGTTTTGCCACGATCATACAGGATGTCTAATGATATACAACCTCGTGTTCTCATAAGACATGGTTGTGCACATCCACTTGCTGAATATATCTACGGGCACTACTTATACGATCTTGGGATATATTTGAGATATAATTTTCACTTAGAGACAACGGAGATATTTATATGTCAAGAGAAGACTCACCATTGGGATAAAGATGATAGTAACGTTCTCGTTTTTCTTTGTGGTCTACTGGGCCAACCAAGGATAATTTTGTGGCCATATGATATCTATTATAACCTAGACGCATGGCCTCCCATGTACGAAGGTTTCCTTGAGCACTTCCCAAAAATTTTAATTTCTAAAACAGTTTTTGACTATAGTTTTATGTAAAGTACCATTGTAAGGTTGTGGTCGAGGTACCATGAGAGTTACATACATTTGTATTAAAACTCATAGTTAACTGTGGTCGTATTCTATACGACAGCTCAACATTTGTATAAATGAAGTTGTATTTGAATTCTGCACCATGTATCTGGCGACTCAGAATGGGTGATGTATACCTAATTTTGGGGGCGTCACAGTTGGTATCAGAGCTTAGGGATATGGTCGCTGGCGGAGATAAGAGTCTAGAACTAAGAGGGGAGAGGCGAGTTATATACTTCGCTAGTGTGTGACTTACCTAAGCTAAAATTGTTTAGTTGATAAGTTGACAAATTATGATATGTCTATTAACCTTTGTTTTGAAGCTATATTCTAGAATGATATCTGAAATACAGGGGATGAGAAATAGGAAAATCATGATAGTAAGGAAATTACTAGTAAGGTACGTACGTAAATTTCGAGGGCAAAATTTAATAAGGAAGGGTGATTGTGAGACCCCGAATTTTATGAAATAAAAGTATTCAATTTTTCTATTTTGGTAAATGGTTAAATTGATAAAAGGTTAAAGTTAAGGGTAATATGTGAAATTTTTTCAAAGTAGACAAGTTATCATAAAATACCTGGTTACTATTCACTCTAGTATTGTTCACTCAGGTATTTGGGACACTTTTTGTGTCGGAGTACTATTCACGAGTTACTATTCATGAGTTACTATTCACGAGTTACTATTCATAAGTTACTATTCACGAGCTATTCACCTAAATTACTATTCACCTAAATATTATTCACTCGAGTATTTGGGGTATTTTTGTGTCGGAGAATATTCTTTTTGTCGGGAAATATCCGTACGACGGTACAATCATTAGTGGACCCCGCAACAGAATTATTGTCGGATTGAGAAAATGACAAACGGTAGTAAAAGTACCGTAATACGTGTGATTGCATAGTAGCACACGGTATTGATTATTAATGCTTATGTGAGAAGTCACTCAGTTTGATTCAATTATTGTCAATTAATAATATGAATTATTTAGCGATAATGAAGTTTTGTTTTATTCGTATTATTAACGTAATAAAACAGAAACATCTTTTTATACAAAACAGAATTACTTTATTAAAGTTATTCTATAAATAGAATATATTATATTTTATTTAAAAGATTTTTCTTTAAATATGGACCGTCAGATTAAAGTAAATCAATCTGGACCGTTCATGGATTAGTTACTATGCATTCTATTTTCCTATAAATAGCAGCTCATTCCTTCATTATTTCTTACGAATTCACTGAAACTCTAGAGAGAGAAACTATAGAGAGAATTCTTCTTCTATAATTTTGAACTTATTTTCTTTAGAGTTTAAGAAAGCTTTGAGCGTAGTACAAATTTTCTTCGAGTATATCCTCGCCTTACTAGTCGGAATACTTTTCTTTCAAAGGTAGGGAATATTATTTCTTTTATATTCATGAAGAGAACTTTTTTTATTCCATTCTTTATTATTCTGTTGGAATAACCAGTATACGCGGACTTCCCTTATACTTGGTGAAATTTATCATGTTATTCTTGTTCTTTATATTCCTGTTGGAACATCTCTGTCGGTGCGAATTTTGCCTGACCGGGTTTGTATTTATTATTATGTTGGTGAACATCCTGTCTGTGCGTTTACGCCGGACCTGGGTTCCGTCTTTTTAATTCTGTCGGAATATCTATCTGTGCGTTCTACGCCGAACCTGGTTCCATCTTTATTATTCTGTCGGAATATCATGTCTGTATCGTGGACGGGAATTGTTGATTGATGGTACATGGATAAAATATTATTGGTGGACTTTTAACATAGAGAAGATAATAGATCTGATGGTCTATTTGACTCTTTTAATGGATTGCTCGTTCCGCTACAACTATGGTTAAAAATTTTTATCATCTACCATATGTTATAACTCTCTGATTTATTATTGATGAAAGCTATTGATAATTTAATTATCTTTAGTCATGATATTCTTTATTGGGCTAGTTGTGCTCACCCTTTTGCTTCACAATTTCTTTCAGGTAATAAAAGCATAGCTGGGTCGAGCGGGGTATTAAGAGGATTAGAACGGTGATCTTTAGCTGTGAAGGTTCTCCCTAAGCAGTATAGAAAAGTTCATTTAATAGTTCTATTTGGTGAATCCAATAAGGTGAGGTGAACCCAACTTTGAAAAGGTATTTTGCCATGATCATACAGGATGTCTAATGACATACAACCTCGTGTTCTCATAAGATATGGTTGTGCACATCCACTTGCAAAATATATCTACGGGCACTACTTATATGATCTTAGGGTATATTTGAAATATAATTTTCACTTAGAGACAACGGAGATATTTATATGTCAAGAGAAGACTCACCATTGGGAAAAAGATGATAATAATCTTCTCGTTTTTCTTTGGGGTCTACTGGGTCAACCAAGGATAATTCTGTGGCCATATGATATCTATTATAACCTAGACGCATGGCCTCCCATGTACGAAGGTTTCTTTGAGCACTTCTCAAAAATTTTAATTTCTAAAACAGTTTTTGACTATAGTTTTATGTAAAGTACCATTGTAAGGTTGTGGTCGAGGTACCATGAGAGTTACATACATTTGTATTAAAACTCATAGTTAACTGTGGTCGTATTCTATACGACATCTCAACAGTTGTATAAATGAAGTTGTATTTGAATTCTGCACCATGTATCTGGCGATTCAGAATGGGTGATGTATACCTAATTTTGGGGGCGTCACAAGGGATATATTTTTTTGGTTAAAAAAGATGAAATTAATGTTGAGGTGTTTTATCAGTATTTTTGTCGGAATGGAGGTATTAAAAATCAAAATAGGGTTTTTGAGATATTTTGCGGGGGTTATAATTTTTAATCCGACCGTTGGATCGTTATAATTTTTGGATATGCTATACATATATAAGTTGAGTATATGTCCACAAATTTTGAACCGTTAAAAATGAACGTATGATTTGTTATGAATTTTACGAGATGACTGGTTCAAAAATTGTTGAATTTGCGGAGTTTATCATTTTGGTAGAAAATTCTAGAATTTGTGGGACCCATTTTTGGTTGGTGAGAAAATGTGCTGAGATTTTTATTCAAATGTGATAAGCTTGAATAGTAGCAGGTAAAGCCATCAAGTTGCAGGTTAAGTCTGCTTCGGCGTGCTAACATTTTCCTATAAATAGAGGGCTAAGTTAGAATTGAAAATCACACCTGAATTCATAAGTATTTTCTCTTTTTCTCTCTATATTATCAAGTGTATTTTGTGAGTATTTAGATACTTTGTGAGTTGTTATTCAACAGTACAAGTTTCCTTCAGCCTTATACCGATCAGAAGTACTGCTCTTTTGATGTAAGGGATAGTAAGGGATTTTAAGGGTTATTATATTTTTCAGTTCGTACTTTTTCTGACCTTCAGAAAATTTTGGAAAACTTTGAAATGTTATTTTGATGAGTTTTATTGATTGTGTCCAAAAATGGTGATTTTTGGATGTATAGATTAATAGTTATGAATTTTATGATAAAAGACTATTTTAAAAGTATCCGCTTATAACTCCTTGTGGTTAACTCTAAAATTGATAAAAAATTTATTGAAAGTATATCTATATAATATCAGTGTACTCTGTGAATTTTAGAATTTTTGGATAAAAGTACAATTTATGATAAATGTCTAAATATTCGGTGGTTTTGGCCATATGAAAAATAGTAAATGAGTTTTAAAAATTCTGAGAAAAATATATGTTCAATATGAGACTATATTTTGCTAAATCCCAGAAAGAATTATTTTTGGATCTGATTTGGTATTTTTCATAAAAATAGACTAGTTATGAGTAAATGAATTTAATATGTTATGTGAAGTAAGAAAATTAGAAAATATAATTTTATGGCTTGAGAATCCTATATGAGGTATATGCAGATTTTTGATGAGGGTTTTTGGTTATTGGTGATGAAATCTTATGAGTTTGACATTTTAGGATGATTAAATACATTATTTAGTAAAGTGTAATCAATTAAAATAAATTGTTTATAAGCTTAAGAAATATTATTCTTTCAATATCATTATACCGAAATATTGGTATGTATTTTATTATGGAGTTTCTACCTTTTTGTGTCGGGGTTACTATTCATGAGTTACTATTCACGAGTTACTATTTATGACAAAATTAGTTTCTTTTTCTAACCAAATTATAGTTGATTTATAAATATTACTCTTGAGATTAAATCTATATGTTGATTATATTATTTTTATTATAATATATAACATTTTTATAACCCTAATGTTGAAATTCTCTTTTACTTGAGTGTAAAGATGGGTAGATTATTGGTATGATCATGACTATGAGTTCTCTTTGGCCAGTAGTACAAGGTTGAATTGTTGACTGGTATGATCATGACCATTGAATTTATAACTAAATATCTTTAGCTTAAGTGCAAAGGTGAATTGATCAATATGGTTATAATCATTGTTTATAAAATTCTGAATTGATTATATATTTCTTTGAGATATTAATATATTTGGTCTGTAGTGCAAATATGAACTGTTGAGGAATATCTTTGGCCTGCAGTGCAAAGATGAATTGTTGATGAATATTTTTGGCCCGTAGTGCAAAGATGATCTGTTGATGAATATCTTTGGCATGTAGTACAAAATGGTCTGTTGATTAATATCTTTGGCCGTAGTGCAAAGATAACTTGTTGATGAATATCTTTGGCCTGTAGTGCAAAGATGGTCTGTTAATGAATATCTTTGGCCCGTAGTGCAAAGATGAAATTGTTAGTATGATTATAAACAGGAACTGTGATTTGGTATAACCATGATCTTTGATGTTTCAGGTAAAAACATGTGATGAAAATTATCTTTGTCCTGGGTTCGAAGAGAAATTTAGGATCACAATTATGATTATGAGATATTCATATAATTGTGAAAAGGAACTATTGATTGATGTTACAGGGATAAAATATTGTTGGTGGACTTTTAACATGGAGAAGATAGTAGACTTTATGGTCTATTTGACTCTTCTAATGGATTGCTCGTTCCGCTGTAACTATGGTTGAAAATTTTATCATCTACCATATGTTCTAAATCTTTCATTATTAGTGTTGAAGGCTATTGATAATTTATTATCTTTAGTCATGATATTCTTTACTGGGCTATTTGTGCTCACCCTTTTACTTCACAATTTCTTTCAGGTAATAAGGGTGTAGCTGGGTCGAACGAGGGTAACAGGGAAATAGAACGGTGGTCTCTAGCTGTGGAGGTTCTCTCTAAGCAGTATAGAAAAGTTCATTTAGTAGTTATATTTGGTGAATCCAATAGGGTGAGACGAACCCAACGTTGGAAGGGTGTTTTGCCACTATCATACAAGATGTTTAATGACATACAATCTCGTGTCATCATAAGACATGGTTGTGCTCATCCACTTGCTGAGTATATCTACGAGCACTACCTATATAATCTTGGTGTTTGTTTGAAGTATAATTCTCAATTAGAGACAGTGGAGATATTGATATGTCAAGAGAAGACTCACCATTGGGAAGAATATGATAGTAATCTTCTCGTTTTTCTTTGGGGTCTTTTGGGTCAACCAAAGATAATTCTGTGGCCATATGAAATCTATCATAACCTAGACGCATGGCCTCCCATGTACGAAGGTTTCCTTGAGCACTTCCCAAAGGTTCTAGTTTCTAAAACAGTTTTTGTCTGTACCTTTATGTAAGGTACCTTTGTGAGGTGCTGATACATGATGGTGTCCAATGTCACATTTGGTATATATTTGTATTCAAACTCACAGTATATGTGTTGTTGTATTTTGCACGACAATTGTGATAATAAAGTTGTAGTTATTTTCTGTACCATGTATTTGGCGACTCAGAATAGGTTGGATGAAATGGACCTATTTTGGGGTTGTCACACAATGTCTACAAAGTTCTATCTAAGGAGAGGTTTGGTCACCTAATTGCGCGCCAGTAAGGAGAAATCCTTATTGGAAAGCCTCATCTTTCCTAGGAACGGCCTGGTTGTCATAAATGTGATTCTGTAATATTATTTATGAATAATTAATTATTGATTTATATGATAAGGAAATATTTATTTTATGTGAATATTAATGTTGGATATATTTGTTGTGGTTAAAAATGAAGGAGTTAATGTTGAGGTGTTTTATCATTATTTTTCTCGGAATGGAGGTATTAGAAATCAAATCAGAGTTTTTGAGATATATTGCGGGGGTTATAATTTTTAATCCGACCATTGGATCGTTGTGATTTTTGGATATGTTATACATATATAAGTTGAGTATATGTCCATAAATTTTGAACCGTTAAAAATGAACGTAAGATTTGTTATGAATTTTAAGAGATGACTGGTTTAGAAATTATTGAAGTTTTGGAATTTATCATTTTGGTAGAAAATTCTAGAATTGGTGGGCCCCACTTTTGGTTGGTGAGAAAAGGTGCTGAGATTTTTATTCAAATGTGGTAGGCTTGAATAGTAGCAGGTAAATCCATCAGGTTGCAAGTCAAGTCTGCTTCGGCGTGCTAACATTTTTCTATAAATAGAGGGCTAAGTTAGAATTGAAAATCACACCAGAATTCATAAGTTTTCTCTCTTTCTCTCTTTATATTATCGAGCGTATTTTGTGAGTATTTAGATACTTTGAGAGTTGCTATACAGTGCAAGTTTCTTTCAACACTATATCGATATTCCAGTCAGAAGTACGGTTATTTTGAGGTAAGGGATATTATTTTCTTCCTAATGATGTTATTCTTTCAACATCATTATGCCGAAATATTAGTCTGAACTTTTAATCAAATTTGGAACTTTTTGTGTCGGGATTACTATTCATGAATACGACACTATTCACGTATACGACACTATTCACGAATATGACACTATTCACCAAAAAAATAAAAATTCCTTCTTTTTATCCAAGATGTCTATTATGGTTACTATCTTTGATTGTATCCATGTTTTTATCTTTATTTTTTTAATTCTGCTTCGAAATTGGTTATTATGGAGTATTATTGAACTTGGATAAACTGTAATACGAATCCCTAATATTTGTTCTTTTATCTCACTGGATTCGTTTTCTTTAAAATATTTTTCATCATCCTCAGTCCTAAATGATGATATTACTGAATATCTTTGGCCTGTAGTGCAAAGATGTATGATTACCTGATGAATATCTTTGGCCCGTAGTGCAAAGATGAACAGGTGTTGAGATGAACATGACCAACTGGTGATACAAATGAATATCTTTGGCCTGTAGTGCAAAGATGAATATTTAATTCAAGATGTATATTGATTGATGTTACAGTGATAAAATATTGATGATGGACTTTTAAATCTTAGAAGATAGTAGAATTCATTCTCTACTTGACTCTTCTCATGGATTGTTGTTTCCGCTGCAGTTGTTGATCTAAAATTTGTTATCGATTATATTCTATCAAATTTTTTCCTGTTGAAAACTAATGATAATTTGTTGTATATTATCTTAGTCATAATATTCTTTACTGGGCTGGTTGAGCTCACCCTTTTTGTTTCATTTTTCTGAGGAGGCGAGAATATAGCGGGAACTAGTCGGGGTGCGGAGTGATGTTTTCAGTCAGTGGTGTTAGCAGTCCTCACTATTTTATAAAATAGTGTGATAATAATTATAAGAGGGACTCCTTTTGAGTTTGTATACTCTCTAGTAGAGAATATTTGTATTCAAACTCACAGTATTGGGTTGTTGTATTTTACACAATAATTGTATTAATAAAGTTATAGTTGTTTCTATACCATGTATTTGGAGACTCAAGATGGGTGATGTATACCTATTTTGGGGGCGTCACACACTATAAGATTTTTCTTGATCAGAAACTTTTATTGTTTTAATATATATATATATATATATATATATATATATATATATATATATTGTAAGACCCCAACTTTTATAAATAAAGATGAATTTTCTATAAATATCATTTTTGAATATTATGGAGTTAATTTGATATAATGTTATAGTTGTGGGTAATATTTATAAATTTTGCAAAGTACCCAAGTTGTTATATAATATTCGATTGGTCGGAGAATATTCGTTTTAACAGAGAATATTCGTACAACGGCACAATCATTGGTGGACTCCACAACGGAATTATTGTCGAATTGAGAAAACGACAAAAATATTTTATTAAAAATAATGGCGGAAGTTTTAACATTGATACTGTTGAACTACTCAGTAGTAAAAGTACAGTAATACGTGTGGTTGCATAGTAGCACACGGTATTGATTATTAATGCTTACGTGAGAAGTCACTCAGTTTGATTCAATTATTGTCAGTTAATAATATGAATTATTTAGCGATAATGAAGTTTTATTTTATTCGTATTATTAACGTAATAAAACAGAAACATCTTTTTATATAAAACAGAATACTTTATTAAAGTTATTCTATAAATAGAATATATTATATTTTATTTAAAAGATTTTTCTTTAAATATGGACCGTCAGATTAAAGTAATCAATCTGGACCGTTCATGGATTAGTTACTATGCATTTCATTTTTTTATAAATAGCAGCTCATTCCTTCATTATTTCTTACGAATTCACTGAACTCTAGAGAGAGAAACTATAGAGAGAGAGAAGAAAAGTATTCTGCTACTTAACTACTTCCTTATTTCAGTTCTTCTTTAAAACGGTAGGGAATATTATTTCTTTTATATTCATGAAGAGAACTTCTGTTATGCAATTCTTTATTATTCTGTTAAATAGTGTGACAATAATTGTAATGAGGACTCCTTTTGAGTTTGTATAGTCTCTAGTAGACAATAATTGTATTCAAACTCACAGTTATGTTTTATCGTATTGTACACGACAGTTGTATTAGTAAGTTGTATTTATATTCTGTACCATGTATCTGACGACCCAAAATGGGTGATGTATACCTAATTTTGGGGGCGTTACAGTTGGTATCAAAGCTTAGGGATATGATCCATGGCTAAGATGTGAGAATAGAACTATGAGGGGAGAGACGGGAAATTCCTTCGCTAGTATGACCTACCTAAGTTTATTTGCATGGTATTTAATTGGTCGGTCAGAATATAAGGATAATATATGACATATCAATTAACTTTTGTTTTGTGGCAGTATCTGAAATTGGCATCCGAGAATGTTGAGAATAGCAATGGAGCACAGGCAACTGTTGATTCACCACATATCAATAATCGGGATAATGTGCATCAGGAAGGCGACAATCCTCATGCAAACAACAATACTGACCAAATGATAAATAATGGAATGTTCAGAAGCTTTATGCAGTTTATGCAACAGCAGGCGAGAGCGGCTCCTGTTCAAAATGTAGGTGGAAATACTGAAAACTCTCGGACGGTCACCGCTAAACAGTTCAAGGAGCTGGGACCACCGGAGTTTAAGGGAGAGCCAAAACCACTTATAGCGGAAACATGGATAAAGCAGATCACCAAGATATTTGATGTCTTGGGATGCTCCGAGGAGCAAAAGGTTCCCTTTGTCGCCTTTTTGTTGCGAGGAGAGACAAATTACTAGTGGGAATCGATTAAGCGTACTCAACCTGCCGCACTGAAGATGTCTTGAGAGAAGTTCCAAGAGCTGTTCAATGACAAATACTTTCCCGAAAGTGTTCGTCACATGAAGGAGGTGGAGTTCATCAAATTGGAGCAGAATAATATGATCGTATCGCAGTACGAAGCCAAGTTTGCAGAGTTGTCCCGGTTTGCGTCCCACCTGGTGGATAATGAAGAGAGAATGACGTGGATGTTTTTAAGAGGTTTGAAGCCAGAGATACGTCAACATCTTATTTCTCATAAACTGTGTTTGTTTTCTGATGTTGTGAATAGGGCTCAGTTAGTGGAGCGCGATAACGAGTCAACGCAACCAAAAGAGAGCAGCCGGCAAAATGATAATACCAGTGAGAGCAGTCATCGAAGTAGTGACTGTAAGACCCCAACTTATTAATGAATAAAATCAAATTTTCTCTAAATATTATTGTGAATAATAAGGGGTTAATTTGATATAATACTTTGGTTATGGGTGAAATGTGCAAATTTTGCAAAATAAGCAAGTGGTTATAAAATATTTATTTTTGGTCGGTGAATATTCGGTTGGTCGTGGAATATTCTTGCTGTCGGGGAATATTCGTACGACGACGCAGCCTTGTGTGGGCCCCATAACGGAAAGCGATTGGATGAAGAAAACGACAAGTATAAGTTGTTTATAAATAACGGCGTAGTTGTTACCGTTAATACTGTTGGAATACCCGGTGGTTAAAATACAGTAGCACACGGTATTGCACCAATTATTGATTCTTACGTAAGAAGGCACTACTCAATAATTGTTACAGTAGTTATTATTCAATATTTTATTTTATTGATTCAATAATTGCTGCGTTGATATTTTATATTATTGTTGTTTCAATAATTGTTGCTGCACAGTATTTTCATTTATCAGATCAATAATTCATATTATTTGAATAATATTATTAGATAACATTATTGGCAATGTCTAGAAAGTTCTGTCTAAGGAGAGGTTTGGTCATCTAATTGCGCGCCAGTAAGGAGAAATCCTTATTGGAAAGCCCCCTCTTTCCTGGGAACGGCCTGGTTGTCATAAATGTGATTCTGTAATATTATTTGTGAATAATTAATTATTGATTCATATGATAAGGAAATATTTATTTTATGTGGATATAAATGAGGAATATATTTTTGTGGTTAAAAATGAAGGAGTTAATGTTGAGGTTTTTGTCAGTATTTTTGTCGGAATGGAGGTATTAAAAATCAGGGTTTTTGAGATAGTTTGCGGGGGTTATAATTTTTAATCCGACCGTTGGATCGTGGTAATTTTTGGATATGTTATACATATATAAGTTGAGTATATGTCCACAAATTTTGAACCGTTAAAAATGAACGTATGATTTATTATGAATTTTACAAGATGACTGTTCAGAAATTGTTGAATTTTCGGAGTTTATCATTTTTTGTGGAAAATTCTAGAATTGGTGGGCCCCACTTGTGGTTGGTGAAGAAATGTGCTGAATTATATTTCAAATGTGGTGGGTGGGAATAGTAGCAGGTAAAGCCATCAGGTTGCAGGTCAAACCTACCAAAATTTTCCTATAAATAGAGGGCTAAGTTAGAATTGAAAATCACACCAGAAACAAGTTTTCTCTCTTTCTCTCTCTAGATTATTGAGTGTATTTTGTGAGTATTTAGATACTTTGAGAGTTTCTATTCATCAGAGCAAGTTTCTTTCAGCCTTATACCGGTATTCCGACCAGAAGTACTGATATTTTGAGGTAAGGGATATTATTTTCTTCTTAAATGATATTATTTTCTTCAATATCATTATGCTGAAATATTGATATGAGTTTTTATCAAATTTGGAACTTTTTGTGTCGGGGTTACTATTCACGTATACGGCACTATTCACGTATACGGCACTATTCACGAATACGGCACTATTCACCGAAAAATAAAATTTTTCCTTTTTGTCCAAGATGTCTATTATGGTTACTATCTTTGATTGTATCCATGTTTTGATCTTTATTTTTGAATTCTGCTTCACAATTGATTATTATGAAGTATTATTGATCTTGGATAAACTGTTATACGAATCCCTACTATTTGTCCTTCTGTCTCATTGGATTCGTTCTCTTTAAGATATTTTTCATCATCCTCAGTCCTAAATGATGATATTACTGAATATCTTTGGCCTGTAGTGCAAAGATGTATAATTACTTGATGAATATCTTTGGCCTGTAGTGCAAAGATGAACAGTGTGTTGAGATGAACATGACCGACTGATGATACAAATGAATATCTTTGGCCTGTAGTGCAAAGATGAATATTTGGTTAAAGATGATTATTAATTGATGTTACAGGGATAAAATATTGATGATGGACTTTTAAATCTTAGAAGATAGTAGAATTCTTTCTCTACTTGACTCTTCTAATGGTTTGTGTTTCCGCTGCAGTTGTTGATCTAAAACTTGTTGTCGATTATATTTTATCAGATTTTTCCCTGTTGAAGACTAACGATAATTTGTTGTATATTATCTTAGTCATAATATTCTTTACTGGGCTAGTTGAGCTCACCCTTTTCCTTTTTGTTCCATTTTTCTTCTCAGGAGGTGAGAACATAGCAGGATCTAGTCGGGGTATGGAGTGATGGTTCTAGAAAGATGTATTAGCAGTCCTCACTATTTCTGTAAAATAGTGTTTGAATAATTGTAATGAGGATTTATTTGAGTGTGGATATTGTCTAGAAGACAATATTTGTATTTAAACTCACAGTATGTGTTGTCGTATTTTGCACGACAATTGTATTATTGAAGTTGTAGTTTGCTTTCTGTACCATGTATTTGGCGACTCAGAATGGGTGTTGTATACCTATTCTGGGGGCGTCACAGTTGGTATCAGAGCTTAGGGATATGATCCCTGGCTGAGATGTGAGACAAGAACTAGGAGGGGAGAGACGGGGAATTCCTTCGCTAGTATGACCTGACTAAGTTTATTTGGTGTTTATTTGGTCGGTCAGAGTATAGGGATAATATATGACATGACTATTAACCCTTGTTTTATGGCAGTATTTAAGAATGGCAGCTGAGAACGTTAATAATGGAGTAAATCAGACCGTGGAGACACCTTTGATCACTACCCAGGGGAACGTGCAACAGGAAGGCAATATTCCTCCTGTAAACAACGTTACCGAGCAAACGATGAATGATGGAATGTTTAGGAGCTTTTTGCAGTTCATGCAAAATCAGACGAGGGAGACTCGTGTGCAGAATACGGGTGGAAATGATAACAACGCGCGGTTTGTCACAGCTAAGCAGTTCAAAGAATTGGGACCACCAGAATTTAAGGGAAAGCCGGATCCGATCATGGCGGAAACGTGGGTCAAGCAAATTACCAAGATATTTGATGTCTTGGGATGCACGGAGGAACAGAAGGTTCCATTCGCCACATTTATGTTCCGCGGTGAGGCAGACTACTGGTGGGAGTCTGTGAAGCGTACCCAGCCTGACGCACTCAACATGTCCTGGGAAACATTTCAAAAACTGTTCAATGACAAGTACTTTCCTGAAAGTATTCGTCATATGAAGGAGGTTGAGTTTATTAGACTGGAACAAAACAACATGACGGTGTCCCAGTACGAGGCGAAGTTTGCAGAGTTATCCAGGTTTGCACCTCATTTGGTCGAAAATGAGGAACGAATGACAAGGATGTTTCTGAGAGGTCTAAAACCCGAGATTCGGCAATATCTTATCTCTCATAAATTTTCTTTATATTCAGATGTTGTAAACAGGGCTCAATTATTAGAGCGAGATAATGAGTATGTGCAACCGAGGGACCACAACCAGGGTCATACCGGTGGCGGCAGTCATCGAAGCAATGAAAACCAGCAGGGAGGAAAACATTCGGACAAAAGCGGTAACCACTCTGGTGGTAATCGTGGTCGTGATAATAGAAGGAGCGAGTCGGGAGGAGATTTCAAGAAGAGAAGGTACAACAATGATAAGTGAAGACGTCAGCACAAACATCAACTGTTTCTAGGGGAGGAGAACGACCACCGGTCGTATGTTACAAATGTGGGAAAGAGGGACATATCAGCCCAAACTGCCCACAACAATCCAAGGTATGTTATAACTGTGGAAAGGAAGGTCATATAGCTCGAGAGTGTTCTGTAGCAAAACCAAGTTCAGCGGGGATGGTGACTCCAAAAGTTATCCCGGATAAGTCGAAATCAGCGGTTCCTGGAAGGGCGTTTGTCGTTACTGGCCAAAACGCGAGAAACCCGAACGAGGTGATCACGGGTAAGCTAATCTTGAATTCTTGCGAAGTTTATACTTTACTAGATACCGGTTCTACCCATTCTTTTATCTCTCCTGCTTGTGCTCAACGTTTAAACTTGACTCCGGAGAAATTGGACTTTAACTTATCTGTTGAAACTCCGTTGGGTGAAACCTTCGTTACATCTACAGTTTATAAATCTTGCATGATCCAAGTTGGCACTATCACATTACCTGTTGATCTTATCTCTTTAAAGATACTTGCTTTTGATGTGATTTTAGGAATTGATTGGTTAACCACTCATCATGCTAAAATTGATTGTTTTCGTAAGGTTGTTAGTTTTCATATTCCTAACCAACCTGTCATACGAATTCAAACTACTAAACCACTAAAATCAGTCACTGTCATATCAAGCCACAAAGCTATTCGTTTATTGAAAAACGGATGTCAAGCTTTCTTAGCCCATGTTATGGATTTGAACAAAGACAAGTCAGATTTGAATAATATTTCTATTGTTAGAGAATTTTTCGATGTATTTCCTGAAGAACTTCCCGGTCTACCCCCGGAACGAGAAATTGAATTCTTTATTGACCTTGAACCCGGTACAAAGCCCATTTCTAAAACCCCATATCGAATGGCTCCTATTGAACTTCAGGAGTTAAAAGTCCAACTACAGGAGTTGTTGGACATCGGTTTTATTCGTCCTAGTACGTCTCCTTGGGGTGCTCCTGTTTTATTCGTAAAGAAGAAAGACGGGAGTATGCGACTTTGTATTGACTATCGAGAATTGAACCATGTCACCATCAAGAATAGGTATCCGCTACCTCGCATTGATGACCTGTTTGACCAGTTGCAAGGAGCACAATTCTTTTCAAAGATCGATCTTCGTTCTGGATATCATCAGCTGAAGATTAAAACTGAGGATATTCCAAAGACTGCCTTCAGAACTCGGTACGGGCATTATGAATTCTTAGTAATGTCTTTTGGATTGACTAATGCTCCTGCTGCCTTCATGGATATGATGAACCGTGTATTCAAAGAATATTTGGATCAGTTCGTTGTTGTCTTTATTGATGACATCCTCATCTATTCCAAAAGCCGTGAAGATCATGAGCGCCATTTGAAGCTGGTACTGCAAAGGCTTCGTGAAAACAAGCTATATGCCAAACTGAAGAAATGCGAGTTCTGGCTTGAGGAAGTAGCATTCCTTGGGCACGTGGTGTCAAAACATGGAGTATCTGTCGACCCGGCGAAGATTGAAGCCATACAAAGTTGGGAGCAACCGAAGTCGGTAACCGAAGTACGTAGCTTTCTGGGCTTAGCTGGTTATTATCGGAGATTTGTGGAAGGATTTTCTCGAATCGCTACTCCGTTAACTCAGCTGACTCGGAAAGATACAAAATTCGTATGGAGTGAGGAATGCGAGAAGAGTTTCCAAGAACTCAAGAGGAGACTCATTTCGGCACCTGTTTTGACAATACCATCTGGTTCGGATGGATTTGTTATCTACAGCGATGCTTCAGGCAAAGGGTTAGGATGTGTTCTCATGCAACATGGGAAAGTCATAGCCTATGCCTCACGACAACTCAAAGAATATGAGAGGAATTATCCTACTCATGATTTGGAGTTGGCAGCAGTCGTTTTTGCGTTGAAGATCTGGAGACACTACCTGTATGGGGAGAAAGTGGAGATCTATACAGATCATAAAAGCCTCAAATATTTCTTCACCCAAAAGGAACTCAACATGCGGCAACGACGTTGGCTTGAGCTGTTGAAAGATTACGATCATACCATCCAATACCATCCTGGAAAAGCAAACGTAGTAGCTGACGCATTGAGTAGAAGATCATATGCGGGTACGAGTGCAATGTTTTTAACACAAAGGCCCATTTTGTATGACTTGCAAAGGATGGAGATAGAGATGAAGGCTCCAAGTACCCACATGATGATATCAAATATACGAGTAGAACCGACTTTAATCGATAAAGTTAAAGCTGCTCAAGCTACGGATATAGAGCTGATGCGTATGAAGAAGAAAGTGCAAGAAGGTGCTATTCCAGAAGCAAGAATCGATGAAGAAGGAATACTTCGAGTCAACTCCAGACTTTGTGTTCCTAACGATTTTGACTTGAAGCATAGAATAATGATGGAGGCACACAACACACCGTTTGCAATCCATCCTGGGAGTACCAAAATGTATCACGATCTTCGACATACATTTTGGTGGAGCAATATGAAAAGAGAGATCGCGGAGTTTATCTCGAGGTGTTTAACTTGTCAACGTGTAAAGGCGGAGCATCAAGTGCCAAAGGGTCCATTGCAACCACTTGAGATCCCGAAATGGAAGTGGGAACACATTACTATGGATTTTGTTACAGGTCTTCCCAAGGTTTCTCAAGGCATAGATGCGATTTGGGTTATTGTTGATAGATTAACCAAGTCCGCTCATTTCTTGCCGATACGTGAGACTTATTCCCTTGAACGTCTTGCTAGTATGTACGTGAACGAGATTGTGAGATTGCATGGCATGCCAGTATCCATAGTTTCGGATCGTGACCCAAGATTCACTTCACGATTTTGGGTTAGCTTGCAGAAAGCTATGGGCACGGATTTACGATTCAGTTCAGCATACCATCCTCAAACGGACGGACAATCAGAGAGGACTATTCAAACTCTTGAAGATCTATTAAGACTTTGTGTCTTAGATCTCAAAGGGAGTTGGGATAAGTACCTACCATTGGTGGAATTCTCCTACAACAACAGTTATCAGGCGAGCATAGGTATGGCTCCATTTGAGGCGTTGTATGGAAGAAAATGTCGTTCTCCAGTATGCTGGGACGAGGTGGGTGAAGCAACATTGTTGGGACCAGAATTGGTACGCATTACTACAGAGAAGATCCAAACGATTCGACAACGTATACAAACGGCACAGGATCGACAAAAGAGTTATGCGGATCTTCATCGGAAGGACGTGGAATTTAATATTGGGGATCATGTATTGTTACGTGTTGCACCATGGAAGGGAGTTACAAGATTTGGGAAGAGAGGAAAGCTCAATCCAAGATTTGTTGGTCCATTTGAGATTCTTGAGCGAATAGGAAATGTGGCATATAGACTCGCATTACCTCCAAGCATGTCTCGTGTTCATAATATTTTTCACATATCTATGCTTCGTAAATATGTTAAAGACCCGAACCACATTATTGAGTTAGAACCAGACGAGATAGCTGAAGATTTAACGTACGAGGAGGTACCTGTTAAGATCTTGGATAGGAAAGAGCATGTCCTACGCACGAAGGTTATACCACAAGTTAAGGTTTTGTGGAGAAACCATGCTATTGAAGAAATGACCTGGGAGTTGGAATCAGAAATGAAAGCGAGGTATCCTCACCTTTTTGAAACATCAGGTACGTACGTCAATTTCGAGGACGAAATTTCATAAGGAGGGGAGGTTGTAAGACCCCAACTTATTAATGAATAAAATCAAATTTTCTCTAAATATTATTGTGAATAATAAGGGGTTAATTTGATATAATACTTTGGTTATGGGTGAAATGTGCAAATTTTGCAAAATAAGCAAGTGGTTATAAAATATTTATTTTTGGTCGGTGAATATTCGGTTGGTCGTGGAATATTCTTGCTGTCGGGGAATATTCGTACGACGACGCAGCCTTGTGTGGGCCCCATAACGGAAAGCGATTGGATGAAGAAAACGACAAGTATAAGTTGTTTATAAATAACGGCGTAGTTGTTACCGTTAATACTGTTGGAATACCCGGTGGTTAAAATACAGTAGCACACGGTATTGCACCAATTATTGATTCTTACGTAAGAAGGCACTACTCAATAATTGTTACAGTAGTTATTATTCAATATTTTATTTTATTGATTCAATAATTGATGCGTTGATATTTTATATTATTGTTGTTTCAATAATTGTTGCTGCACAGTATTTTCATTTATCAGATCAATAATTCATATTATTTGAATAATATTATTAGATAACATTATTGGCAATGTCTAGAAAGTTCTGTCTAAGGAGAGGTTTGGTCATCTAATTGCGCGCCAGTAAGGAGAAATCCTTATTGGAAAGCCCCCTCTTTCCTGGGAACGGCCTGGTTGTCATAAATGTGATTCTGTAATATTATTTGTGAATAATTAATTATTGATTCATATGATAAGGAAATATTTATTTTATGTGGATATAAATGAGGGATATATTTTTGTGGTTAAAAATGAAGGAGTTAATGTTGAGGTTTTTTGTCAGTATTTTTGTCGGAATGGAGGTATTAAAAATCAGGGTTTTTGAGATAGTTTTGCGGGGGTTATAATTTTTAATCCGACCGTTGGATCGTGGTAATTTTTGGATATGTTATACATATATAAGTTGAGTATATGTCCACAAATTTTGAACCGTTAAAAATGAACGTATGATTTATTACGAATTTTACAAGATGACTGGTTCAGAAATTGTTGAATTTTCGGAGTTTATCATTTTGGTGGAAAATTCTAGAATTGGTGGGCCCCACTTGTGGTTGGTGAAGAAATGTGCTGAATTATATTTCAAATGTGGTGGGTGGGAATAGTAGCAGGTAAAGCCATCAGGTTGCAGGTCAAACCTACCAAATTTTCCTATAAATAGAGGGCTAAGTTAGAATTGAAAATCACACCAGAAACAAGTTTTCTCTCTTTCTCTCTCTAGATTATTGAGTGTATTTTGTGAGTATTTAGATACTTTGAGAGTTTCTATTCATCAGAGCAAGTTTCTTTCAGCCTTATACCGGTATTCCGACCAGAAGTACTGATATTTTGAGGTAAGGGATATTATTTTCTTCTTAAATGATATTATTTTCTTCAATATCATTATGCTGAAATATTGATATGAGTTTTTATCAAATTTAGAACTTTTTGTGTCGGGGTTACTATTCACGTATACGGCACTATTCACGTATACGGCACTATTCACGAATACGGCACTATTCACCGAAAAATAAAATTTTTCCTTTTTGTCCAAGATGTCTATTATGGTTACTATCTTTGATTGTATCCATGTTTTGATCTTTATTTTTGAATTCTGCTTCACAATTGATTATTATGAAGTATTATTGATCTTGGATAAACTGTTATACGAATCCCTACTATTTGTCCTTCTGTCTCATTGGATTCGTTCTCTTTAAGATATTTTTCATCATCCTCAGTCCTAAATGATGATATTACTGAATATCTTTGGCCTGTAGTGCAAAGATGTATAATTACTTGATGAATATCTTTGGCCTGTAGTGCAAAGATGAACAGGTGTTGAGATGAACATGACCGACTGATGATACAAATGAATATCTTTGGCCTGTAGTGCAAAGATGAATATTTGGTTAAAGATGATTATTAATTGATGTTACAGGGATAAAATATTGATGATGGACTTTTAAATCTTAGAAGATAGTAGAATTCTTTCTCTACTTGACTCTTCTAATGGTTTGCTGTTTCCGCTGCAGTTGTTGATCTAAAACTTGTTGTCGATTATATTTTATCAGATTTTTCCCTGTTGAAGACTAACGATAATTTGTTGTATATTATCTTAGTCATAATATTCTTTACTGGGCTAGTTGAGCTCACCCTTTTCTTTTTTGTTCCATTTTTCTTCTCAGGAGGTGAGAACATAGCAGGATCTAGTCGGGGTATGGAGTGATGGTTCTAGAAAGATGTATTAGCAGTCCTCACTATTTCTGTAAAATAGTGTTTGAATAATTGTAATGAGGATTTATTTGAGTGTGGATATTGTCTAGAAGACAATATTTGTATTTAAACTCACAGTATGTGTTGTCGTATTTTGCACAACAATTGTATTATTGAAGTTGTAGTTTGCTTTCTGTACCATGTATTTGGCGACTCAGAATGGGTGTTGTATACCTATTCTGGGGGCGTCACAGTGACAACAAGCTTGGAGGGAATCAACAGGCCAGAAATGGTAACCACTTCGGTGGTAATCAGGGCCAAAACAATAAGAATGGTCATTTCAAGAAGAGGATATTCAACAATGATGGAAAGACGTCAGCACCAGCACCCGTTGTTAAGGAAGGAGAACGACCACCTATCATATGTTTTAAATGCAGAGGGGAGGGGCACATCAGTCTAAACTGCGTGATGCCGTCTAAAGCATGTTATAATTGTGGAAGAGAAGGTCATTTAGCTCGATTTTGTCGTTTACCAAAAACAAGTTCAGCCAAGATGGAGACACCAAAGGCCGTCCCAGAAAAGTCAAAACCGGTAGTGCAAGGGAGAGCGTTTGTTGTGACCTCCCAGAAAGCAAGGAACCCGAATGAGGTCATCACGGGTAAGCTTATCATAAACTCTAACGAAGTCTATACTTTATTTGATACCGATTCTACCCATTCTTTTATTTCTCCTACTTACGCTCATCGATTAAATTTGATTCCGGAGAAATTAGACTTTGACTTATCTGTTGAAACTCCATTGGGAGAAACCTTCATTACATCCACGATTTATAAGTCTTGTTTGGTTCAAGTTGGTACCCACACATTGCCTGTCGATCTTATTTCATTAAAAATACTTGCATTTGACGTGATTCTAGGGATTGATTGGTTAACTACTCATCATGCAAAAATTGATTGTTTTCGTAAGGTTGTTAGCTTTCATATTCTTAATCGACCTATTATGCGAATTCAAGCGACCAAACCATTAAAATCAATCAATGTCATCTCAAGCCATAAAGTTATTCGTATATTTAAAAATGGATGCCAAGCTTTCTTAGCTCATGTCACGGATCTAAATAAAAATACGTCAGTTTTGAATGATATTTCTATTGTTAATAAATTCCCTGACGTATTCCCTGAAGAACTTCCTGGCCTACCCCCAGAGCGTGAAATTGAATTTTGTATCGACCTTGAACCCGGTACAAAACCCATTTCTAAAGCCCCATATCGAATGGCTCCTATTGAACTTCAGGAGTTAAAGATCCAACTGCAGGAATTATTAGACATTGGCTTTATTCATCCTAGTACTTCTCCTTGGGGTGCTCCTGTTTTATTCGTGAAGAAGAAAGATGGAAGTATGCGACTTTGTATTGATTATCGGGAGTTGAATCATGTCACCATCAAAAATAGGTACCCATTGCCACGTATTGATGACCTATTTGACCAGTTGCAAGGAGTACAATTTTTTTCAAAGATCGATCTTCGTTCTGGATATCATCAGCTGAAGGTTAGAACTGAGGATATTCCAAAGACGGCTTTCAGAACTCGGTACGGGCATTATGAATTTCTAGTCATGTCCTTTGGATTGACTAATGCTCCTACTGCCTTCATGGATATGATGAACCGGGTATTCAAGTAATATTTGGATCACTTTGTGGCCATCTTTATTGATGACATCCTTATTTATTCCAAAAGTCATGAAGATCATGAGCAACACTTGAGGCTGGTACTCCAAAAGCTTCGTGAATACAAGCTTTATGCCAAGTTGAAGAAATGCGAGTTCTGACTGGAGGAGGTAGCATTCATTGGGCATGTAGTACCAAGTCGTGAAATATCTGTTGACCCGGCAAAGATTGAAGTTATTCAAAGCTGGGAGCAACCTAAATCAGTAACCGAAGTACGTAGCTTTCTCGGTTTAGCTGGTTATTATCGGAGATTCGTGAAAGGATTTTCTCGAATCGCTACTCCACTAACTCAGCTGACTCGGAAAGATACAAAGTTCGCTTGGAGCGAAGAATCTGAGAAGAGTTTTCAAGAACTCAAGAGGAGACTCATTTCAGCACCTGTTCTAACAATACCATCTGGCTCGGAGGGATTTGTCATCTACAGTGATGCTTCGAGCAAAGGGTTGGGATGCGTTCTCATGCAACGTTGAAAAGTCATAGCCTATGCATCAAGACAACTCAAGGAATATGAGAGGAATTATCCTACTCATGATCTAGAGTTGGCAGCTGTTGTCTTTGCACTTAAAATTTGGAGGCATTACTTGTATGGGGAGAAGGTGGAGATCTTTACGGATCATAAAAGCCTCAAATATTTCTTCACTCAAAAGGAACTCAACATGCGACAACAACGTTGGCTTGAACTGTTGAAAGATTATGATCATACCATCCAATACCATCCTGGAAAAGCGAACGTGGTAGCTGACGCATTGAGTGGAAGATCATATGCAGGTACGAGTGCGATATTGTCAACACAAATGCCCATTTTGTGTGACTTGCAAAGGATGGAGATAGAGTTAAAGACTCCAGGGAACCATGTGATGATGACGAATATACGAGCAGAACCGACTTTAATCGATAAAGTTAAAGCTGCTCAAGCTACAGACCTGGAGCTGATGCGTATGAGGAAGAAAGTGCAAGAAGGTGCTATGCCAGAAGCAAGAATCGATGAAGAAGGAATACTTCGAGTCAACTCCAGACTTTGTGTTCCTAACGACCCTGATTTAAAGTATGAAATCATGATGGAGGCGCATAACACACCGTTTGCAATCCATCCTGGGAGTACCAAAATGTATCATGATCTTCGTCATACATTTTGGTGGAGCAATATGAATCGAGAGATAGCGCTGTTTATCTCAAGGTGTCTAACTTGTCAACGAGTCAAGGCGGAGCATCAAGTACTAAAAGGTCCATTGCAATCACTTGAAATTCCAGAATAGAAGTGGGAGCACATTACCATGGATTTCGTTACCGGTCTTCCTAAGGTTTCTCAAGATGTTGATGCGATTTGGGTCATTGTTGATTGATTGACCAAGTCTGCTCATTTCTTACCGATACGAGAAACTTATACACTTGAACGTCTTGCTCGTATGTACATAAACGAGATTGTAAGACTGCATGGTATGCCAGTATCCATAGTTTCTGATCGAGACCCAAGATTCACTTCACGATTTTGGGTTAGTTTACAAAAAACTATGGGCACGGATTTACGATTTAGTTCAGCATATCATCCTCAGACGGACGGACAATCAGAGAGGACTATTCAAACTCTGGAAGATTTATTAAGACTCTGTGTCCTTGACTTCAAGGGAAGTTGGGACAAGTTCTTATCATTGGTGGAGTTTTCCTACAACAACAGCTATCAAGCAAGTATTGGCATGGCTCCATTCGAAGCGTTGTATGGAAGAAAGTGTCGTTCTCCAGTATGTTGGGATGAGGTGGGTGAAGCAACGTTGTTGGGACTGGAGTTGGTACGTATGACTACAGAAAAATTCAAACGATCCGACAACGTATAAAAACCTCACAAGATCGACAAAAGAGTTATGTTGATCTTCATCGAAAGGACGTGGAATTTGATATAGGAGATCATGTGTTCTTACGTGTTGCTCCATGTAAAGGAGTTACGAGATTTGGAAAGAGAGGAAAGCTCAATCCTCGATTCATCGGTCCATTTTTAATCCTCGATCGAGTAGAAACTGTGGCTTATAGACTCACTTTACCGCCAAGTATGTCTCGTGTTCATAACGTTTTGCACATATCCATGTTACGTAAATATGTGGAAGACCCGAACCACATTATTGAGTTAGAACCGGACGAAATAGCGAAGGATTTGACGTATGAAGAAGTTCCTGTTCAAATCTTGGATAAGAAGGAACATATTCTACGCTCTAAGGTTATACCTCAAGTCAAAGTTTTGTGGAGAAATCACGATGTTGAGGAAATGACTTGGGAGTTAGAATCTGAAATGAAGTCAAGGTATCCTTACCTCTTCGACATACCAGGTACGTACCCTAATTTCGAGGGCGAAATTTCATAAGAAGGGGAGGTTGTAAGACTCCAACTTTTATAAATAAAGTTGAATTTTCTATAAATATCATTTTTGAATATTATGGAGTTAATTTGATATAATGTTATAGTTGTGGGTAATATTTATAAATTTTATAAAGTACGCAAGTTGTTATATAATATTCGATTGGTCGGGGAATATTTGTTTTAACAGAGAATATTCGTACAACGGCACAATCATTGGTGGACCCCACAACGAAATTATTGTCGGATTGAGAAAACAACAAAAATATTTTATTAAAAATAACGGCGAAAGTTTTACCATTGATACTGTTGAACTACTCGGTAGTAAAAGTACAGTAATACGTGTGGTTGTATAGTAGCACACGGTATTGATTATTAATGCTTACGTGAGAAGTCACTCAGTTTGATTCAATTATTGTTAGTTAATAATATGAATTATTTAGTGATAATGAAGTTTTGCTTTATTCGTATTATTAACGTAATAAAACAGAAACATTTTTTTATATAAAACAGAGTACTTTATTAAAGTTATTCTATAAATAGAATATATTATATTTTATTTAAAAGATTTTTCTTTAAATATGGACCGTCAGATTAAAGTAATCAATCTGGACCGTTCATAGATTAGTTACTATGCATTCCATTTTTCTATAAATAGCAGCTCATTCCTTCATTATTTCTTACGAATTCACTGAACTCTAGAGAGAGAAACTATAGTAAGAGAGAAGAAAAGTATTCTGCTACTTAACTAATTCCTTATTTCAGTTCTTCTTTAAAACGGTAGGGAATATTATTTCTTTTATATTCATGAAGAGAACTTCTGTTATTCAATTCTTTATTATTCTGTTAAAATAGTGTGACAATAATTGTAATGAGGACTCCTTTTGAGTTTCTATAGTCTCTAGTAGACAATAATTGTATTCAAACTCACAGTTATGTTTTGTCGTATTGTATACGACAGTTGTATTAGTAAGTTGTATTTGTATTCTGTACCATGTATCTGACGACCCAAGATGAGTGATGTATACCTAATTTTGGGGGCGTCACACACACACACACACACACACACACACACACACACACACACACACACATATATATATATATATATATATATATATATATATATATATATATATATATATATATATATATAAAGTTGGCCTCCATATGAATGTCTTGTAATAATATTTTTCTTCATCACCCCTTGTACCATCCGTCTATCCATTATATATATTTCAATAATCCCTCACAAAGTCTCAAATTTTCTTCTTCTTCTTCCTCCATCTTCTAATTGAACTCTCCATTTATCTCCTCAATATTTTCTCTCTCCAAGCAACAAGAGATACCTAAAGGGACAAATGGAGAGTAGATGAGTCCCCCTAAGCATCTAACATTTTGCTTTCCGTATCTAACATGTACGTAGCTTCTTTCTGCTATAAGCCGCTCAGCTTTCCGCGACGCCGAAAGAGATGAAGTGACAAAGTGAAATTCTAGGCAAGTCTGATTCTTGGCTTTCATTCTACGCTCTACTCTCTTTCCTTCGGTCATTTATTTTCGTTTTCTTTTTGTTTTTCTTGTTTGGCTGCCAAGAAAGTGATGGGGAGTAAATAAAATTTGGAATCCAAAAACTTTTTTGTTGAAAGATTCTAATATTTCTCAGCAAACATTGTTTGCGTACTTCTGGAATTTGGATTCCAGCCTTCCAGGTAGTTAAAATATCGCAGTTTATTTGGATAGTCTTGCAAAAATAAATTAAATTTCTGCAACAAAGATTATCTGGAATTCAACTATTTGTTGTATCATTGCAATTTAATTATATAGACGGTCAAATTGACTGTTTTGAAAGTTAAATATTTAAATGTAAGAAAAAAAATTATATCTTTCAGTTTGAAGTAGCATCGCCAATTAATATTATAAGTCTCGTGTTAAAATTAATTTGAGATATTTATCAAATATATAATTCGTAATTTCGTATCATTCCGTTTAAAGGGGGTTTATCAAATATTATAAAATAAATATTTCATCCGCGTCAAAATTTAGGATAAATTTTGTCTTTTAAAAATTAATTTAAAATAAATTCAAAACGGATAGGAGCTCATTAAATTTAAATATAAAATTATGAAAATTATAAGTTATATGAAATTATTAATAATTAATTATATAATATATTATTTTTAATAATTAAATTAATCACATCAATTTAAATAAGAAACTATCTTAAATTGACTCACAAAGGTTAAATTAAACTTAACTATGTCTCGAAAGGAGGGAGTATATGCATATACTAAATCTTTAAAAATAAGTAGGTTATTAAATTTTATATTTCTTAAGATAGTTTGATTCTTGGGGTAAATTAACCCACCATTTGCCGCTTGAGAGGAAATATGGAATATTTTTTTTGACTTAATTCTTATCGCAAATGCCACTATATATAAGGACAAATAAATGTAGTTTTCTTATCGATACTTTATGTAGATTAAAAGTTGTCAGTGGCTATAAATTAAGATAAGGGTGATGATTGATTAAAGCCTTTCCAATTTCATGTCAAAATGTCAAAAGGTAATCAATGTTAAACTAGAATAGAGTTTACAATCCATAGTAACGCTGTCACAGCCATATTGATATATTTTACTCCGTCCGTACTGCAAAAATAAGCTTAGATTGATTATTTTAATCAAATGGATTATTTTTGTAATTAAAATTTATATTATTTTTTTTATAATAATTGGTAGAGAAATAATAAACATAGAAATTTATATACTTAATTTTAAAATTGATTAATTTGATCAAAAAAATTAAAATTAATCCAATTTTTAAAGGGTGGGGGTGGGGGTGGGCGTGGGGGGGGGGGGGGGAATATTTTGAAGCAACAATTTTAGAGTATAATGTATCAAGTATATATTCAGTATAATAATATCAATAATTTCTATGTTGAAAGATATTTTTAATAATTGTTACGCCTCCAAAATAGGTATACATCACTCATTCTGAGTCGACAAATACATAGTACAGAATTTAAATACAAACTTTCTTACACAATACGATAAAACGTAGCTGAAAGTTTTTACACGAATATTGTCTAGTAGACAGTATTCGAACTCAAATGGAGTCCTCATTACAATTATTATCACACTATTTTAATCAAATTGATTATTTTTGTAATTAAAATTTATATTATTTTTTTATAATAATAGGTAGAGAAATAATAAACATAAAAAATTATATTAAATTTACTATCAACTCCAATTTTTATAGGTTTAAAATTATAAATTTATATACTTAATTCTTAATTTTAAAATTGATTAATTTGATCAAAAAAATAAAATTAATCCAATTTTTAAAGGACGGGGAATATTTTTAAGCACTAGTTTTTAGAGTATAATGTATCAAGTATATATTCAGTATAATAATATCAATAATTTCTATTTTGAAAGATATTTTTAATAATTATATTAGAAATTAATATTATTATTATTTAGATATGTCAATTGATATTGTCAACACAAAAATGATGTTTTCATGTAACGACGCTTTATTTTATATTATTTTAACTATATTAAATATTTTAAGCGATATTTATTATTCTGACAATATAATTTATATTATGACAATATCAATTATTTTTAATTATATCACATATAAATTACTCCCTCCGTCCCAAATTAATTGCTCAGTTTTGACTTTTTAAAGTCAAATTGACCATTTTTAAAACTAATCTTTTTACTATTTTTGTTAAAATATAGGTGAAGAGATTATAACCAAAAGAAAGTATATACAATTTATTACTAATCCCAATTTTTATAATTTTAGAAATATATTTATATATGTTTAATTATTAATTCTAAAAATAGTCAATTTGACTTAAAAAAGTCAAAACTGAGTAATTAATATGGGACGGAAGGAGTATAAAGTATGTTTAGATTCTCGAGTTAAATTTTCTTTCTAGTAGACTGGCAAGATTGAACATAAGTTTTTCTATTATTTTTATTGAATAAAATATGATACTTCACGTTAGATGAAAAAAAATTTACACACGTGAAAATTGAACTTAAGATCTAAGTCACAGTCTCATTTTAACCACGTTCTAATATTAATATAGAGTTGTATGAAAATATATGAAATATATGATGATGTTAAATACTAATATACGTGGATATCTGAAATAAAATGGTGTAAAAAAAGAACCCACATATTACTGTTCTTTTTATCGCTTATAATTTCACGTTAAAAATTAGTCAACATATAATCACTTTCCTACAAAATATGAATTAAATTCCTTAAGGTTACTTTTTTTTTATCATTTAATCTAAAATACATAAATTAAATTGTATTAAATATGATAGAAGATTAAGATTAATGAATTAAATGTCATATATATATACTAGGGTTAACCCATGCCTCCGACACTATAAATACTCGTGTAATTATTTAATATATAAAGATGAATCAATATGAAAAATGTGAATTACAATGTTTTAAAAGTATATATATTTGATAAAAATTAGAAAATTTCGTAATTATTTGTTGTAAATAAGAAAATTTCTAATTAAGATAGACATCCCACCCAAAAAGTAAAGAAGTAAATAATTTTGCCACAAATTGTATCTACATGTAATTAACTAATCATCAACACATATCTAACCACCAAAACAGCAAGCTAGTCGCTACTGATTTTAAAATTTTTTGGCAGAGCTTTGTTTAAAAATAGATATCCAGACAAATCTAAACTTGTCTATAAAGCTTACAATCATCCATACATATCCAAACCACCAAAAAAACCATCATTTCATACCCAAAATTATCATACCATGCAGAAATTAATACATATTCAATAATCAACACACATCCAACCACCAAAACATCAAGCTAGTAGCTACTAATTTCCAGAAATTTCGGCAGAATTTCCTTTAAAAATAGATATTCAGAAAAATCTAAACATGTTTAAAAAATTTACAATCATCTATACGTATCCAAACCACCAAAAAAAATATCATTCCATACTCAAAATCATCATAACCATGTATAATTAGCCAACTTTACAAAAGACGGAGAATAAAAATACATATATGCAGAAAATAGAGAAACAACATGTTGAGCATAACCCTTTACTTTACATCTTACACCAAATATATTTTTTACAGCTTACACCAAGTATCCTTCAATATATACCTGAAAATACATATAATAACATTTACCTTGCAGATCTGTCAAACTCTACCATGTCTTCGGTACATAAACCTTTGAAAAGAAAGGCTATCCATCGGCAACGTTCACGGCCAACAAATATTGTTTGTAACAAAAATCTGTTATTTATAAGAGAAAGCAAAATGTTAGTAGTATCGCAAGAACGAAACAATTGACACGTGATTACTTGAATACGTTTTAAGAATTATAAGATACACATAACCCTGTTAACTTTTCTCCACCCTCGACTTGTTGAATGAACATGTTTCCATTCAATAGCAATATCATCCCAAGACTGCAAAAATTGAAATGAATCGTTTAGTTATATCAACGGGTTAAATCAACTACTTGGAAATTGATAACAAAATGTAATGAAAAGGATATATGTACAAATTGATTGAGTCATGTTCAAGTAAAACTAAAATATAAGTTATATATCTAATAAGAATTCTACACAGCTGGAGAAATAGATAATAAGCATATTATAGCTCAGCTAACATAGAGAAGCTTACTATGTTAACTGCGATGATCAAGCTTCTCAAATTTGTTACACACATACATATATATACTCGTAATTTCTTAATGAAAGAATTATAATTAGCACTCATAAACACAACAGTAAAACCCTTCAAAATAACCAAACAAAAAGTACACATCTTGATCACAATTTGTTGTGGACTTGTCAGTTAATTCAAAACTTTTATCAGTTAATTCAAAACATACTAAGACTTTTGTCGTAAGAAGATAAATAATGCACAGAGATAAGGAATGATACCTTAGACATATAAAATTATAACAAAACTTCAGGATAGACGATATTTGTTGTTGACTTGTCAGTTAATTCACGAAGAAGTATGCATAAGCGGGAAGAACTTGTGCATCTTGACAGAGCTACATATAGTTGACCGTGACTAAATACTGGCGTACGTAAATCTACCCCAACAAATTTGACAGACTGGCCCTATGATTTATTCATTGTCATTGCATACGCTAACCTAACTGGGAATTGTCTTCTTGTCATTTTAATACTTAACTCAGACGAAGAAGGAGTCAAAGAAATTCTTGGAATGAATACCAAGTCGCCATGCTTATCACCAGTTAAAATCTTTGCTTCAAGTACTAAAGCACCACACTTGACTATGATAAGTCTAGTACCATTACAAAGGCCATCTTTCGGAGCAATGTTCCTTAAAAGCATTATTGGACAACCCTCTTTTAAATCTAATTTGAACGGTGGTAGTCCAGGGGGATTGAGTGTGTTCAAATACTCATTCGGGTACCGATGCATAATAGTCCGATCCACATCATCATCTTCAACCATTTTGTCAGCAGCAAAGTATGTATGTATTTCTCTCGGAAAAACCGCCAACGCAGCTAGGTTGATATCATTGACATCATCATTTCTAGCAGATAGAATTGTACGCTCTTTTAAGAATTCGGGACTGACCTTACTTGGCACTTCTAGCTCTGGGTAGATGGTCGAGATAAGATTATCTACACTTTGAGTTATTTTTATTGAATCTGGAAGTTGTATAGATTCTTGAGGGTTAGACCCGATCTACACATTAATGAAGTATTAGTAAATTATCAAATTTTCTCGACGATATATAGATGTCAATTTGAATAAAGATACAAATACTCAAACCTCATTAAGAAAAGCCGAGAAATCAAATAATACAGATTGGTCATCGTTTAAGCGCATGTTAACTTGTAAAGTCAAGACATGTATATCTTTCCAAAGCAAAGAACGTCGTAAAGATGCTGCCACTATATGTTCGCGAAGACCTCTAGGTATAACAGGAAGAATCTGCCTAAAATCTCCCCCAAGAACAACAGTAACACCTCCAAATGGTTGTGAGTTATCACGAATGTCTTGTAAGGTCCGATTAACTGCTTCAACACAATGACGATGCTGCATTGGAACCTCATCCCATATAATTAGTCTAGCCTTCTGAAATAATTCCGAGTGTGGTGATTGCTTCGTGAATCCACAAACTGAATTTTCTAATACGTTAAGTGGAATACAGAATGTTGAATGTGCAGTACGTCCCCCATGTAACAACCCAGAAGCAATTCCAGAGGATGCTACTGTAATTACTATATCGCATAAGGAACGACATTTTTTGGCAATTGTATTGGAGAGAAAAGTCTTTCCAGTTCCTGCACCCCCACTCAGAAAGAAGGTTGTTCCTCTATTTTCATATATACAGATGAAATGATTGCATTATAAGCCATACGCTAACCTTCATTCAGTAGATCAATGTTTTGCTGGACATTAACTTGATCAACTTCAAGTTGTAACTGCCTATGTTCCCATATAAGTCGATTGCCAACGATAATTCTCCAATTAGCATATGGCAGTGGCATTGGTGGGTAATCTGATGAGCTCTTCCCCGACTCTTGAAGCAAAAGATTAATAAGGTATAAACCATAATCACAAATTTGAGCATTAGTAGGAACATCAATGCCATAACATGTACTTATTTTGTGTTATAAATCATCACAAATATGCATAGAAAATTGGTTCCACAACGCTTCTGGATTTAAAGGAGAGCATTGTGTCAAGATAATAGAAAATAACCTTCTTAATTGAGAGCCTGTTCTCATTATTGATGCTTCTCTAAGACATTGAATCCACTCTTCATCGTCTTCCAAAAGGCCTTTTGCAATACATGCAGCCTTATATGTGGGGTGTACAACATTATCAACTGTTCTTAAACATTGAAAAGATTGAGGTCCCTCTACAACCGTTAACAGAAGACGAAGATAAAACCTTTCACCTTCATTTGGACTGGCAAAATACATTCTTCCAATTGCAAATCCCCTTTGTCTCTCTGTCCAGAGCTGTTCTTTCTTTTGCCAAACGAAATGCTTTGGAAATTGTTGGTATGTGAGAGTTCGAGCTAAATCATTAGTAGAGCAGCATGCAAAAAATCCTGTTAGAGTTGTCTGCTGATCCTCTGCTCTGTTTAATATTGCAGCTATTGGTTCAGAAGGGTTATAGCAGACGTGATGTTTTCCCTCTAGGTGAACTACCAGACGTATAACTGGAGGGAACTCTTGATGCATAGGATATCCAAATATCCGCCATGCCGCCTCTGTAGGTCCAATGTACCTTGAGTCAATATACTGCTTAATCTCATCTACGGCCCCCAATACCAAAGTTGTGCGATCGTAACCCTTGTAGATGTATTTATTGATATACTTTACGCACCTTACTCCTGCACAAACTTCCACATTTATATGGCAACTAAACAATCTAGAGAGGTATGAATTATATGGTACAACATCTCTATTATCAACTTCATGTCCAGACCTTAGAGAATGTTTTCGACCGTCATTGCGCCTTTGATATATCGGATACCCATCTTCGTCCATTGTAGTTTCTTTTGCCCAATATTTAGGATATCTCTTAGTACATTTACCATCTTCCATACATGGTGATTTAAGATTTCAAACACCACATGGTCCATGTACCATGCAAGTTTTAACTGTTTCATATAGAAGTGGATCAGAAATTGGATCAGGGAATTAGGCACAAACAGCTCGATTTACTTGTTCACTTGTTCGTATTTTATCAGACCCTTGAAGAAATATTAGCAAGTGCATGTGCGGCAACCCACGCTTTTGGAATTCAATCATGAAAACATGTGCCAACTTTGCACCAAATACTTTTTTCTTATCAATCTCCATCATCAAAGCTCGTCGCTTCAATTCAAATACGCGGGCCATTAAGTCTGGGCGGTCAATTGACGTTTGATGTGGTAACAATGCATCTTTTATCTCGGGCCAATTCGGATTTGCTGTCATAGTTAAGAAAATATCAGGGTGTTGGCTAAACCGAGTTATGGCCATAGAATCTTGGAAGATTTCAAACATTTGCCTTGGACTCCCAGAAAAAGAAGAAGGCAAAACTACTCGTTTACCAACTTGATTAGCCTCTAACCCATCAGGAACTACCTCGACCAAATCTTGGTATAGATCAGATCGTAATTTTTGTTGGTTGAGCCTATAATATGTTAATCGATTCTGCTCTGTTGCCGCCCATGCATCTACAATAAACTCTTGAAATAATCTTTCGTTCCTCAAGATAGTTGAATACTCGGTAGGTCTTTCAAACAAACGATACCCATAATATTGCAATTGCGTAAGTCTTTTTGATGAAGCTTTACCTTGATTGACATCCCACTGTTTAAAATTTGGTTCCCATCCAAGCTCACCATACGGAAACAACAATACGTAATGTAGTGGTAAATAAGCTGGATGGCATTCATTTATCTGCATCAACTGGTCACTCCCTCTTAACCGCACAATAATATCCCTCATCGCAGAGAATTCATCACCATCTCTAGGTAATATGACAGCAACCTCCTCTGACGTGGGTAAATTATGAGTTCGACGGTCTTTTGCTGCACTATAATGAAGGTAAACTGGGATGTCGTGATTGTTTAGATGTTCCTTGCTTAAAATTGCAGCTGCATGTCTAAACTTACCCGAAAAAGAGTTGTATCTCAAAAGACTATCCTGGATTGTTCTTAGGACATCCTCTCGCAACTTCGGGTTTCTTCGAGAACGATATTCTAAAGCAACAGCGGCATCGTGAATGTACAACTGTGCATATACTGGATCTTGACCGGCTGGAGGTTATAGTAACCCTGTCCGATGTCGCAATTCCCCATGGATTGTAAATGCGTTGGGACCCCTACCAGGAACCACTCTATCATCCATATGTACACCTAAGCTTGTAAAAGCATTAGCCGCATTGTACAGTCGGGTATAACTTCGAAAGGACTTTGACTGATCATCATTGCCATCATATAATGATTGAATTTCTGGAGGAGGCGTTAATAGTTGTGGAAGTCGAATCTTTCCTTGCAAACAACATGTTCCAAAGAAAGGGCGGTCAACAGATGAATTAGATAACTTTTCGGCTTTCCAATGCAATGCTAAGCAGTGAGGACACTGTATAATCATTTTATCGAGGTAGTGTCTTCCTAAAATAGGATGCGGCAGAGGGGCTATATTTGTAGGCAATGCCTCCTCTTGTACGCAAGCTTCATCAAGGATTGACTGAATAATTGGTAATAACCTAGAAAATAAATGAACTTGTTTCAAATAGTTCACATATATCGTAACACTCCTAATGGTATATAGTTATAAGTAATTTGCATTGAACTAACCCAATAGTTGGTGATGTAGGCATGGAAGATGATATAATGTTACGGGAGTCAGGTATATGCTCTATATTATTTGGTGAAAGAAGGATTTCTGCACCCATTGAATTTGAGTTAGTTGAATGTAACCCTTGAGGTGGTAAAATCGGAACTAGAGGAATTCAATTAGGATCCGATGGCGCAGGTTTTAACAACGGCGGATGTTGATAAAAATGATTCTTGATCGCGATACAATCCCGTTCATAAGCTGCGCGTTTGGATGGCCTGGGGATCAAACCAGGGAAAAATCTTGGTTGAAATGGATATGGTTGAGATTGTATTATTTTTGCTTGCTTCTCTCTTTCACGACGCAAGCGCTGAGCAACATGTATTGGACGCACATCACCATTATCCCTTTCTCGTCTTTTACGTCGAGGAATTGGAGCTTCGTCAAGGATATTTTTATTGAATCCCTACAAATAAAAATAGATATCTAAGTGTAAAGATAAGAAGTCGTAGTGTTTTTTTAAGTAAAAAACCCTAGTTTTATATTTTTTCGGATTAGGATGCATATATTCAGTTTGCTTGGTTTTGTATTTCACACGCAAGCGCTATGCAATATGCATTGCTCGCCACTTTCTGTTTATTGTCTTTTACATTGAGGAAATGTAGTTTCGTAAAGGATATTATCTTTGTAACTACTAACGTAAATGTCTGGAATATTGTATACTCACCACAGGTAAATTGGGAGCTTGATTTTCTTTCTCTTTTCCTTTTTCTTTTGATCGATGTTTTCTTTGATTTTCCTGATAGCGTATAGATATAAGATGCTTTGTCTTGGAAAATAAAGTATGAGCTTAAGAAAAGAAAAAGTAATCTTATCTTGCCTTACGCATAAGTTTCAATTCAGATTCTTCTCGAATGACAATGTCAATTCCCTTTTTTTGATAATGCTCTCTCTATTAAAGACAGGAAAAAAGAAAAGGTTAAATATAGAAAGTATAAAAAAAGAACAAATAAAAAGCAAGTTAGCTATAAAAGAAGAAAATAATTTTACCGTGCATTGCAAATTATAATCCTTCTGTTCCAAATTGAAAGACACATTAGAAATTTCAAAAAGGATTAGAAATTGTTCAATTTTCATTAAGTCTGAAAAAGGAACTTATATAGCCAAACACGGTATAAGAAGGTGGTCCCGTGGACAGGGTGACCTCATGATTCATATTCGCTATTGAAAAAATGTATTAGTGTGAAACGAATCAAATTCAGCGATGAAAGAATATTCTTCTTACTAATTAAATCTATCATAACTACAACAATATGAAACGCATACGTATAAGTGTTGTAGTAGTAGTTAGTGACATTGGTTGTTTTTCGGGATTCGATTAAAGGATATTTTTCTATTATAAAAAAGTTGTAGAATGGAAATAATTTGTGAGATTATAACTGAATTCAAGCAGTGTGTTTTTGTTGTTGGGTCTAATTGAGTTGATAAATCTCTATGTCTGCTCCTTTTTCTTTTTAACTTATAAAAACACATTCAACCTCATAAAAAGGGGATTGTTTATTGATTGGAGTTGCTAAAAAAGGAGGGACAATTGTGATCTTTTGAAGGGAATTCAAGTAGTGTGATTTTTTTTCTATAACAGTTCACATATAAGCACAATTTTGGTTATACCCACAAACAGTCCCAAGTTATGTCTCAATGAACCTCTAGGCATTCAAATACACTTCAAAACATCATTAAAACTCATCACCATGACCTTAATAAGCTTGCACAGTCAGTTTGATTTTTGGCACCAAAACAGTCCACCTCGAAGCTTTCTTTGTCTTAAAGAAAACATGGAATAACAATATAGATAACACAGAGTATCATGTTGAGCATGGACTGATTTTGACATAGTGTACATGAATGAGTTTTATTTCCATCATATATATATTCGGACGACTTAATAAATAACATCTAGCAAATTGTCATTATAAAAGGAAGTAACACGAATTGTAAAAATTGTAAAACAAATTTTTGTATTAGATTTTTATCTTGAGAAAGAAATGGGAGCATTGTACTGGCCTTTGTCTATGGATATGTATTTACCTTAGTCCAACCAAAGTTGAGCTACGCGTATACCATTTGGGAAAAATCACCAGTTACGTGCAACTACACGTATACCACTAAGAAGAATGCGTGCATGCAACCTATAGAGAGGATACTCTTAATTCATGTAAAAATATTTTCCCTAACTTTATCCAAAGTAAATTGATTGAATTATTCCTTAAATGATTTCATGTAAGCATCGGGTTTCATGTAAAGTTAGGGATGCATTTTTTGTTAGGTAGATATATGTATAAGCTAACCATATGATTGTTTGTTAGTTATATTAACTTGGCAATGTATAACTATCATTTACTATGAAGATCGAGTGTGTTGGAAGTTTTCTTGTTTTTAGGATGCAATTCTCTAATGATTGTTATTGTGGCCGCTTTTGAAGATGGAATTTCTTCAATTTTTGATTTTTTGTGTATTTGAAATGAATATCAATTTCTTGATGCCTTTAGTATTAAAATGAAGTTCATTCAGGAGAATGTTCTTGTGGTTTTATCTGGTGATTGTATGAAGTTCATATATGCTGTAATCAAAATGGTAATTTGATTCTATGATGCTTGTTTTTGTTAGCAATGGTTAGTCTTCTAAAAAGGCAAGAATCAGGACACAGTCTAGGGTTAACCATAACATAAGGATGTTTTTTAGGATGCAATTCTCTAATGATTGTTATTGCAATCCCCTAGTATATATACTAATCAGGACACAGTCTTCTAAAAGGGCAGGAATCAGGACACATTCATCATGCCATTGTTTGCATTCCCAAAAAAATTATATATACTAAACAAAAACACCCCTCAGTTGGCAAAAAATAAATAAGAAGTCATTCATGAAATTTCAAGGCAAAACCACCCAATCAAAACCCAAAACATCCTGAATTACTGATTACATTGAGAAACAGAAATTTCAGACCCCTAATTAGAAAAAGGGGGGAAGGGTTTTAAAGAAACGAACCCTAATCATATTGCTTATAAGAGACTCATACTACTTCATTTTGATTTCCCATAAATGTTCAAGAAATATACAGTCAATCAACCAAATTTGAAAAGCATATCAAACAGAAAAAGAAATCAAAAAAGGGGGCACCAATAATTTTTTGAGAAACTACCATAAGCCTCAAGATAATAAACGATTCCAGGTCCTGTATTTCAGCCAATATGCAGCATACTCATATGTCCACGATAAGGGGTTTCCAGAGATCACCTTAGACAGTCAAGGAAGCTTTCCTTGCACAATGTTTAAAATCAAACAATTACTCCCTCCGTTCCACAAAAGGAGTCCCATTTGCAAAACTTGCAAACTTGGGATATAATTATTCCTCCATATTTATCCTTAAAATAATGAGTTTTTAGTTTAGAAGTGGTTTCATGGTAGTGAAACTATGATGTTAAACTTAAGGACATCGCATCAATTTCTCGTAGCATCAACAAAAAGAGGACTCTTTTTGTGGAACAAATTTTTGTTTTTTTTGTTTTGCAAATGGGGCTCTTTTTTGTGGAATGGACGGAGTATCATACAAAAAGAAAGTTCCTAATGTTTCAAGTTCTTAATTAGAACATGAAAAATGTTGAGACTTGCTTCCATACATCTGCTAAAGCTCACATTGCTCATGGAAAATTTTAGTATAACTTCATATTGTAAGACCCCAAATTATTAATAAATAAAATTTAATTTCCTCTATTTATTATTCTGAAATAGTAAGAGTTGATTTGATTAATGTGGTTAGTTATGGGTAAAATGCGCAAATATTTTAAATAAGCAAGTGGTTATAAAATATTCATTGTTGTCGGGGAATATTTGTTTGGTCGTGAAATATTCTTGTTGTCGGGGAATATTCATACGACGACGCAGCCTTGTGTGGGCCCCATAACAAAAAACGATTGGATGAAGAAAACGATAAAAATAAGTTGTTTATAAATAACGGCGTAGTTGTTACCATTAATACTGTTGGAATACCCGGTGGTTAAAACACGGTAATACGCGTAGCACACGGTATTGCACCAATTATTGATTCTTACGTAAGAAGGCACTACTCAATAATTGTTACAGTAATTACTGTTCAATATTGTATTTTATTGATTCAATAATTACTGCGTTGATATTTTATATTACTGTTGTTTCAATAATTGTCACTACGCAGTATTTTTCATTATCGGAGCAATAATTCATATTATCTGAATAATATTATTAGATAACATTATTGGCAATGTCTAGAAAGTTCTGTCTAAGGAGAGGTTTGGTCATCTAATTGCGCGCCAGTAAGGAGAGATCCTTATTGGAAAGCCCCCTCTTTCCTGGGAACGGCCTGGTTGCTAGTACTGTGATTCTGTAATATTATTTATGTATAATTAATTATTGATTTATATGACGAGGAAAATAGTAATTTTATGTGGATATAGATAGAGAAAAATTTTAATGTGACAATTGTTGAAAATTAATATTTTATCTTTTTCTGAAAAAATAATTCATTTAAATATATTATTTTAATAATATATTGATGGTGGTATTTTTACAATGAATGTGGGATATATGAGTATATGAGGAGGAAGAGTATTTTTGTGCCATTAAATGATTAACACATGTTTTGTGTGTTGGTGGACATAATTCTTGACCGAAAATTTATTATTGACTATAAAATCGCCCGTTTGTGAATTTCGGTCAATTTCTGTTTGGAATTTGGAAAAACTTTCTTCTGTAAAGTTGTAGAGAATTGAATTTTCTATAAAAACTCGCGAGATTCGAATTTTCTGATAAAAGGGCTATTTATTATGAATTATTGAAGTTCTGAAGTTCTGAAATAATTGATTTTTGGAAGTTTTATTTATTATTTTGAAGAAAAACGTTTTTTGGCATTTAAGTGGGCTAACATGTGATATAAATGGGCTGAGATCAGATGTCTAGAGGTGGGCTAAGGAAAATTTGATAAATATATTATTATTATATTAAATTTTCTGCTTTGGTGTTCTAAGTATTTTCCTATAAATAGGGTGCTTAGGTTAGAATTGAAATCACACTAGAAACACAAGTTTCTCTCTATTTCTCTCTCTATAACGAGCGTATTCTTGTGAGTATATGATACTTTGAGTGTTGCTTTACGGTGCAAGTTTTCTTCAGCACTATATCTAGTATTCCAGTCAGAAGTACCGTCTTTCCGAGGTAAGGGATGTTATTTCTTCTTAAATGATATTATTTTCTTCAATATCATTATGCCGAAGTATTGATCTGAATTTTTATCAAATTTGGAACTTTTCATGTCGGGGTTACTATTCACGAGTTACTATTCACGAGTTACTATTCACCGAAAAATAAAATTTTCTTCTTTTCGTCCAAAATATCTATTCTGGATACTAGCTTTGATTGTATCCATATTTTGATCATTCTTAAATTTTACTCCACTATGATTATTTATGAGGTATTTTTGGACATGGAATAGCTGAAATATGAATCCTTAATATTTATTATTTTGTTTCACTGGATTCGTTTTCTTTAAAATATTTTTCATCATCCTCCGTCTTAAATGATGATATAACTGAATATCTTTGGCCTGTAGTGCAAAGATGAATAATTTCTGATGAATATCTTTGGCCCGTAGTGCAAAGATGAACAGGTGTTGAGGTGAACATGACCAACTGATGGATATCTTTGGCCTGTAGTGCAAAGATGACTATTTGATTCAAGATATTTATTGATTGATGTTACAGGGATAAAATGTTGATGATGGGCTTTTAAATTCATAGATAATCGTAGATTTCATTCTCTACGTAACTTCTCTATGAATTATTATTTTCCGCTGCGAATATTGAATTAAAACTTGTTGTCTATTGTATTCTATTAAATTTTTCCCTGTTGAAGACTAACGATAATTTGTTGTATATTATCTTAGTCATAATATTCTTTACTGGGCTAGTTGAGCTCACTCTTTTCCTTGTTGTTCCATTTTCTTCTCAGGAGGCGAGAATGTAGCAGGTACTAGTCGGGGTATGGAATGAAGGTTCTAGGAAGTTTTTTTAGTAGTCCTCACCATTTTTTTTTGTAAAATATTGTTCCAATAATTGTAGTGAGGACTTATTTAAGTGTGGATATTGTCTAGATGACAATATTTGTATTTACACTCACAGTTTTTATTTTGTATTAATAAAGTTATAGTTGTTTCTGTACCATGTTATTGACGACTCAGAATAGGTGTTGTAAACCTGTTTTGGGGGCGTCACAGTTGGTATCAGAGCTTAGAGATATGATCTCTGGCGGAGATCGGGGAATAGAACTAGGAGGGGAGAGACGAGTAAATCCTTCGCTAGTGTGTCCTACCTAAGCTTATTTGTTGGTTGGTCATAATATAGGGATATTATGTGATTTGTTAATTTGTTAAACTAACCCTTGTTTTATGGCAGTATTTGAGAATGTCGACTGAGAATGTTAACAGTGGAGTAAATGAAACCGTGGAGACACCTGTACTCACCAACGAGGAGAACGTGCAACAGGCTGGCAATGTTCCTCCTGTGAACAACACCACTGAGCAGACGGTGAACGATGAGATGTTTAGAAGCTTTTTGCGATTCATGCAAAACCAGACGAAGGAGATTCCTGTTCAAAATATAGGAAGAAACAATGGCAACGCACAGCTGGTCACAGCCAAGCAGTTCAAAGAGTTGGGACCACCAGGATTCTGGGGAAAGCCGGATCCGATTAAGGCGGAGACATGGTTCAAGCAAATTACCAAGATATTTGATGTCTTGGGATGCACGGAGGAACAGAAGGTTCCATTTGCCACCTTTATGTTCCGTGGCGAGGCAGACTACTAGTGGGAATCTGTGAAGCGTACCCATCCAGCTGCACTCAGCATGTCTTGGGAGATATTTCAGAAGCTATTCAATGACAAGTACTTTCCTGAAAGTATTCGTCATATAAAGGAGGTAGAGTTTATTAGACTGGAGCAGAATACATGACGGTGTCCCGGTACGAGGCGAAGTTTGCAGAGTTGTCCAGGTTTGCACCTCATTTGGTGGAGAATGAGGAACGTATGACGCGGATGTTTCTGAGAGGTTTGAAACCCGATATACGTCAATATCTCATTTCTTATAAATTTTCTCTCTATTCAGATGTTGTCAACAGGGCTCAATTATTAGAGCGAGATAACGAGTACGGTCAACCGAGGGACCACAACCAGGATCATATCGGTGACAACAGTCATCAGAACAATGATAACCAGCGGAGAAAGAAAAATACAGACAAGAACGGCAACCACTCTGGTGGTAATCGTGGCTATGAAAATAGAAGAAGCGAGTCGGGAGGAGATTTTAAAAAGAGGAGATTCAACAATGACAATACGAAGACGTCAGCACCAGCAGCAACTGGTTCCAAGGGAGGAGAACGACCACCGGTCATATGCTATAAATGTGGAAAAGAGGGACATATCAGCCCAAACTGTCCACAACAGTTCAAGGTATGCTATAATTGTGGAAAGGAAGGACATATCGCTCGAGATTGTACGATAGCGAAACCAAGTTCAGCGGGGACGGTGACTCAAAAGGCTGTCCCAGAAAAGTTAAAGTCAACGGTTCCTGGAAGAGCGTTTGTCGTGACTGGTCAACATGCGAGGAACCCAAACGAGGTGATCACGGGTAAGCTAATCATAAATTCATGTGAAGTTTATACCTTACTAGATACCGGTGCTACCCATTCATTTATTTCTCCTGCTTGTGCTCAACGTTTAAACTTGACTCCGGAGAAATTAGACTTTGATTTATCTGTGGAGACTCCGTTAGGGGAAACTTTCATCACATCCACTGTTTATAAATCTTGTTTGATCCAAGTTGGTACCATCACCTTACCTGTTGACCTTATCTCTTTAAAGATACTTGCATTTGACGTGATTTTAGGAATTGATTGGTTAACTACTCATCATGCCAAAATTGATTATTTTCGTAAGGTGATTAGTTTTCATATTCCTAATCAACCTGTTGTTCGAATTCAAGCAACAAAGCCATTAAAATCAATCACTGTCATATCAAGTCATAAAGCCATTCGTTTATTGAAAAACGGATGTCAAGCTTTCTTAGCCCATGTTATGGATTTGAATAAAGACACGTCAAATTTGAATAATATTCCTGTTGTTAGTAACTTTCCTGACGTATTTCCTGAAGAACTTCCCGGTCTACCCCCGAAACGTGAAGTTGAATTCTTTATTGATCTTGAACCTGGTACAAAGCCTATTTCTAAAATCCCATATCGAATGGCTCCTATTGAACTTCAGGAGTTAAAAGTCCAACTACAAGAGTTGTTGGACATCGGTTTCATTCGTCCTAGTACATCTCCTTGGGGTGCTCCTGTTTTATTTGTAAAGAAGAAAGACGGGAGTATGCGACTTTGTATCAATTACCGGGAATTAAACCATGTCACCATCAAGAATAGGTATCCGCTACCTCGTATTGATGATCTGTTTGACCAGTTACAAGGAGCATAATTCTTTTCAAAAATCGATCTTCGTTCTGGATATCATCAGCTGAAGGTTAAAACTGAGGATATTCCGAAGACTGTCGTTAGAACTCGGTACGAGCATTATGAATTCTTAGTCATGTCTTTTGGATTGACTAATGCTCCTGCGGCTTTCATGGATATGATGAACCAAGTATTCAAGGATTATTTGGATCAGTTCGTTGTTGTCTTTATTGATGACATCCTCATATATTCCAAAAGCCGTGAAGATCATGAGCACCATTTGAAGCTGGTACTCCAAAGGCTGCGTGAAAACAAGTTATATGCTAAGTTGAAGAAATGCGAGTTCTGGCTTGAGGAAGTAGCATTCCTAGGGCACGTGGTGTCAAAACATGGAGTATCTGTGGACCCGGCGAAGATTGAAGCAATACAAAGCTGGGAGCAACCGAAGACGGTAACCGATGTACGTAGCTTTCTAGGCTTAGCTGGTTATTATCGGAGATTCGTAGAAGGGTTTTCTCGAATCGCTACCCCGTTAACTCAGCTGACTCGGAAGGATATCAAATTCGTATGGAGCGAAGAATGCGAGAAGAGTTTCCAAGAGCTTAAGAGGAGACTCATTTCGGCACCTGTTCTGACAATACCATCTGGTTCGGATGGATTTGTTATCTATAGCGATGCTTCAGGCAAAGGGTTAGGATGTGTTCTCATGCAACGTGAGAAAGTCATAGCCTATGCCTCGCGACAACTTAAAGAATATGAGAAGAATTATCCTACTCATGATCTAGAGTTGGCAGCAGTCGTTTTCGCACTAAAGATCTGGAGGCACTATCTATATGGGGAGAAGGTGGAGATATATTCAGACCATAAAAGCCTCAAATATTTCTTCACTCAAAAAGAACTCAACATGCGGCAACGACGTTGGCTCGAGCTGTTGAAAGATTACGACCACACTATTCAATACCATCCTGGAAAAGCAAACGTGGTAGCTGACGCGTTGAGTAGAAGATCATATGCAGGAACGAGTGCGATGATGTCAAGTATACGCGTAGAACCAACTTTAATCGATAAAGTTAAAGTTGCTCAAGCTACAGACCCGTAGCTGATGCGTATGAAGAAGAAAGTGCAAGAATGTGCTATTCCAGAAGCAAGAATCGATGAAGAAGGAATACTTCGAGTCCACTCCAGACTTTGTGTTCCTAACGATTCTGATTTAAAGTACAAGATCATGATGGAGGCACACAATACACCATTTGCAATCCATCCTGGAAGTACTAAAATGTATCATGATCTTCGACATACATTTTGGTGGAACAATATGAAGAGAGAGATTGCAAAGTTTATCTCGAGGTGTTTAACTTGTCAACGTGTAAAGGCGGAGCATCAAGTACCAAAGGGTCCATTGCAACCACTTGAGATTCCGAAATGGAAGTGGGAACACATTACCATGGATTTTGTTACGGGTCTTCCCACGGTTTCTCAATGTATAAATGCTATTTGGGTTATAGTTGATAGATTAACCAAGTCTGCTCATTTCTTGCCGATACGGGAGACTTATTCCCTTGAACGTCTTGCTAGTATGTACGTGAATGAGATTGTAAGGTTGCATGGCATGCCAGTATCTATAGTTTCGGATCGTGACCTAAGATTCACTTCAAGATTTTGGGTTAGCTTGCAAAAAGCTATGGGCACGGATTTACGGTTCAGTTCGGCATACCATCCTCAAACGGACGGGCAATCAGAGAGGACTATTCAAACTCTTGAAGATTTATTAAGACTTTGTGTCCTAGATTTCAAAGGAAGTTGGGATAAGTACCTACCATTGGTGGAATTCTCCTACAACAACAGTTATCAGGCAAGTATAGGTGTGGCTCCCTTTGAAGCATTGTATGGACGAAAGTGTCGCTCTCCAGTATGTTGGGATGAGGTGGGAGAAGCCACGTTGTTGGGACCAGAGTTGGTACGAATGACTACAGAGAAGATCCAAACGATTCGATAACGTATACAAACGGCACATGATCGACAAAAGAGTTATGTGGATCTTCATCGAAAGGACGTGGAATTTGACATTGGGGATCATGTATTATTACGTGTAGCTCCATGGAAAGGAGTTACAAGATTTGGGAAGAGAGGAAAGCTCAATCCACGATTTATTGGTCCATTTCAGATTCTTGACCGAGTAGGAAATGTGGCCTATAGACTTGCGTTACCTCCAAGTATGTCTCGTGTTCATAATGTTTTTCATATATCTGTGCTTCGTAAATATGTGAAAGACCCGAACCATGTTATTGAGTTAGAACCGGACGAGATAGCTGAAGACTTAACGTACGAGGAGGTACCTGTCAAGATCATGGATAAGAAGGAGCATGTCCTACGCACGAAGGTCATACCACAAGTTAAAGTTTTGTGGAGAAACCATGCTATTGAGGAAATGACCTGGGAGTTGGAAACGGAAATGAAAGCGAGGTATCCTCATCTTTTCGAAACACCAGGTACGTATGTCAATTTCGAGGACGAAATTTCATAAGGAGGGGAGGTTGTAAGACCCCAAATTATTAATAAATGAAATTTAATTTCCTCTATTTATTATTCTGAAATAGTAAGAGTTGATTTGATTAATGTGGTTAGTTATGGGTAAAATGCGCAAATATTTTAAATAAGCAAGTGGTTATAAAATATTCATTGTTGTCGGAGAATATTTGTTTGGTCGTGGAATATTCTTGTTGTCGGAGAATATTCGTACGACGGCGCAGCCTTGTGTGAGCCCCATAACAGAAAACGATTGGATGAAGAAAACGACAAAAGTAAGTTGTTTATAAATAACGACGTAGTTGTTACCATTAATACTGTTGGAATACCCGGTGGTTAAAATACGGTAATACGCGTAGCATACGGTATTGCACCAATTATTGATTCTTACGTAAGAAGACACTACTCAATAATTGTTACAGTAATTACTGTTCAATATTATATTTTATTGATTCAATAATTGCTGCGTTGATATTTTATATTACTGTTGTTTCAATAATTGTCACTACTCAATATTTTTCATTATCGGAGCAATAATTCATATTATCTGAATAATATTATTAGATAACATTATTGGCAATGTCTAGAAAGTTCTGTCTAAGGAGAGGTTTGGTCATCTAATTGCGCGCCAGTAAGGAGAGATCCTTATTGGAAAGCCCCCTCTTTCCTGGGAACGGCCTGGTTGCTAGTACTGTGATTCTGTAATATTATTTGTGTATAATTAATTATTGATTTATATGACGAGGAAAATAGTGATTTTATGTGGATATAGATAGAGAAAAATTTTAATGTGACAATTGTTGAAAATTAATATTTTATCTTTTTCTGATAAAATAATTCATTTAAATATATTATTTTAATAATATATTGATGGTGGTATTTTTACAATGAATGTGGGATATATGAGTATATGAGGAGGAAGAGTATTTTTGTGGCATTAAATGATTAACACATGTTTTGTGTGTTGGTGGACATAATTCTTGACCGAAAATTTATTATTGACTATAAAATCGCCCGTTTGTGAATTTCGGTCAATTTCTGTTTGGAATTTGGAAAAACTTTCTTCTGTAAAGTTGTAGAGAATTGAATTTTCTATAAAAACTCGCGAGATTCGAATTTTCTGATAAAAGGGCTATTTATTATGAATTATTGAAGTTCTGAAGTTCTGAAATAATTGATTTTTGGAAGTTTTATTTATTATTTTGAAGAAAAACGTTTTTTGGCATTTAAGTGGGCTAACATGTGATATAAATGGGCTGAGATCAGATGTCTAGAGGTGGGCTAAGGAAAATTTGATAAATATATTATTATTATATTAAATTTTCTGCTTTGGTGTTCTAAGTATTTTCCTATAAATAGGGTGCTTAGGTTAGAATTGAAATCACACTAGAAACACAAGTTTCTCTCTATTTCTCTCTCTATAACGAGCGTATTCTTGTGAGTATATGATACTTTGAGTGTTGCTTTACGGTGCAAGTTTTCTTCAGCACTATATCTAGTATTCCAGTCAGAAGTACCGTCTTTCCGAGGTAAGGGATGTCATTTCTTCTTAAATGATATTATTTTCTTCAATATCATTATGCCGAAGTATTGAACTGAATTTTTATCAAATTTGGAACTTTTCATGTCGGGGTTACTATTCATGAGTTACTATTCACGAGTTACTATTCACGAGTTACTATTCACCGAAAAATAAAATTTTCTTGTTTTCGTCCAAAATATCTATTCTGGATACTAGCTTTGATTGTATCCATGTTTTGATCATTCTTGAATTTTACTCCACTATGATTATTTATGAGGTATTTTTGGACATGAAATAGCTGAAATACGAATCTTTAATATTTATTATTTTGTTTCACTGGATTCGTTTTCTTTAAAATATTTTTCATCATCCTCAGTCTTAAATGATGATATAACTGAATATCTTTGGCCTGTAGTGCAAAGATGAATAATTTCTGATGAATATCTTTGGCCCGTAGTGCAAAGATGAACAGGTGTTGAGGTGAACATGACCAACTGATGGATATCTTTGGCCTGTAGTGCAAAGATGACTATTTGATTCAAGATATTTATTGATTGATGTTACAGGGATAAAATGTTGATGATGGACTTTTAAATTCATAGATAATCGTAGATTTCATTCTCTACGTAACTTCTCTATGAATTATTATTTTCCGCTGCGAATATTGAATTAAAACTTGTTGTCTATTGTATTCTATTAAATTTTTCCCTGTTGAAGACTAACGATAATTTGTTGTATATTATCTTAGTCATAATATTCTTTACTGGGCTAGTTGAGCTCACTCTTTTCCTTGTTGTTCCATTTTCTTCTCAGGAGGCGAGAATGTAGCAGGTACTAGTCGGGGTATGGAATGAAGGTTCTAGGAAGTTGTTTTATAAAATATTGTTCCAATAATTGTAATGAGGACTTATTTGAGTGTGGATATTGTCTAGATGACAATATTTGTATTTACACTCACAATTTTTATGTTGTATTAATAAAGTTATAGTTATTTCTGTACCATGTTATTGACGACTCAGAATAGGTGTTGTAAACCTGTTTTGGGGGCGTCACACATATGCTCACGATTTCATGTTTTAAAAGTTAATGATAATAAACATCTGCAAACAAATATGCAGTACATCTCTTTTATCAGCACTGATAAGTGATAATTGATAAATAGAAAGAGGAAAGTGCTAGGAAGAAACAAATGAGATAAACAACTCAAGTATAATCACTCTTCCTACCAAAGGTGCCAAATACCGGAAAGCGAAGCCAACAGCAAGCAACTTGGACCACAGAATTCCACCAAATTAATTCTATTCAAACAGAAAAAAGAAACGAAATTAAAAGCAAAAAGTCATTTGACCTCTGGAAATTAACAAAATAATATCAGATATGTCAATCAAACCTACAGAAGAAAAATTTAGAATGAAAACACATAGAAGTTCACCCTTTGAAATGAACTGATTTATTAAATAAAGGTGGGTAAACACCTAATCTTTTCGTTTGAGTTTCACAGAATCAATCTTAAGTAGACCAAAAGACAAAAGTCCATTAACTAATGCAGATTCTAAAACACACCCATAACAAATAAATACAAACAAAGTTTCATGCATTGAAAACTAAACATACATACAGAAATGTCAATGAAACCATGATTTCTCCAATGTTATCGAACGATGTCAAATGACAATTATGTCGTACATAAACATTCTAAAATCACTACTACTCTGGAATAACTGCATACAAAGTAGGTAGCTTTGCTGTGATTAGATATCAGAGCAGAGCCTAACTGTTGGAAAGTCAAAACTATAGTAGTAATACACAAATACATGACATAAATAATAAGTATATACTCCATTACCCCATTGCGGCATTAAATATGACTTGTAGGGGAGAGATGGGTCAACAGTTAAGTGAAAAAGTATGAAACATTACTCTTTACAACAAATATTTACGAAATTTTCTAATTTTTATCAAATATATACTCTTTAAACATTGTAACTCATATTTTTCGAGTAGATTCATCTTTAGGTATTAAATAATTACACGAGTATTCGTAGTGCCGGAGGCACGGGTTAACCCTAGTTAATATAAATAGTAGTAATAGACACATCAACTTAGTCCAAGTCAAAACACTGAAATTCAAGAGTCGGTCCATACATGTGCGCACTCTGTGATGAATTGATGTGGGATAGAACCGCTACACTTCTAGAATGTTTATGTACGACATAATATCAGATGAAGTCCTTTTAGTATTTCTAAAAGTTTTTTGTTATGTCGAGTAATTTTCCCATTCCCCAAAAGACAAAACACTCCACATTCAAACAACTTACTGTAATCAATTCCCATTCTATCAGAAACAAATGCTTCAAAATTCAACCAAATAGTACTATAATCAAAAATCCATCAAAAAACCCCAACAAATCCAATAAAGCACAATCCAAAACAGCTCAAAATGTACTAAAAACTACACAAATACTAATCAGTAAACAAACTACATGACAGAAGCAATAGAACAACCAATCACGAAGACAAAATTAATTGAGAAATAAAGATAGACAATTACCAGAGAGAGTGAAGAACGGAAAAAGGATAGAGAAAAAGCCCTAGAATTGAGATGCTTATAACGTAGTAATTTCTCTCCTGTTGTAGACGTAAAACAAAGAGGTCAAAAGGGAAAGAGGAAAGAGGGAAAGGAAAGAGGGAAATTGAAGACCTAAAACTCACGGAATTGACGTTGTTGACCCGAGATGTTGGGCACCTCTTCGACCTCCCAACCTTCCGGAAGTTTGAAGCGCGAGGTGGTAATGGCATAGGACAGGCGGCACAGGATAGGCAGCGGCAGAGTTGTGGAGTTGTGGAGTTGTGGAGTTGTGGAGTTATGGAGTTGTGGAGCAGGACAGGCGGAGGAGTTGAGATGGTAAAGGAATTGGGTAGAATGGGTTAGGGAGGAGAGTATGATAAGGGTTGGTAGTTAGATTGACAGAGGGAATGAGGAAGAAGCAAGTAACTAACGAAGAATCAACTAACTGAAGAAGAAGCAAGTCCCTCCGTGTTTTGTATAGTATGCTACGGTTTTGGAAAGTAAGAGTATTAGTGAAGCTAACTTATGTAATGGATGGCTAGATTTATCCCAAAGTTTTGAGGGTCCAGATCTTTTATTAGGCAAGCGGGAAACTTAGTTTTTTCAAAATCATTTGCATTTTATATAGATAGATTCAGACATCCCCAATCAAGCCATGTGATTTATAAACTGTAAAGTAAAGTAAAATTTCCATTCAAAGAACCACAATAACAATAAACACAAAACACAAATAGAAAATGCTAAAGAAATCTACAGTTTGCACCATTGTGCAAAGTCTAGAGAAAACAAAACCATTAGCCTCATTGACTACTAATTAAAATTTTCAAGAAACAGGAAATAAAAATAGAAGACTTGAGAAAATAAACATCTGTCTCTAGGAAAACCAAAAACCAATTAAATAAAACTCAGAATGTCACAAAAAACACTATGAACGTTCATTTTCTTCAAGTATGTTGTGAATCCATATGATTAGCAAAATTAAGAGACCCGTATACAGTAATTGCATACTCATAAATAGAGTCATGTATACACATTATTACACATTATTGTACAAAAATCTACAAAACCCGCAAAAGGTAAAAGCCAAAATATAATGGGCTTGCTTCAAAAATCTACAAAACCCAGTCGAGCTAAAAGTGAAAATAATGAGTTTTGCTTTAAACATGTATGAAACCCACAAAAGCTTAACAATATAAAAGGGTTTGTTTCAAAAATCTACAAAACCAACAAAAGCTAAAAGACAAAACATAATGGATTTGCTTCAAATATCTATAAAAAAGCTAAAACATAACGGGGTTTGCTTAAAAAATCTACGAAACCCACAAAAATCTAACAAAACCTTCAGCAACACAAAGGGTTTTTTTTTTAAATCAATAAATCGAAAAAGCTAAAAACGTAAAGAAGAATAGGCTTACCCTGGTAGAGGAATATCAGAACTAACAGCAGCAGCCATGAATTCCACAAACAGGGAAAGAGAGAGAAAGCAAACACGAAGAAGAGAGAAGAAAAGTTGTGACCATACTACAAATCCAAAAGGGAATCCAAAGAAATCAACAGAAATGGAAAGAAATCTTTCTCATTAAATGTCCCCATTATTTCACCAAAAAACAAAAATAGTAATGTGATTTTCTATAAATTTATCACCGTTTCTCATTTCCACTATGAGTTACCATGATTTACAATGACTGATTTGTTCAAGTGAGTTGTGTATAATTTCAAGTTTGAAATCCATGCCTTCGTAATGTACCTTGATACTCCCCAGGAGACTTTAACAATTAAAAAAATTAATTTTATGTGCCTCTTTTTATTGCCATCAATATATGCTAAGAATATAATTCCAGAACATTATATATGTGTATGCAGAACTTACAAAATTTTCAAATTTGCCAAGTTTGCAAGCTGTGCAGGAATTCCTCCCGTAAGATAATTATTATTTAGATACCTGCACATTTGAGTTGAAGGCGAACCATAAATAACTATATGGGCAAAGTGAATATCATTTGAAGTAGTTTAAATATCATTCACTTACAGGTTGCGCAGAACTGGAAAACACCCCTCAATACGAATGAGTTCCCTAATAAATAGTTGAACCAAAATCAGTAAACAGGATAGAATATAAGCATCCACAAAAGCAGCAACGTGAACCAAAATTGCATGAAATGTAATGATTTTAGGTTGATAAGTGTGGGTATATATAATTAGACTTATTGGAAAAAGAAAACAATAAATTAATCACCTTACAAACAACAAACATTAGAAAGAAAGAAAAATTGGGGAAAACTAAGTTGAAATCATGTAACGAAAAAATATATAACCAATTCAATCAATAACAGAAACCCAAGAAAAAAGTTAGTTTATATATATAATAATAATAATAATAATAATAATAATAATAATAATAATAATAATAATAATAATAATAAAAAGAGAAAATAATGAGATTTACCTATGGCAATAAGGTGGGAAATTGGTAAGTCCTTAATTGGTAAGTTGAAATTTGCCAGTTTAATAAATAAAATACTCCAATTCATAAAGTAGCATCGTAAAAATTTCTTAAATCATCTATAGCTTTGTTAATAACATCATCATGACATTGTAGGCTAGCAGAACGACTAAGTGGAATAACCCCTATAAACAGGTACAAAAATATCAACTATTGTTTTACACAGAAAATTGAGGGCCAAGGCAAAGTAAATGCTATATCCATGTTTGTAGGGACTATATTCAGGTGTTTCATTGTAATTATGTAATGATTACTCCAAATTCTATTTTAGAATACCATTTACGGATAGCATAATACCAAAAGAAGCACTATCAAACACCCCAAATATTATATAATCCACCATTTTATAATTCCCAGGTTATGATTTTTTTGTGAAATTCAAAAATTCAAAACCAATATCAACTAATTTTGGTACAAACTATAACTACTGTAAACTAACTAAAAATACATGAATGCATATCAATTCAAAAGGATTTCACAAATAGACATAAATGGTGAAAATGAATTTCTAATTGTGGAAGGGAGTAATATAATGAAGTCTTCCTCTGTATCCTTTTCCTCTTCACTCTTCATGTTACAGTACTATAAAAGTTATTTAGGAATAAAATTTAGGAATAAATCTCAAGCTCCTTAAAAAACCCAAATGAAATTGAAACAGTAGTTCAAAAACCCCAGATTAATGAAAAACTTGTCCCTCCAAAAGAGGACTCATTTCTTTCAAAAATAAAACAGAGGGAGAAAAGAAAAATCAAAGTAAAATGTGAAAAAGACTAAGAAAGATGGAGAAAAGAGGCCATGTAGTTAGTATAAAACCCATAAAACACATGAATTAATTTGATAAATTAAGCACACAAACTCATAGAATTGACGTTGTCGACCCGAGAGTTGGCGTGTCCCAACCTTCCGGAAGTTTGAAGCGCGAGGTGATAATGGCGGAGGAGTTGTGGAGCAGGACAGGCGGCGGCAGAGGGATGAAGAATTTGGCAGTTCGATTGACAGAGAGAATGAAGAAGAAGCAAGTGGCTAAAGTTTGAAACCCTTGTTTAAAGTCTAAAGTCCCTCCGTGTTTTGTTCAATTGTAGATGAAGGGTTAGATTTATCTCAACTTTTCAATGGCCCAGATCTTTTAATAGACTTTGAGCGGGATTTTTTTTTTCAAAAGCAGTCCTATTTTGTATATATATATATATATATATATATATATATATATATATATATATATATATATATATATATATAGAGAGAGAGAGAGAGAGAGAGAGAGAGTCCGGTTCATGTCCGGACTCCCGAATTTTAGTACCGTCCGGAATATTTTTTTGTTTTTTACTTTTTTTTTAAAACAACTAAAAAAAATTAATATTTTATGAAACTTGAATTTTTTCATAATACAGTATTTTTGGTGTGATTTGGATACATATAACAAAACATGTCTATACAGACTGTACATATATATTTTGTTATATGTATCCAAATCACACCCAAAACACTGTATTACGAAAAAAATTTAGTTCCATAAAATATTAAAAAAAAATTAGTTGTTTTAAAAAAATAAAATAAAAATAAAAATAGGATCCGTATTTTAATCAGGTCCGGACTCCCGGACCTGATCCTCCTCTTTGTCACTTGAATTCCTTATTAATCGAATTAGGAGTCTCTATTATATTTATCTTCTTATTTTTTTAATACATATTTAATAATATAAATATTATTTTTAGTTATACTTTTAGTAACACAATTGTAAGATCCCAACTTTTATAAATAAAGAATAATTTTCTCGAAATATATTTTTGAATATTATGGTGTGGATTTGATATAATGTTATAGTTGTGGGTAATATTTATAGATTTTGCAAAGTAAGCAAGTGGTTATATAATATTCGATTGGTCGGGGAATATTCGTTTTAACAGGGAATATTCGTACGACAACACAATCATTGGTGGACCCCACAACAGAAGTATTGTCGTAGTTAGAAAACGTCAAAATTATCTTTTTATAAAAATAATGGCGGAGGTATTACCGTTAAAACTGTTGAACTATCCGGTAGTAAAAGTACAGTAATACGCGTGGTTGCATTATAGCACACGGTATTGATTATTGATGCTTACGTGAGAACTCACTCAGTTATACTCAATTATTGCTACAGTAATTGTTGCATCATATCTCTCATATTATTGATTCAATTATTGTCACAGTATCATCTGCATAATATGATAAATTATTAAATCAATAATTGAGACGACAAAGTTATTCATATTATTATTTACAATATTGACAATGTCTAGAAAGTTCTGTCAATGAGAAGTTTGGTCACCTAATTGCGCGCCAATAAGGAGAAATCCTTATCGGAAAGCCCCATCTTTCTTGGGAACGACCTGGTTGTTAAATATTATGAATTATAATATTAATGATGAATAAGTTCATGTTGATTAAAGATGAAATTGATAGTTCTATTGTGTGAAAATTATTAGTATTAGTAGAAATCGATATTTATTTCGATAATAATTGATGTCTAGAGGTTATATTGACCAATCGGGTATTCGAAGCACTTTTCGTGTCGGAGTACTATTTACGGATTACTATTCACCCAGTTACTATTCACTCTAGTATTGTTCGCTCAGGTATTTGGGACACTTTTTGTGTCGGGGTACTATTCTCGAAGTACTATTCACGGGGTACTATTCACCCGAAAAATATATTTCTTTTCGGTCCAAATCATTTTTTAGTACAATATTATTTCATGAGAAGATGTGATAATTTTTCAGACAGTTTGTTGAAATTATAATAGTAAATCAATATGGATCGTTGATTTAAAGTTTTAATAGTAACTTGTCCCTTCGATTTTCCTAGAGTTACTTGTCCCTTCAGTTTTCCAAGAGTTACTTGTCTCTTTGGTGTTCTAAGAATTAATTGCCCCTTCGCAAATAGTAGTTGTCTCTTTAATATTACTAAGAGTCATTTTGACCCTTCGTTAAGACCAAGAGGTACTTTCAGTTCTTCTATAAATAGAAGCTCATTCTTTCATTATTTCTTATGAATTCACTGAAACTCTAGAGAGAGAAACTATAGAGAGAAAGAAGAAAAGTATTTTGCTACTTCACTACTCTAGTATTCAGTTTTTCTAAGGTGAGGGATATTATTTGTTGTATTCGTAAGGGGTATTATTTCTTTCGTATTCATGAAGAGAGCTTCTGTTATTCCATTCTTTATTATTCTGTTAGAATAATCTGTCTATGTGGATTATCACATGCATTGTAACACCCCCTTTTCGAAATAGAAAGAGAGGTTACACAAAACATAATAAAACTGATGAATTTAATAGCAAGGCTCAAAGCCACAAAGGAATAGTCTTAATAACTGATAAATACCACAAGTCAACCATAATAAATCTCAAACTGTCTCAAACCACAATCTAAAATAATTATTACAAATTCAAGTAAACTGACACATCAAGTCTAAACATAATATTTCTAAATCATTGGAATGAATGGAGCTCTCATCACACTTGCCCTTGATCCCCCTGAATACCTGCCGGAAGAAAAATACAGTATGAGCCAAATGCCCAGTACGGATATAGAATATAAATAATGAACCGAAACAACTAACTCAATTAAATGAAATGAAACGAAACGAACTGAAACGAAACGAACAAAACTAACACAACGAAATAATAGGCTAAATCAAATGACTGGGTGTTATTTTATACTGAACTCAGAACAAAACAGAAATATACCTTGCCACACAAGCAAGTCAAATAATGCCACACAGGCAAGTTACACATATTGGACCGCGAATCTAAATGTATGTAAAATCGGAAGGCATGCTTGGCACAAACATCACCAATCCGCAGAACAGAACAAAACAGAAAACTAGGGTTGACCCATACGCCTCCCACAACAAAACACCAAATGACCAACTCCCATCGGAGCACAAAACGGAGACGCCGTGGACTGATCACACCGCCACAGAAAGTGTCATGCCTCGGGTGCAAAGAGGGCATGCCTGTGGTACCCCCATAGGTGGTTATAGCTCAGGTATACCCTACGGTATTCTAACAAAAATATAATGTCACAACACATGCGATAAAATATCAACACAAAGGGGTTCTAACATGTAGATGTTAAATCGAACGAATCGTCAACACAAGTCTCCAAAAATATACTAACATGTACATCACTATAAATATAAAAATAAAATTTAGACATGATACACTAGTCTAAAGAGTATAAATATGAGTTCTAATACAACGCCAAAATAAATTTATCACAATAAATTGATAAGGAATAATTATGAGAGACAATACTAAATTTCGAAACGAATAACGAAACGAACGGATTAAAAACAAAAGAGTCTCGCTGAAAGAGTACGGAATCCGTACCTGGATTAAGCAATGTAATACCCAAAATTTATACTCCAAATTTAACTCCTTAAATTTCCTCCGTCCGATCTAATAAAATAATAATAATACAATTATAAGTTACTTAATAATTATAATTTATATTACTATGAAATTAATTCTCCAATTAAATCAATTTTACAAAATAACCCTAATTAAGTTATAATTTAAATTCTAATCATTTTTTTATTATTATAATACTTTAACAAATCAAAACCTTAAGGTATTATATGTATAATAAATCTCATTTATTCCATAGGGTCATACTGACATACATATGTATATATAATTGCAGAGCCTTGATGCTGAACTTCAGATACATATATATATATATATATATATATATATATATATATATATATATATATATATATATATATCATGAATCAAAGTAGGTTCCGTATATATATAATAATATATATATATATAGTCTAATTGCCTTCTAAAAGTAATCTAATAATTTTATATATATATAACCGTACAAATCAAACATGTATACTGAAGTTGATATACAAAAGTACCAAAACGGAAAGAAGGAAAAAAAATAGCACCTGGTCCTCCTTTTTTGTTTTCTGTTCCCAGCGCCGCTCAATTCTTTTCCTTTAGTTCGTAAGAGATGTAGTGCCATGTAATTAGGTTTTACTTATCATTTATTAATTAATTAATTTATTTTATTTTACTAACTCTCCTAATTTTAATAGAATTTTATATTTTTACACAATTATAAATTTGACCCACTTAATTTAAAGCCCAATTTTACCAATTAATTTATCCACACTTATTAATATTTATTAGCCCAATAAATTAAATAACTAGTTGACCCAATTAAATGACAAAGTCCAATTAATATGTTTGTAAAACAAAATAATCTTTTATTATTTAATAATTATTTATTAATTAATTTTTACCGGGTATTACATCACCTACCCCTTAAAAGAATGTAGTCCCGAAATCAAAAGAATAGAACGTACCTAATTATCAAAAAAATGCAGATATTCCGCTCGAATAGACTCCTCAATCTCCCAAGTGGCTTCCCGCTCCGAATGATTCCTCCACAAAACCTTAACAAACGGAATTGTCTTCCTTCTCATAATCCGCTCTTAACGATCCAAAATCGCCTCGGCTTGCTCCTCACAAGTAAGATCCTCCCGAATCTTATCGAATGGATATTGTGCCACGTGCAACGGATGATAATGACAACTCCTCAACACTGACACATGGAACATATTGTGCACATGAGCTAGCTGTGGAAACAAAGCTAACCGATATGCAACCTCACCAACCCTCTCCAAAATCTCAAATTGGCTAATATATCGCGAACTAAGCTTCCCTTTCAACCCAAATCGTCGAATGCCCTTCCAAGGAGAAACTTTTAGAAACACGTGCTCACCAGGTTTGAACTCTAAAGTCCTCATATGCTTATCAGCATAACACTTCTGCCGTGATCGAGCTGACTTTAATTTCTCCTTAGCCATTGCTACCTTTTTCGTAGTGATTTGGACTAACTCAGGCCCTTCTATGGCCCTTTCGCCAACCTCATCCCAACAAGTTAGTGCCCGACACTTCCTACCATACAGTGTCTCAAACGGAGCCATTCCAATACTTGCATGCCAGCTGTTGTTATAAGCAAACTCAACTAGGCTCAAGTAATCATCCCAATTACCCGACCACTCAAGTGCACAAGACCTCAACATGTCTTCTAATGTTTTAATAGTCCGTTCGGATTGCCCATCAGTTTGCGGATGGAAAGAAGTACTAAAGCTGAGCCGAGTACCCCAAGCTCATTGAAACCCTTTCCAAAACCGAGAAGTGTACCGTGGGTCCCGATCTGAAACAATAGACACCGGAGTACCGTGAAGTCTAACAATCTCCTGCTGAAAGATATGTGCTAACCTATCCACTGAGTAACCCTCATGGATCGCCAAAAAGTGTGCCAATTTGGTCAACCGGTCCACCACTACCCATATGGCATCATTCTTCCTAAAAGTCTTCGGCAAACCAGTCACAAAATCCATCGTGATATCCTCCCACTTCCACACTGGAATGTCTAACTGTTGCAGCAAACCACTAGCTCGTTGATGTTCTATCTTCACTTGTTGACAAGTAAGACATTTCCCAACATATTCAGCCACGTCTCGTTTCATCCCATTCCACCAAAAATTCTTCTTCAAATCCCTATACATTTTTGTAGAACCAGGATGAATAGAAAATGGCGAACTATGAGCCTCGGCCAACACAACCTCTCGAATGATTGGATCCGATGGTACACACAACCGCTCACCCAACCAAATCACACCATGATCATCAATACGAAACTCAGACTGCTTGCCCTCCTCTAGATTCTGCGTCATACTCCACAACCCCCCATCTTCTTTTTGAGCTTCTTTAACCCGCGAGATAAGAGAAGGCTCCACTCTCATACCTGCCAAATGCCCATCTGAACCTCGTACATACAACCCCAACTCGAGTCGTTCCATATCCGAAATAAGCTGAGGTTGTGTAATAAGGGCTGCTACACTCCCAGAACTCTTTCGGCTAAGAGCATCTGCAACCACATTTGCCTTCCCTAGGTGATACTGAATCCTCGCATCATAATCTTTTAGCAGCTCTAACCAACGCCTCTGCCTGATATTGAGCTCCTTATGAGCGAAGATGTATTTAAGACTTTTATTATCGGTGAAGATATCACAAGTCTCTCCATACAAATAATGCCTCCAAATCTTTAAGGCAAAGATCACCGCCGCCAACTCCAAATCATGTGTGGGGTAATTCACTTCATAAGGTTTAAGCTGCCTAGAAGCATAAGCAATCACCTTATCGTGTTGCATCAAAACACACCCCAAGCCCTTCTTAGAAGCATCACTATAAATCTGGTAACCTATTGTCCCCGATGGCAACGCAAGTATAGGAGCTGTCACAAGTCGTTTCTTCAACTCCTCAAAACTCTTCTCACGCTCCTCATTCCACATAAACTTCGTGCCCTTTCTCATCAACTGAGTCAATGGTAAGGCAAGCAAAGAGAATCCTTCTACAAATCGCCTATAGTACCCTGCCAAACCCTAGAAACTCCTAATCTTTGTCACCGTAGTAGGTCTTGGCCATTTAGTGATAGCCTCAACCTTCGCAGGATCCACCTTAATGCCTTCAGCAGAAACAACGTGGCCCAAAAATGCAACCTGCTCCAACCAAAACTCGCATTTAGAGAATTTAGCATACAACTTTTCTTTCTGCACAATCCCCAACACTGTACGAAGATGCTCCTCATGCTCTTCCTTAGACTTGGAGTAAACCAAAATGTCATCAATAAAGAAAATGACAAATTGGTCCAAGTACTCCCTGAACACCCGGTTCATCAAATCCATAAACACCGCCGGAGCTTTAGTCAACCCGAATGGCATCACTAGAAACTCGTAATGCCTATATCGAGTGCGAAAAGCTGTCTTAAGGATATCCTCATCCCTCACCCCTCGCCCTCAACTGATGATAACCCGACCTCAAGTCTATTTTCGAAAAGTATTTTGCCCCCTGAAGTTGGTCAAACAAGTCATCAATCCTCGGCAATGGATACCGATTCCTGATGGTAATCTTGTTCAACTCCCTATAGTCTATACACAACCTCATAGACCCATCCTTTTTCTTCACAAACAAGACCGGATCACCCCACGGCGAAACACTCGGTCGAATCACACCACGATCTAACAGTTCCTGTAACTGCTCTTTCAACTCTTTCAACTCCAATGGTGCCATCCGATACGGCGCCTTAGAGATAGGCTCCACACCAGGAACAAGCTCAATAGCAAACTCTACTTCTCGTTGCGGTGGTAACCCTGACAACTCCTTAGGAAACACATCGAAAAAATCACGGACAATTGGAACATCTTCAATATGAGACTCACCCTTAGAGGTATCTTTCACAAACGCCAAATACCCCTCACAACCCTTTGCTACCAACTTTTTAGCCTTCAAAGCTGAAATCAACTTCACCACCCTACTTTGTTGTGAACCTTGAAACACGAACTTCTGAGACTTCACATCTCCAAATATAACCTTCTTCGCCTGATAATCGATAGTGGCTCGGTGTTTATCCAACCAGTCCATCCCAAGAATGACATCAAAATCGTGCATACACATCGAAAGAAGATTAACGCTACGGATCTTATCCCCAAAACTTGTCGAGCACCCTCGATACAAATCAGAAATAACAACAGAAGTCCTCATCGGGGTAGCAATAGACATAACAGAATCTAAAGACTGAGATGGCACACCCAGGTGCCGAACAAAAGACTAAGCAACAATGGATTGAGTAGAACCCGTATCAAATAAAATAGACGCCTCACGATTGCCAGCTAAAAGAGTGCCAGAAATAGTACCTGGTGCACCTGCTGCCTGATTATACGTCAAAGCAAACACTCGACCACCCTGACGCTGACCTCCATTACCACCATTATCTCCACCTTCACCATTTCCACGTGGCCCGGTACAATCTCTAGCCATATGACCCATCTGTCCACATAAGAAACATGCACCGGTGAGTCTGTGGCACTGCCTCCCCGGATGATTTGCCCCACAAGTAGCACAAGGAGCTATTGTGACACCCCCAAATCCTGGTACTCCATTTCCTCAAGATTTGGTATTCACGTAATCAAAACATTCATTTCTAACTACCCAATTATAATAAAATTAAATAAATAAAACCTACCCATACAGGACTAAATTTAAATAAATCTCCCAGGTTATCTAACCTTTACAAACATTCATTCATTCATACGGAATAATTAAAATAACATTCATTACAATATTTAAACAAGTCTGAAAATAAACTATTCAATCTATTACAGGTCTTCAGCATTGTTTCATCTTTCCTTTCCCTTTACTGGTGCTAGGTACATCACCAGTTTCAACCTTAACTGTAAGAAAGTTTACAGGCAAGAGTGAGCAAACAAAGCCCACTTGAAATAATAATAGATAAATCATTTAACTTTACATTATTTGCCAATATTAGGTTTAATAGAACTGAATAATAAATTCTATTACTTTCTGAAAACTTTAACATTTACTGAGGGTCTAATGACCACGAATCATGTCCACAGTTATAAGTAATCTTTCAACTTAAACTTTAACAGTCATAAGACTATAAGGACTTCACGTACTTAGGGGGATCAACCCTTCGTACAATGTATTGTGCACAACCATTTCAACGCTAAGCGTAAACCTCTATTAAAAGAGTTGTTCATCTCAGTATTTAGAATACAAGTCCGCACCAAAGTAAGTTTGGTTTGGATAAGCTTTCAAGGAAATTTGGAATTTAACGAACATCAACTAAGGAGTAGTTGAATAAGACCAATAACACTATACTATAGAATAATAGTGATTGAATCAATCATAGTAAACTAAAGTCATGCATTAGGAATAATCTAATAGCATACAATTTGAATAACTATAGCATACTTTGCTTGAACAATACTAAGCCAAGGTTAATTAGAATTGAATACTAAACATGCATAGTAATTTATTTATGCATGCTAAACAACAATTGTAATACAAGAATAATTTGTTCAACATCAAACCAAAGTTTAGACAGCTTGTATCATTATAAGGTAATCGAATTGAAAACAATAATTAGTTCAATAAGATAAAGGATTAGAAATCTTGCATCGTCATGAGTAACTAAATACAATGACCTACTCAATAATAGACAATCTCGCTCTACGAAAATGTAGAGGTAGCAACTTGCAACAATTGTAATTGAATTTGAAAACAATAATGTACCAAATGAATTTAAACTCGCACAATGAAGTTTTGAGTTAGAGAACTTACCTTGTTCGTAGGCTAAACCGAATTAATTTGAATCACAATATCCTATATACATATGTCATCGTGACATAGTTAGTCATTAACACATAACTAATACATTCATCGTGTAGGTTAAACAATCACTACTCACGTTCACCAAAGGTCCTACACATATCATATGTAGTGACAATACACATTAGTTATACTAACATTAGATTCATATAGCTTACTAACAAAATCGCATCTTTTCATGAACAACAATATTTAGCTTTATTACAACTACTTAAGTGATCATGTCATTGCACTATACACACATTAACAACTTGATACAACATCATATTACATGTCTAACATGTTATCATTAGGTTATACTAATACACAAAGGATTGCACTTGCATCTGCACATTCCGACGCCTTTCGATGGCCTCCAAATACACAATAGTCCTAAATATGGCCATTTTGACTACTGTTACAGACCTCAAATTAAAAAACGTAAAGAATGAAAGTTGTAGGTCTACTCGTCCTCTTTCCGAATCATCTTGAATTACCTCAATCGGAGTTCGTATGAAAAAGTTATACTCATTTTAGTAAACTACGTCCGGTCAGTTTTTTTTTTCAAAATTTTGGCTTGACAGAACACCCCCCCTCCAGGGCGGGGGTTTTGGCACTAGGGGGCCCACTGGGGCGGGGGTCACTGCTGCGATTATGCGATTTTAGCTCTAGAACACTACGAAAAGCCAAATTAGGCCTCCAAACTCCTTTCTATCAACCATACCAAGCTACCCAATGAGTAAATAGGTTTACATAAACATAATCTAATACTTTCTAACGCGTTTCTAGTCATCTAAACAACACAAACATCAAATTTACAACACCCGATTTCAATGTTTTTGGCAAAACTCTATTGTTGACAATTTTTAATGAAAATCAACACTGTGACTTTGTTATTAAATCAAAATAGAAATTTCTAAACATCATGATTATGATTCTACATACTCTAGCAATTCTAACAATCAATTTATCAATACCACAACCAATTAGACCTTAATTTCTATTTTAACTAAAGCCATATTCATACATAAAAACTCTCTGTAAAATATTTTCTTCATAAATTACATACTTACATGAATTAAATTCTCTATGATCATGCATAACTCATGAAACACATATACAATTGATAATCATACAAAATTATAATCATAACAACAAAATTTCGTTTATAAAATTTTTCACAGAGACTTTTTGGGAAGAAGAAAAATTTTAGAGTTTTACAAAAGAAAAGATGGCCTACCTTGGATTATGAAGAAGATGATGACTCTAACTCTTTGATTATCAAACTTTTCTCCAAAACCTATAAAAACTCTCAATTCTTTCTAGTTTCTTCTTACTTTTTCTTCTTTTCTTCTTCTTCTTCCTCTGAGTTTTCTCTTTTTCTCCTTTCTCTCTCTTCTATCTTACGTATAATATTATAACGTAATAATAATAATAACATATATTAATGATATAATATAAGTACTGATATAAATATATCAGTTATAGGAGTTTTAAAATTTAAAAGTCAAAAGGCTTGTTTGGCTAGTCTAAATAAAAGTAATCTATTAATCCTTACTCCTTGTTTGGTAAATTGAATTAAAACATAATAGATTAATCCTTATACCTTGTTTGCTAAAATCCTAATAGATTAAAGACTTATTATACAATAAGGTATGTTTGGCAAAACTAAATTAAACTCTTTTAATTTATTTTAATAACCCCTTTATAATAAGGTTATTAATCACACATTCATTTAATTAAATAAATCAGTTAAAACATTAATCTATTAAATTACTTTAACACATAAATAATTATAATTTCTTTTATAATTATAATTTCATTTAACCAACTAATATTTTAAACTACAATTTCTCATTTAAAATATTATTATTTATTTAAAACCACTATAAGCTCTCTAGCTTATTAATTAAATTAATTATTATAAATCTCATAACAACTAATTTATTTAGCTCCTTAATTAATTACACAACAAATAATTAATTAAATCACATCAATTCCAATTGCCATAATTCGATAAATATTTAATATTGCCAATAAATATTTAATATCTACTATTTAATTATTTATTCAACAAATAATTAAATAAACTACATCACTCATATTAAACAATTAATTACTCAATCAATAAACCTATCCATTAAATATTTATATAAATCAATAAATATTTATTATAACAATTTAAAATTATAGAATGTTACAGCTATCGAAATGAGATTCGGGTTACCCCCACCAGCTGGTCCTGGATAACGACCCTAATTTTGCCCCTGCTGACGATTATGCCCCTGCTGACGATTCTGACCATTCCAAGGTAACTACAGCTGACGATTCTGCCCTTGTTGAGACATCTGTTGATAACCCCTGTTTTGATTCTGACCACGCCACTGCCCCTGTTGGCCACCACGATTCCTATTCAACTGACCACCTTGATTTCTCCCATGCTGAACTGAAGTTTGACCCTGCTGGTCATCTCTGTCCCTCTTTCGACTCCCATCCGATTTAGAAGACCGAAAGTCCTATCGCTCCATCTCAATATTTTTAGCTACATTTGCCATAGCCGACACATATGCAAACTTGTTGTTAATGAGATGTTGTCGATACCTATAATGAATCCTCCACTAAAACTTCTCTGCCTGTTCTGCTGCGGTCCCTGTTGAGGTTCCCGCAAAGCCTACCAATCTGGTGAACTAAATGACTGTGGTTTCTGCTTCTGAAACCTTTCCAACCATACATATATTGCAACCCCCTGCTGATCATGACCATCTACATTCCCTTCCTCTTCGTTTGCTTGTGGACCATTATTTCCCGAATTTCCTGGTTCAAGAATTTCTGGCGGCGACTGCTGCATTGCCTGTACAACCTGTGCCACCAACTGAGGTAAAGCCTGATTCACCGCCTGATTCACCAAGGTAGCCAATTGAGCATTCATTTGATTATTAGGTTGCTCATTGGGCTGACCCTCACCTCTTCCCCTATTGTTGCCTCGCCTCCCAACAACTCTGGCGGATCTACGAGCCATCAAACAAAGAGATCAACGAATATATAACAAAGTAGATTAGAGATAGATTCGAATATAGCTAATATGATAGTTGAACAGAAAATTAAACAGAACAAAAACCTAACCCAAAAGCCTACCCATAACTCACAGGTCAAACCTAAATAGGTTTTCTATAAGAAAGAACCTAAGCTCTGATACCAACTCTGTAACACCCACTTTCCGAAATAGAAAGAGAGGTTACACAAAACATAACAAAACTGACGAATTTAATAGCAAGGCTCAAAGCCACAAAGGAATAGTCTTAATAACTGATAAATACCACAAGTCAACCATAATAAATCTCAAACTGTCTCAAACCACAATCTAAAATAATTATTACAAATTCAAGTAAACTGACACATCAAGTCTAAACAGAATATTTCTAAATCATTGGAATGAATGGAGCTCTCATCACACTTGCCCTTGATCCCCCTGATTACCTGCCGGAAGAAAAACACAGCATGAGCCAAATGTCCAGTACGGATATAGAATACAAATAATGAACCGAAATAACTAACTCAATTAAATGAAATGAAACGAAACAAACTGAAACGAAATGAATAAAACTAACACAACGAAATAATAGGCTGAATCAAATGGTTGGGTGTTATTTCATACCGAGCTCAGAATAAAATAGAAATATACCTTGCCACACAGGCAAGTCAAATAATGCCACACAGGTAAGTTACGAATATTGGATTGCGAATTCAAATGTATGTAAAATCGGAAGGCGTGTTTAACACAAACATCACCAATCCGCAGAACAGAACAGAGCAAAAAACTAGGGTCGACCCATACGCCTTCCACAACAAAACACCAAATGGCCAACTCCCACCGGAGCACAAAACGGAGACGTCGTGGACTGATCACACCGCCACGAAAAGTGTCATGCCTCGGGTGCCAAGAGGACATGCCTGTGGTACCCCCACAGGTGGTTATAGCTCAGGTATACCCTACGGTATTCTAACAAAAATATAATGTCACAACAAATGCGACAAAATATCAACAAAAAGGGGTTCTAATATGTACATGTTAAATCGAACGAATCGTCAACACAAGTCTCCAAAAATATACTAACATGTACATCACTATAAATATAAAAATAAAATTTAGACGTGATACACTGGTCTAAAGAGTACAAATATGAGTTCTAATATAACGCCAAAATAAATTTATCACAATAAATTGACAAGGAACAATTATGAGAGACAATACTAAATTTTGAAATGAATAACGAAACGAACGGATTTTAAACAAAAGAGTCCCGCTGAAAGAGTACGAAATCCGTACCTGGATTAAGCAATGTAATACCCAAAATTTATACTCCAAATTTAACTCCTTAAATTTCCTCCTTCCGATATAATAAAATAATAATAATACAATTATAAGTTACTTAATAATTATAATTTATATTACTATGAAATTAATTCTCCAATTAAATCAATTTTACAAAATAGCCCTAATTAAGTTATAATTTAAATTCTAATCATTTTTTTATTATTATAATACTTTAACAAATCAAGACCTTAAGGTATTATATGTATAATAAATCTCATTTATTCCATAAGGTCATACTGACATACATATGTATATATAATTGCAGAGCCTTGATGCTGAACTTCAGATACAAGCCAACCAAAACATAAATAATATATATATGTATCATGAATCAAAGTAGGTTCCGTATATATATAATATATATATATATATATATATATATATATATATATATATATATATATATATATAACCGTACAAATCAAACATGTATACTGAAGTTGATATACAAAAGTACCAAAACGGAAAGAAGGAAAAAAAATAGCTCCTGGTCCTCCTTTTTTATTTTCTGTTCCCAGCGCCGCTCAATTCTTTTCCTTTTGTTCATAAGAGATGTAGTGGCATGTAATTAGGTTTTACTTATCATTTATTTATTTATTTTATTTTACTAACTCTCCTAATTTTAATAGAATGTTATATTTTCACACAATTATAAATTTGACCCACTTAATTTAAAGCCCAATTTTACCAATTAATTTATCCACACTTATTAATATTTATTAGCCCAATAAATTAAATAACCAGTTGACCCAATTAAATGATAAAGTCCAATTAATATGTTTGTAAAACAAAATAATCTTTTATTATTTAATAATTATTTATTAATTAATTTTTACCGGGTATTACATGCATGGTGAATAATCCTTCGTATTCATTCCTTATTAAATTGTAGAAATGATCTGTATACGTGGATTACCGCATGGCGGACGAAAATCCATTTACAGTTTCATATATTCTATTATACTCAGTTGGTTAAAGCTTTGACTTCTATACTCCATGTAATTAGTGGAATGTCCTTGATATTTGCGCTTCATCCAGTATCTTTTTATGATAATATTCTTCTGAGCATTCTTGAATTTTACTCTACAAAGCAGTATCATGTTGACAATTTGGACGTTATTGGTTCCTGGATAAATTAATTTATAAATCTTTAAATTTTATTCTTGAACTTGTTTTATTAAATTATTATGTCATTGTCATCATCCTTATGCTTATATTGTGATGAAAGTCATCTTTGGCTTACGTACATAGATGGACTTGGTATGATTATGACCAGAGATTATTCGGTATAATCATGACCGTAATGCGACGAATGATGTGGTAAAAGTCCTCATTGGCCTGTAGTTCATTGGTGGACAGTTGTTGGTATGATTATGACTAGGGATTATTCGGTATAGTCATGACCATTGATGATTACATGAATATCCTTGGCCGTGGTGTAGGGATGATTCAATTTTATTTATTAAGCTGAGTCTCAGAGATAAAGTTGATGAAAAACTTTTTAAATCATAGAAGATAGTAGATTTTATACTTTACTTGACTCTTCTAATGGATTGCTTATTTTCGATGCAGTTGTTGATCTAAAACTTATTGTCTATTGTATTCTATCAGTTGTTATACTGTTGAAGGCTAATGATAACTTATTCTGTATTATCTTAGCCATAATATATTTACTGGGCTAGTTGAGCTCACCCTTTTGCTTTCATTGTTCTCTTTAAGAAATGAGAACGTAGCTGAAACTAGTCGGGGAACAGAGTGATGGTCCTAAATGGTGCATTAGTAGTCCTCACTATTCTGTGAAATAGTGTGATAATAATTGTAATGAGGACACCATTGAGTGTTGATATTGTCTAGATGACAATATTCTTGTTTAAACTCTCAGCTATGTTTTGTCGTATTTTACATGACTATTGTATAATTAAGTTGTATTTGAATTTATGTACCATGTATCTGGCGACTCAAGATGGGTGATGTATACCTGTTTTGGGGGCTTCACAACAATTAGTTATGATAAATTTTATAGTATCGTTAATTATTTGTAATAAATTTTATTTTATTACTAAGTATAATATATGTATGACTTTGAGTATGTATTGAAAAAAAATTAAAGTCCACTTATAATGGAGGGATAGTATTGATCAATATTATAATGATACCATCAACAAATGGGGACTCATAATTGTATAGGTGTCTCAATTAGTGGAAAAGTACAATCAACTACAATGGAAAAAAGAAAAGTTTTAAGTGAATCAAATCATATTTTTCTATTGGTTTGTAACTCAACAACTACCCAGCTAGCGACAGGCTTGAATTAGCAATCATCACTATAATGCTGGGTTAAATGCTGATTTAGTCACTGTACTATAGGTCAACTTACAAGTGAGTCACTAAATCGATTTTTCTTACAGTCAACTCACTATACCTTACTTTACTAACAAACCGTTAGAAAATCCGTTAAGTCTGTTAACTTTTAACATATTATATTTTATTCAAATTAAATTAAATAATATATTTGAATTATTGTATAATTGGGTGTGACACGATTTAAACTATAGTATAAGAGAATCATTAAATTAAATGGTTTTGAAATCTATCCTTGACCAGCCAAACAAGGCCCTAAGGGGAGTTGATAGCAGTTACCCATGATTGGGTAACTAACCATAATGCGCGTTAGTTTGCTTATTTATTATACGTATTCTCATTTTCTTTTCTTATTATTTTCTGAGTCTCGAAAACCAGAGAGGGAGAGTGTTTAAGAATTCAGAGAGATAAGAGATAATTTTGAGGGAGATTGTGAGTGGTGTGATTGAAATGGTGTTTGTAAGAGAGATTGTTATCTTCGCTCAATCTACGCTTTGGGTAATTTCTCCAACCCAGTTTAATTACGTTGTTTCAGTTTTTATAAAAATGGCTTTCAAGTTTACTGTAAAGTCTCTGTAAGCTGGAAAGAGTAAGGATTATGTGCATGTATGTGTTAAGGTATATCATATCATATTTAATTATATATATATATTATATAAACCTTATCATCAGTTTCATAATACTAAAATTACAACGTATGTATGGCCTCAAAATTTACAAAGTATGGAATATGGCTATATGACCCTTATACGTGATTTTAATATGTCAAATATAAATTGTTTTGTAAAATTTACACTTTTATGCTATTATGCATGTTGATACGAAAAGACCAAACTTTAAATGAACGGATTCGGTGTTATAACGAATCCGTAGTGTTAATTTTTATTATTTATGTTCAAAACCTTCAAGAACATCAAGAATAGTGAAATTTACATATTTTAATTCTGTAATTATGTGCTTTAATGGGTTAAAATCATTCTATAAATGTTGGGTAATGATTATGTATGAACTCTAGCATGTGGGTATGTTAAATTGGTGAAATTAATGATTTCGTTAAACTCTGTGTTCTTCGCGAACTGAGAATCAAAATTTGGAGTTTCGCACCGCGACAACAACTCCAGAACTGAAGTCTCGCGCCGCAGCGCCAAATATCCGACCGCAGCACCAAGACATAGTACAACAGTGGCGCCGCAGCGCCACTTAGCAGAATGGCCCAGAAATGAGTTTTTAAAATGTTTAAGTCTAGCAATGTGTTATTAACTTAATCTAATGAACATAAAAACTTGTTAGACATATAATGAGGTGTTAAAATAAATTCTTAACACATCCATAACACAGTTACGTGTGAATTGAACGATTGAGTGCATAGTTAACTTATTGTTCGTGAAGTCTTAATTTTGACAATAAGTGTAATAATTGACTAAGTATAGTCATGAATTCGAGTTAGGCAAAAGAATAAACTTGTGATGACTAATTGACTGGTATTATGAATGTAATTGATATGTAAGATTTAAATCAAGGAACGAGTTTAATTAAAGTGTAATCTACGCACGAGGTAAGTTTTTCTAACCCTACTTGTTATCATTATATAAGTGATGAATTCACCTTTCTACATTGAGCAAGTTCTCATTATTATTGATCAAGTCTGTTTTGTTATATTAAAGCCTATTAATCTTTCAAGCATGATGCTGTTATACAATACTTATTCTATTGTATATCTTTTGAGATTTTATTCAAGTTAAATATTCAGTTACTGTTAAACCTTGTTAGACTAGCGAACCCTTAATGATTCGACTAGTCCATAGTTGATAAGCGTTCTAAATTTCAAAACCCTTGATAACCTGAGACATAGTTCAAGGTCTTATGACCCTCAAAATCTTTTGAATTCTTATTATTCATTTTGGGTTCAAAAGTTGAGCTTTATTTCAGAAGTCTTTAATTCACTCGCATGTTATTATGTTGTTATTTCATTATTATACTTGTGGGCAATCGTGCTCACTCTTGCATAATAATAACATTGCAGTTAAGAACGAAAGAACCGATGAGCCTTCTACTAACAAAGGTAAGGGCAAGGCAATTAAGTGATGAAGACGTGTTATTAAATTTTAAGAATGTTATTGTCAAGACTTGATGTTGTTTAAGACTTATTATTTGTTTATGTTTTCGCACAGATGTTTAAGGTTAGTATGACCTGGGATTGTATTTATTATTCCGATGTTGTAACCTCATAAGGGGAGGATTTATTTCTATCTATTGCATGGTTTACATTTTTTATGGGTAGATAGATATATGATGTTTGTATAGTGAACACCAAATCATGTGGGATTGGAAGTACCCGGATTTGGGGGTTTCACAGGTTGGTATCAGAGCTGTAAGTTATGAACCTTAGGTGGGGGAACAACCATAGGTAATAGCCTTATAGGAAGAACATAGTGAAGGAAAACTCTTATCGAGTTCTAAGAGATGAATTTCTTAATTCATTGAAGATAATAAAAGAATTTATGTGCTTATGTGTTAAATTATGTGCTCATTAGTACGACTTAGTAACTAAAACTTAAAACTATATTGTCAGGATGTCAGATGTTGGAGGAGCTATTCGAGCTGGGGAGGAGGAACCCCGAGTGCCTATTGAGGAGGAGCCCCGAGACATTCATGTTGTCAGGGAGCAGTTGATCCAGAGGGAGCCATCTCCGTTGATCACTGTTGTTGGTCAGGAGCATGAGCCTGAGACTGATCCAGAGGAGGATCCTGAGGAGGAAGAGGAAGAAGAGGAGTTTCCACCGAACTCCATCGATACTGAGATGTACGATGAGCTATATGACCGTAACGTAGAGTTAAGTGACACTGTCCAAGATTTGACTGAGCGGATGATTATTCAGTAGATTACCATCGAGCAGAAGGATAGAAAGATTGTGACTCTTCACACACGTGTGGGAAATGTGGTGTGGAATTTGGTTCACGAGAAGGGTCAAACCGAGGAGAAGTCCGAAGAAATAGAGAAGTTAAAGAAGGAACTGAAGGAAAGCTCAGAGAGGCTAATCATAGCAGAGGAAGGCTGGGTACGAGAATCACGTCGTGCTGATCTTGCAGAAAGGGATTGTCGTGTAAAGAAGGCTAAGCTCGGGGAGACATACTCTACACTTAATAATGCAATGGATGAAGCACATGATCGAGTTTTGAGGTACCCAATCCAGTTTGAAGGTCTACCATCGTACATGCTGGATTGCAGAACGATGTCTCGCATCATGGAAGAGGAACGTAGCAAGGCTATTCGGTGCCTTAACAGGCAACGATAATATTTGTTTAATTATGTGAAAAACTTATCTGGTTTTTAGATGTAAATTCAGACGTGTTTATGAACGAATAAATATTTTAATGTTTTAAATCCTGTAGATTCTTTATCTCGGGATAGTTGATGTAAATAGCAGTGATGTTATCGCTTGATGTTAAAACTTTTGATTTGAATAAATATATCAAGTTGTTTGAGATAATGTGTTAAGTGATTATGTTAAATTGTTGAGTTAAGCCTTAACTATTTAAGGAATTTAATAAAGATTTAATAAGTGTATATTTTAACAGAAATATGCCGCCGAGAAGAAGACAAAACTGCCAACTAGCTCAGGAAGAGTCAACGAATAATAACAATAATGCCAATGCTAATCCCGTTCAACAATTAGTGAACTTACTAGCTGGTGCAATGAATAATCAACCTCAATCTCCACCGAATACTTCATTCAAAGATTTCAAGGCGGTTAGATCGCCAGAATTTAAAGGCTCCATGAACCCGATCGAAGCTCAGACTTGGGTTATGGAGATGGAGAAGGTTTTTGAGGTCGCAAGAGTCAGAGAGAACCAGAAGACCGCTTTTGCAACGTATATGCTGAAATCTGAAGCCAGTTTTTGGTGGCAAGCAAACAAAGTCCGTGGAGGAGAAGGTTTTATTGCCTGGGAGAGGTTCAAAGAGATGTTTTTCGAGATGTATTTCCCGACTACCTCGCAGAACCAATTGGAGGTCCAGTTTCTGGAATTGAAGCAGGGGAATATGTCCGTACCAGATTATGCAGCTAGATTCAACGAGTTGGCAAGGTTCGCCACATATCAAGTGCACACGGACGAGAGAAAAGCAAGAAGGTTCAAACAAGGACTGAAGCCGTGGTTGTATAGTAAGATGTCGATATTTCAGTTGAAGACATTCGCCGGGGTACTAGAGAAAGCCATACTCACTGAAGGTGGAAGCGATGCGGTAACCAAATACAATCAGGATCAGAAGAAGAAGAAGAAGAATGAAAGTGAAGAAAATAACAAGGCTAGTGGAAGTAATACAAGAGGTGGTAATTTTAATCAGAAGAAGAGATGGAATGACAACTCATCATCGGGGAATCAACAAGGAGGTCAAAAGAAGAGGATTGAAGCATGCCCGACCTACGGGAAAGCTCATTTAGGAGTGTGTATGAAGGGTAAACGTGTGTGCTACAATTGTGGTCAGGAAGGCCACATAGCACATAACTGTCCTAACCCAAAGAAGGGTTCCTGCTTCACTTGTGGTTTAAAGGATCATCTGGCAAGAGACTGTCCTAAGAAGGGATCTGGAGGGACAGTATCAGGAGGAAACCGGATAAATAGCAGTGGAAGCGCTTTGACCATCACAGGACCAACTGCCACCAATCGACCGACCGCCAGGACCTTCAATATGACGGTGCAGGGTGCAGTGCAGTCGCGTGATATGGTGTCAGGTATCATTCCGATCAATAGAGTTAATGCTTATATATTATTTGATTCAGGTGCTACTTGTTCATTTATATCCGATGACTTTGCTAAGAATTTAGAATTGCCTAAGGATGAGTTAGAATACCCCATGAACATAGAAATCGCGAATAGAGAAATAATCCCTGTTAAGTACGTGCATAAGAACTGTTGAGTGGATATTAAGGGTAATATCATGAACGTAGATCTTATCCCTATTCGACTTAGGGAATTTGACGTTATTTTGGGGATGGACTGGTTATTCAATTACGGGGCGGTAATTGATTGCCAAAAGAAGCGTATTAACCTTATGACTTCGTCAAAGGTTATATTTTATGGTAGCAAGTCGCCTAGACAAGCGAGTTGTCTGACGATGATGCAGGCCAGGAAGTTGTTAAGACAAGGTTGTGTAGGATATTGAGCTTACATAGTCGACAGTCGTAAAGAGAATCCGAAAGTAGAGGAGATACCAGTAGTGAGAGACTTCGCCGACGTATTTCCAGACGATTTATCAGGACTTCCGCCAGATAGAGAGGTTGAATTTGTGATCGATTTGGCACCAGGAACAGTTCCAATATCGAAGGCACCGTACCGAATGGCACCAGTAGAGATGAAAGAATTAATGGTACAACTACAAGAATTACTGGACAAGAAGTACATTCAACCGAGTGTATCGTCGTGGGGGGCGCCGGTGTTGTTTGTAAAGAAGAAAGACGGAATGATGCGGCTTTGCATCGATTATAGAGAACTGAATAAGGTCACAATTAAGAATAGATATCCATTACCGAGGATCGATAATCTGTTTGATCAATTGAAGGGAGCAAGATACTTTTCAAAGATAGACTTGAGAAGTGGTTATCATCAACTGAAGGTGAGATAAGAGGATGTACCGAAGATAGCGTTCAGAACACGATATGGTCACTATGAATTTTTAGTAATGTCGTTTGGTTTAACGAATGCTCATGCAGCATTTATGGGACTAATGAATGGTGTGTTCAAGCCATTTTTGGACAAGTTCGTAGTGGTATTTATAGATGATATTTTGGTATATTCAAAAACCAAGGAAGAACATGAAGAGCATTTGAGATTAACGTTGGAAGTGTTGAGAAAAGAGAAGTTGTATGCCAAGTTTTTGAAATACAAATTTTGGATTGAGCAGGTGCAATTTCTTGGTCACGTGATCGATAAAAATGGAATTTCGGTAGATCCATCCAAAGTCGAAGCCGTAATTAACTTGGATCAGCCGAGGACGCCGTCAGAAGTACGAAGTTTTCTTGGATTGGCAGGTTATTACAGAAGATTCATTCAAGATTTTTCCAAGATCGCAACTCCGTTAACGAATTTGACTCGAAAAGCTGTGAAATTTGTTTGGACGGAGAAGTATGAGGAAAGCTTTCAAGAATTGAAGAAGAGGTTGAGTACATCACATGTGTTGTCTCTTCGGGACGATACAGGAAATTTTGTTGTTTGTAGTGATGCGTCGCATAAAGGACTTGGCTGTGTGCTAATGCAAAATGGCAGAGTCATTGCCTATGCATCACGACAATTGAAAGATTACGAGAAGGGGTATCCAACCCACGAATTGGAGTTAGCTGCAGTGGTTTTTGCTTTGAAAATCTGGAGGCACTATCTCTACGGGGAGAAGTGTGAAATATATACAGACCACAAGAGTCTGAAATATATTTGTACACAGAAAGAACTGAATATGCACCAAAGAAGGTGGTTGGAATTAATCAAGGACTACGATTGTGAGATTTTATACCATCCGAGTAAGGCAAACGTGGTTGCCGACGCCTTAAGTAGAAAGGGTCGGGAGAAGTTGTTGATGTTGACCACTCAGAAGGAATTGATTTCAGCAATGGAGAAGTTGGAGTTAGAAGTAAATTATCATATGGAAATAGATGAGAAACTGTTTCAGATGCAATCTGGTACAATCCTACTGGATAAAGTTAAGGAGGCTCAACTTCAGGACGATGAATGCAAAAAGATGATAAGGAAGATATCTGAAGGAACTGAACCGAGATTTAAGATGGATAAGGAAGGAATACTTAGATTCGAGAACAGAATTTGGGTACCGCCTGTAACAGACATTAAGGCAGAAATTTTGAGCGAGGCTCATAGCTCACGATATTTGATTCACCCTGGTAGTACCAAGATGTATCAAGATCTTCGAAAACATTTCTGGTGGCCTAATCTAAAATGAGATGTTGCAGAGTGTGTTGCCAAGTGTCTAACCTGTCAGAAAGTGAAAGCAGAACATCAGAGACCGAGTGGGTTGCTACAACCGCTAGAGATTTCAGAATGGAAGTGGGAACATATTACAATGGACTTCGTGGTTGGCATTCCGACGACTCAGAAAGGCTACGACGCAGTATGAGTTATCATTGACCGACTGACGAAATCCGTACATTTCCTTCCGATCAAAATCAGATTCAACTTAAATCAGTTAGCGAGGTTATATGTGAAAGAGATTGTTTCGCGACACGGAGTTCCGGTGTCAATTGTTTCCGATAGGGATCTGCGCTTTACATCGAACTTCTGGAAACGTTTACAGGAATGCATGGGTACGCAATTGCGGATGAGTACAGCATATCACCCTCAGGCAGATGGACAGAGAGAGAAAACGATTCAGACATTAGAAGATATGTTAAGAGCTTGTGTAATGGACTTTAAAGGTAATTGGGACGATCACCCACCGCTTGTAGAGTTCGGCTACAACAACAGGTACCACGCTAGTATTGGCATGCCGTCTTATGAAGTATTATATGATAGAAAGTGCAGAACTCCGCTTTACTGGGATGAAGTTGGCGAAAGACAATTGTTAGGCCCAGAATTGGTACAGCAGACAGCAGAAATAGTCAAAGTGATCCGAGCAAGACTGGTAGCAGCTCAAGATAGGAAAAAGAAATGCGCCAATCCACATCGTAAAAATGTTGAGTTTGAAGCGGGTAGTTATGTGTTCCTGAAGGTCTCTCCCTGGAAGGAAAAGATCAGGTTCGAAAAGAAAGAAAAATTAAGCCCAAGATTCATTGGACCATTTGAGGTACTGCAAAGAATCGGAGAAGTTGCGTATGAGGTAGCCCTACCTCCAGCACTTGAGAATGTCCACAACGACTTTCATGTTTTCGTATTACGGCCCTACAAACTCGATTACAAGCATGTAATTGAATACGAACCCCTACATTTTGAAAAAGACTTATCTTACGAAAAAATTCTTGTTCAAATTGTTGATAGAAAAGAATAAGTTCTCAGAAATAAAGTAATACCTTCTGTTAAGGTAATTTAGAGGAACCACAACGCTGAAGAAACTACGTGGGAACTCGAAGAGAATATGATGAAGAATTACCCTCATTTATTTACTTAATTGCGTAAGCGATTATGGGGACAAAATCTTTGTAAGGGGGGGGGGAGAATGTAACGGGTCGAAATTATTAAGTCGTGATTCTGGGGACAGAATCCTTTTAAGGGGGGAAAGATGTGATAAACGAGATTTTGTAATTTAATTTTAATATTTATTGAATCGAATACATATTTTTTGATGAATTAATTATTAGATTAAATAATTAATTGATGAAGTTATGGTAAATTAATTTAATTATATGTGTTATATTTATTAAATTAATGTGAAGAATAATTATTATTCAAGTATGTAATTATGTGAGTTTATTAAATTAAAAAAAATATTTAATATGCCTAATATTATTTTATAATTAATGAGAAATTAATTATATGACTATGTAAATTAATGAGAAATTATTATATTTTATTCAAATTAAATTAAATAATATATTTGAATTATTGTATAATTGGGTGTGACACGATTTAAACTATAGTATAAGAGAATCATTAAATTAAATGGTTTTGAAACCTAATCTTGACCAGCCAAACAAGGCCCTAAGGGGAGTTGATAGTAGTTACCCATGATTGGGTAACTGACCATAATGCGCGTCAGTTTGCTTATTTATTATACGTATTCTCTTTTTCTTTTCTTATTAATTTTTGAGTCTCGAAAAGCAGAGAGGGAGAGTGTTTGAGAATTCAGAGAGATAAGTGATAATTTTTGAGGGAGATTGTGAGTGGTGTGATTGAAGTGGTGTTTGTAAGAGAGATTGTTATCTTCGCTCAATCTACACTTTGGGTAATTTCTCCAACCCAGTTTAATTACGTTGTTTCAATTTTTATAAAAATGGCTTTCAAGTTTACTATAAAGTCTCTATAAGTTGGAAAGAGTAAGGATTATGTGCATGTATGTGTTAAGGTGTATCATATTGTATTTGATTATATATATATATATATATATATATATATATATATATATATATATATTATAAACCTTATCATCAGTTTCATAATACTATAATTACAACGTATGTATGGCCTCAAAATTTACAGAGTATGGAATATGGCTATATGGCCCTTATACGTGATTTTAATATGTCAAACATAAATTGTTTTGTAAAATTTACACTTGTGTGCTATTATGCATGTTGATACGAAGAGACCATACTTTAAATGAACGGATTCGGTGTTATAACGAATCCGTAGTGTTAATTTTTATGATTTATGTTCAAAACCTTTAAGAATATCAAGAATAGTGAAATTTACATATTTTAATTCTGTAATTATGTGTTTTAATGGGTTAAAATCATTCTATAAATGTTGGGTAATGATTATGTATGAACCCTAGCATGTGGGTATGTTAAATTGGTGAAATTAATGATCATGTAGTGTTTATTTCGCTGAACTCTGTGTTCTTCGCGAATTGAGAATCAAAATCTGGAGTTTCGTACCGCGGCGCCAACTCCAGAACTGAAGTCCCACACCGCAGCACCACCGCGTCACAGCGCCAAGTATCCGACTGCAGCGCCACGGCGCCAAGACATAGTACAACAGTGGCGCCGCAGCGCCACTTAGCAGAATGGCCCAGAAATGAGTTTTTAAAATGTTTAAGTCTAGTAATGTGTTATTAACTTAATCTAATGAACATAAAAACTTGTTAGACATATAATGAGGTGTTAAAATAAATTCTTAACACGTCCATAACACAATTACGTGTGAATTAAACGATTGAATGCTTAGTTAGCTTATTGTTCGTGAAGTCTTAATTTTGATAATAAGCGTAGTAATTGACTAAGTATAGTCATGAATTCGAGTTAGACAAAAGAATAAACTTGTGATGACTAATTGACTGGTATTATAAATGTAAAATATATGTTGGATTTAAATCAAGGAACGAGTTTAATTAAAGTGTAATCTACGCACGAGGCAAGTTTTCCTAACCCTACTTGTTATCGTTATATAAGTGATGAATTCACCTTTCTACATTGAGCAAGTTCTCATTATTATTGATCAAGTCTGTTTTGTTATATTAAAGCCTATTAATCTTTCAAGCATGATGCTGTTATACAATACTTGTTCTATTGTATACCTTTTAAAATTTTATTCAAGTTAAATATTCAGTTACTGTTAAACCTTGTTAGACTAGCGAACCCTTAATGATTCGACTAGTCCATAGTTGATGAGCGTTCTAAATTTCAGAACCCTTGATGAATTATCCAAACCAAACTTCCTTTGATGCGGACTCAAATGTCAAACTGAGATGAACAACCCTGTATAGGGGATTACTTATGCGTTAGCGTTAAGATATTGTGCACAGTATGGTACTAAGGGCTGATCCCCCTAAGTACGAGTAGAAAGGTCCATAGTCTTATGACTGTTAAAGGTTTTAAGTACAACCCTTGATAACCTAGGACATAGTTCAAGGTCTTATGACCCTCAGAAATCTTTTGAATTCTTATTATTCATTTTTGGTTCAAAAGTTAAGCTTTATTTCGGAAGTCTTTGATTCAGTCGCATGTTATTATATTGTTATTTTATTATTATACTTGTGGACAATCGTGCTCACTCTTGCGTAATAATAACATTGTAGTTAAGAACGAAAGAACCGATGAGCCTTCTACTAGCAAAGGCAAGGGCAAAGCTATTAAGTGATGAAGACGTGTTATTAAATTTTAAGAATGTTATTGTCAAGACTTGATGTTGTTTAAGACTTATTATTTATTTATGTTTACGCACAGATGTTTAAGGTTAGTATGATCTGGGATTGTATTTAATATTCAGATGTTGTAACCCCATAAGGGGATGATTTATTTCTATCTATTGCATAGTTTGCATTTTTTATGGGTAATTAGATATATGATGTTTGTATAGTGAACACCAAATCATGTGGGAATAGAAGTACCCGGATTTGGGAGTGTCACATTATGGCTCCCTCTTGCTTGAAATGCAACTCTTTAAGAATTTTCCTCAACTAAATAGCTTGACATGCACTAGCTGTTGCTGCTACAAACTCAACTATAACCTGTAGCTCTTTAAATAAAGTTACTGACTAACAAATACTAGAAAATAGGACCACCAACTTTCAACGTGCATAAAATTCCTAATAAATTGGTAAACATTATGGCCACTACTACACTAATAAGAAATCCCTATAAAATAGGACAACAACTAATACTTAGTCTGATAGGCTAACGTGACTCAATAGTAATCTCGAATGAGAAAACCAAAACCAATTAGCCCCTTGCCTTTAACACTAACATCTTAATTCAGCTTAAAAAATTGATCTTTGAGGTTTTTTCCATTTAGAAAGGTCTGGCAGATAATCAAGAATACTAGCATTATGAACCTAAGAATGAGCATCCTTACAGTCATGGTAAAAAAACCATAATGAATGCACCACAATTTTATGAGGTGAAAACATATTTTTCCCATGGATAGTGTCATTTCTCTGACTCCAAATACCTAATGCAATCATGCCCACCATACTCAGTTGATCTAGATCCAGAACTTTAGCCAGCGATTCATCCCAATCCAAGAAAGTTCCATTCACACCACCTCCACACATCTCGGGCCTAAAAGGCTAACAACCCAAATTGTAGCAGCAGTCGTGCAAGATAGTAAAGTATATTTTATACCCGCACCTGCGACATCCCTTCGAAACATCCATTCCCTTTCTTGCTAAGTTGACTTGGACAAGAATTTTGCTTTTACATTCCCCCAAAAAAAACTCGAACTTAGAAGGGACATTTAGTTTTCATATAAACTTCCAGGCATTTACTGCCCCCTCCCCCCGACGTGAGGATGAAAGCCCAAATTTATTTGATTAAGTTTTTGATGAAAAGCAATATGATAGTCACTCTTCACCCTATAAATATCATTATTAGAATAAAGCCACATTAATACATCTGGGTACATACACCTGTACTAATCTATTATAAAAGATTTGGATTTGGAATCCATCAGTCTTTAGTTTCGAAGATCTCAGGAGGTGTCCCAATCCTCCAACATAGACCACTCGACAAAATTTATTGACCCTAAAGAAAACTCCTCCAGAGGATAGATGGTTTACTGCCCAATTCTGAAAGTAGTATGCATACAAGCTAATCATATATGATGATAAAACATATACTTTGTAATCAATCTTATTTATTTATTAATAAAAGAATTAATTATTAAAGGCATTTATTATCTACATAGTGTTGTTTTAATAATATGTGATAAACACATAGTTTTAAGCAATACTTTTAGAATCATGATGAGATCATGCTGATGAGATCTAAATTCTTAGATAGCTTAAAACTAAAATATTCTCAATCAATGGATTACTAAAAAGTGGATTAGTGAATTCCGATAGATTGATACATATGTTGCTTGCTCATTGGATGAGAATGATTGATCTCATGATCATTTGTGTGGAGACACTAAAGCAAGTATGTAGGTGCTTATTAGAGAATAAGTTCACTGAACGTGACTCGCTAAGGAATACCTAATGGAGTTTTACTTGCTTGTCAATAGGAATTCCTATAGTGATAGTAGTACAAATGATTCATAGACTTGAGATCATCATAGTATCTTATATATAATGAATTATACTTTGACTTATTTCTTAATACTCTTACAGTATATCAAAGGGTATGCTTGGGTATAATAAGTTATATATGGAGATAATGAATGATCAATAAATAATCTACCACTTCTAGTAAAAGAAGAGAAATGTCCTGTGTGATTCGATAAATGACAACCCAGGAATCTTTGGCCAAGGTGGAATGAAATTAGAAAGTATTTTCTAATTTGCATTCATTAGGAGTTGTGCATTTAGGAATCGAAATATATATAATTAAATAAAATAAGACTTGACAGTAATTTCATGTCTTATATTTAATTGAGATATTGTATGGTGGAAGGATTGAATGGTACGGTAATTATTTACTCAAAAGTTCTTTTATGATTAATGTTGAAATCTATATTATCTGAAAAGTCGTTGATCGCTAGGGAGGGTTATCCCTATTGTAGAATAAATATTATTTATTTAAATAAATTAATAGTTTAATTTATTTATTTAAATAAGATTAGAATTGTTTTAATTAATTTATTCACAACCGGTTTAATATGGAGAACCTAAATGGTCACACCATAAAAGGAAGAATAATTATTTAAGAAGTTAATAGCATAATCGTAATAATATATTAAGTATATTTAATTTAATCTATGGTGATAGAATAAAGTAAATATCTTAATATTTATTATTTAATATTTTAAAAATATTAAATATAAATTAATAAGAGGAGTCTTATTAATATTATTACATTTATTATTATTTTAATTTCTAAAAAAGTTTAGGAATTAATTTAATATAAGTACTCTCATTTATTCCTAATAGGATTAGGAGACAAAATTAGTTAAAGGAGTTTAATTAATTATCCCTAATAAGATTAAGGAGCTTATTTAATTAAAGAAGTTTAATTAAATAAATAATACCTTATTTTAATTAAATTGGATTACCTGATATCTTTATAAGATGAGTCTTATATCAGATATCCAATATACGTAATTCTAATTGTTGGAGAGTACGCCCCCTTTTTCTATAGAGATAGAAAAACTAGGGTTTGAGCCAATACACCCTTTTTCTTGAAAATTTTTCTTCCTTGGTGGATCACCTCTAGAGGCCATACACTTGGGTGGCTAACATTGATCAAATGAAAGGAATCTACCCAGAGATTCAAGAAGATCACAGAGAAGTAGAAGTTGAACTCGTACATGCGGAAGCTCGTATCTACAAAGGTATGATTCCATAACTTCTTGTTCTTCGTTTTAATTAATAATATGCATAAAGGATGATCTGGGTAATTGGTTTGTTAAAATTTTAAAATCTAATTTTTACTTTGCTTCCGCTATTTTTGTAATTTGATTGCTACTTTGATCTTCACAAAACCTTATAAATTCAGCTTCTAGAAAATTAAGAACATGAACTAAATGTTAGGTTTGTAATATTCATGAACGCAATTAAATTGCATAAAATAAGCGAAAACGTGTAAAAATCAGAGTTTTAAAATTTTACAAACCATATACTCGGATCATCCTTTATGCACAATTATTAATTAAAAGAAAAGATAGAGAACAAGAATCATACCCTTGAAGATTCGAGCTTCCTCAGGTACAAGTTCACCTCCAAATCATTTCGCGTTCAACTTGAATCCACCGGGTTTGGTTCCTTCCTTTGATCAACGTTAGTCACCCAAGTGTTTGGCCTCTAGAGGTGATCCACCAAGGAAGAAGAAAAATTCAAGAAGATGGGTAATTGGCAAAATCCTAGTTTTTCTATCTCTCATAGAAAAGGAGCGTACACTCCAACAATTAAAATCACGTCTGTTGTGAAAAAGTCAACAACAACTCTACACCCATAATAAGACTCCTCTTATTTATAGATGTAGGCAATCCTCCTTAACAATTAAGGAATTAGGTTTTATTTTAATTAATTAAACTTCTTTAATTAATTAGGCTCCCAATCTTATTTGGAATAATTAATTAAACTCTTTTAATTAATTAGTCACCTAATCTTATTAGGATATATGAGAGTACTTTTATTAATTAATTCTCAAACTCCTTTAGGAATTAAATAATAATAATAGTAATAATAATAATAAGACTCCTCTTATTAATTTATATTTAATATTTTCAAAATATTAAATAATAAATATTAAGCTATTTAATTTATTCTATCACCATAGATTAAATTAAATATACTTAATTTATTATTACGATTATACCATTAACTTCTTAAATAATTATTCTTCCTTTTATAGTGTGACCCTTTAGGTTCTCCATATTAAATCGGTTGTGAATAAATCAATTAGAACAATTCTAATCTTATTTAAATAAATAAATTAAACTAGTAATTTATTTAAATAAATAATATTTATTCTACAATAGGGATAAGCCTCCCTAGCGATTAACGACTTTTCAAATAATATAGATTTCAACATTAATAATAAAAAAACTTTTGAGTAAATAGTTACCGTACAATTCAATCCTTCCACTGTACAATGTCCCAATTAAATATAAGACATAGAATTACTGTCAAGTTTTATTTTATGTAATTATATGTATTTCGACTCTTAAATGCACAACTCCAAATAATGCAAATTAGAAACTCCTTTCTAATTTCATTCTACCTTGGCCAAGGACTACTGAGTTGTCATTTATCGAATCACATAGGACATTTCTTTTCTTTTACTAAAAATGATAGATTCTTTATTGATCTTACATTATCTCCATGTATAACTTATTATACCCAAGCATACCCTTTGATATACCCTAAGGGTCTTAAGGAATAAGTCAAAGTATAACTCATCATACACAAGATACTATGACGATCTCAAGTCCAATGATCATTCGTACTACTATCACTACAGGAATTCCTATTGACAGGCAAGTAAAACTCTATTAGGTATTCCTTAGCGAGCCACGTTCAGTGAACTTATTCTCTAATAAGCACCTACATACTTGCTTTAGTGTCACCACACAAATGATCATGAGATCAATCATCCTCATCTAATGAGCAAGCAACGTATGTACCAATCTATCCGAATTCACTAATCTCCAATTTAGTAATCCAACGATTGAGAACTATTTTAGTTTTAAGCTTTTTAAGAATTTAGATCTCATTAAAATGATCATCATCATTATTCTAAAAGCATTGCTTAAAACTATGAGTTTATCACATATTATAAAATAACATCATGTAGATAATTAAAAGCCTTTAATAAATTAATATTTTTTATTAATAAATGAATAAGATTGTTACAAAGTATATGCTTTATCATCGAACATGATTGGCTTGTGTGCATACTACTTTTAATCTCCCACTTGCACTAAAGCCAATCGTCATGACATCTCATACTCTACTTCTCTAAGTGACGATTATCCTGCTGTTGGATAAGCTTCAGTAAATGGATATGTAATATTGTTCCTGAGAGTCCACTATCTTTATAGTGATTTTCCATCTTTCAATGATTCCATAATCAAATGAAAGTGTCACAACACATGTTTAGTTCCAAGATGAGACTTAGGAACTATTCCTAGTTCTGTAATGAACTTTTCATCCAAACAATCAACTTGTAGCTTCATTTATAGCTATATACTTTGTCTTTATCACTAAACTAACAGCTCTTTGCTGTTTGGAACCTTTCTAATTTCACTGCACCACCGTTCAAGGTAACGCTTTACCTTAAAGTGGATTTTTTGTCGTCTTGGTCTGTCTAAAAAAACTTGAGTCTGTTAAGCCCTCTAGTTTTAATTTAGACCCACCATAAAATTTAATTACATTCTTAGTACCAGTTAAGTACTTTAAGGTGTTTTTCACCGTCTTACAGTGATCTTCTCTAGAATATGACTGATCAACATTAGGTCTCGTATATTTCATTGCATACATGATAGTTACTCATGCGATCTCTCCTTTTGGAGTCTTTGGAGACTATTAAGACAGATACACTCCAGGGCTCATCAACATGAGACATCCCATGGAGTTTGCTATGCTAAACTACTTTAGGATCAAATGAATATACGTTCCTTGGGTTAAGCTGAGCATCCTTTTAAATATATCTATATAGATTTATATCCCCAATTAAGATACTCTTTCCAAATCATTCATGGAGGAATGTTTAGGCAACTTTATCTTTACTGATTGTAGCATTAGTATGTTATTCCGTATCCGTAGTATATCAACATATAATACTAGGAATGTAACGATGCTCCCACTGACCCTTTTGTACACACTAGGTTTATTCTCGTTTTTGGTAAAATCAAACTCTTTTGATTGTCTCATCAAAACGAATGTTCCATATTTGAGAAGCTTGCTTCAATCCATTTCTCTGAGTGTCTACAACTCTTACCTCATCGTATGTAACTGGATCATCTTCTATGATGCGTACCTCATCATCATCATCTATGATGAATCCATACATCCCAGGTATCTTCGGTACTATTCCAGATTTACGATTCGGCTGTGGTACAATAGGTCTATCTACAAGTTCCTCTTATTTGACTTATAGTGTTTTGTGGTTCTTAAACTTTTCAAGATCTATTATCCTCCCACTAGCCCTTCAATGATAAACACCTTTATCTTATAAGGCAGCGTGTTTCACAACAAATACCTTTTGCTAAGTAGGATTATAGAACATATATCCTAAACTTACTTTAGGATGTCCCACAAATCGACACTTGTCAAATCTTATCCCAAGCTTATCATTTAAAACCTTTTCACATAAGTTGGACAATCCCTTATCTTAACATACTTAAGATTAAGAATCCTCCCTGTCCATAACTTTTATGGAGTCTTGGGACCGGATTTTGAGGTTACCTTTTTTGTAGATATGCAGCCATTTCTAGGACATTACCCCAGAAGGATACTAGAATGTCGATAAAATCATTATAGACCGCACCATGTCCAACAAGGTACGATTTTTCTTTTTAGATACATCAATCAATTATTGCGTATCAGGAGGCATCCATTGTGAGAAAACTATTTGAGATGATCTAGAAACTCATTGCACAAGTATTCCTTCCTTGATCCGATCAAAGAATCCTAATACTTTGCCAATTTATTTCACTTCTGAATTCTTTAAACCTTTCAAATAATTCACACTTGTATTTCAGCAAATTCACATATTTAACTCTTTGAATGATCATCTCCTTTTCTTATACTAATTTGTTCAATATGCAAAATTATTTTCACGCAAGTCAAGTATACTAAATCCATTAAGTAATATTCCAGTTCTATACAAAATATTATTATTATAAATAGAACAACAATTGTTCTTAATTATAATACTGAAGATTTCATTATCCAACAATAAAATAGAAATAATGTTTCTAAAGCGAACTGGAATACAATAACAACTTATTGACTTAATTGATTTTCCCGTAGGCAAAGCTAAACTATAAGTTTCTATGGCTAATGCAGCAACCTTTGCTTCATTTCTCACACATAAGATTACTTATCTTTGTTTAGCTTTCTACTTCTGCTTGGTCTTTTCATAAATCTATATTTATGATAACCAAAGTCGGTATCCAATACCCAAGTAGAACCTTGACTTAAAGAAAAATTTATTTTAAATCATGAACAAATTTGTATTTTTAACCGAAACTTCACTAAGCTTCTTTGGTTAGCCTCTGCAAGATGCTTCTCGTAATTTCTTTCCAGTATCCAGGCTTATTGCAGTGGAAGCAAACTCTTTTGCTATCCGTATCAGTTTTGTTCTTATTATCCTTTGTTTTTGCCATTCTATTTACCTTCTTTGAATCGTTCTTCTTTTCAGAAGATTCTTTGGCCCCTACCAGTAAGACATGGTCCTTCTTGGTTGGAAAGTGACTCTTAACATTTTTCAACATGTTAAGCAAATCAACGAGGCTGGTATTAAGCTTGTTCATATAAAAAATTCACAATAATTGTGAAAAGAGTCCGGGAGTAAGTGCAAGATCAAATCTTGGCTCAACTCTCCATCCATGACGAAACCTGTTATCCTAATTGATCAATCAAATTAATAATGTTAAGGACTTTTATATGTACTGGAGTGTCATCGGTCATTCTAGATCGGAAAAGCTCCTTAGATATTTGATATCTACCAGTCCTACTTTCCTCACCATCAACTACTTGATGTGCATGAATATAGTAGGATCATCCATAGTTTCATGCTGACGCTGAACACGTTACACATGGATGCGAGAATAATACATTGAGCCAACTGTGCACCATCTTGTAACTTTCTAAAAGTAGCAATCTCTTCCTCAGAGGCATTGTCTGCAACCATTGCAGGGATAGGCGTATTAAGTACATAAGATAACTTTTTAGCCATGAGAACTATTCTCAACTTCCTTAACCAATCCATTTAATTTGGTCTGGTTAATTTAGCATCTAATATGCTACGCATTGATAGTAATTTAGACATTGTAAAATTCTGTAAATGAGTTTGTAATTAACAACCTTTTAGCATACATTCTTTTATTAATTACCAAAATAAATTAGGTCTTATTTTAAATTGGTATCTCCCACTATTTTCATCAAACTATATTACCCTCACTTATATAGTTTGGCAAAATCTAATTAAAGATTTGCTAGTGAGAATAAGGATCCCATTTCAAATGTATACAGCCTTGTGGTGACACAACAAACTATATATAAATAAATAGGTAGACAACTCTTGTCAATTACATCAACTATGCAACTCATTGTATTTTGCATCTTAGATTATTTTGATCAAGTGGTGGCACATCCGAATCAAAATTATCCAAGTAAAGTCCAACCTAGCACTCCATATATTCAAAAAAAAATATTATCCTTGTGGTGACATAACAAAATAACATTGTTCAATTTTCTTTATAAGCATCAAATGTGATAAAATTAACATCTCAAAGAATTAAGATAAGTCTTGTTGTGACACAACAAACTTATAATAATTAATTGATACTCTATTATTTTTATCATGCTAGAAGGCGACGTTCGATATTCCAAATATCTTTGAACGCTTAGGACTTAATATAAAAATTTTGAGGGGTTTGTTATTAATTTGTCTCATCTTGTTTAGCGCGCATGCACACACACACACACACACACACACACACACACACATGTATATATATATATAATACGCATCATATTGATTAACATGCGAAGCATGTTTGCATAATATATAATATATATAGTATAAGCATGCACATATAGAATACTATATTCTACCTAGATTGATTATGAACTTTTATTCTAGTTTGGTTCACTAGAGTCACCGAGTGAACCAAAAGGTCAAACCCTAGGGGTGCAAGAATTAATATTTAAATATAACTATTACATTTAAAATTGGGCTCCATTACAAATGGGTCTTCAAGCGCTCCTTGATCTCTAATTCTTCAAAATTAATTCTAACTATTCCTATTACAAAACTATTTAAAATAAATAGAAACTTTGATCAGCAGTCAAGGAGAAGTACATAGGAGGGAGATACAATTTACATTAAAAAAAATTAGAGAAGACGAGGTACGCAGATCCCATTTAATAAAACACATACATTTATGTATCCAACTAAAATAAAATCCAATCACATTGGTCAATAGTCCATAATCAATCTCATTTATTATCATACACATCACTATATGCATCAATAAATAAAATTCATCTCATGAATAATTAACATTTAATATATATATATATATATATATCATTTAATGGGCGAATTTAGTTAGTATAAAATCTAATTTTGAATCAAAATAAACTCCTTTATTTTAATCCAAATTTAAATCCAAATAAACCTATTTTATTTTAATTTATCCAATTTTGAATAAAATAAATAATTTTATTTTAATCAAAATCTTTAATCAAAATAAACTCCTTTATTTTAATTAATTATAGAATCCAATTCCAAGTAAAAAAAACTCCTTTATTAAAAGAAACACGGATTCTCTTTCCTATTCACAAATAAACTCTTTTATTTTGAATAATATGAAATCTTATTTCATATCTAAATAAATTCCTTTATTTAAGGAAATTAGGATTCTCTTTCCTATTCACAAATAAACTCTTTTATTTTGAATAATATGAAATCTTATTTCATATCTAAATAAACTCTTTTATTTAAGGAAACATGGAATCCAATTTTAACTCTAATTAGTTATCATGGAATCCAATTCCAATTCTAATTAGTTAGCATGAAATTTAATGTTAAAATTAAAATAAACTTTTTTTTATTTTAATTATAAAATTATTAAGAATTGTATATATATATATATATATATATATATATATATATATATATATATATATATATATATATATATATATATATATATATATATGTATGAATCACGTGGGAAGATTCCAGAAGTAGAAAAACCGTTCCTAAAACATATAATATATTATATATATTTATGTATCCGTATGTTTAGCAAGATTAGGATCAGCATCCATGCGGATAACGGAATTTCAAAAACATAGTTTTCGCAAATCAGCATCTCATGCTTCGCGATGAATTTCGAATTTTTTTTATTTTAGTTTTTTTTTTTTTTTTTACAATAAAATTATGCCCAATGAAATTGTTTTAAACACATATCAATATACATATCAAATTAAACAATTAATAATTTGCATAAAGGTTTGGCTCTGATACCATTATTAGGTTTGTAATATTCATGAACGCAATCAAATTGCATAAAATAAGCGGAAACGTGTAAAAATCAGAGTTTTAAAATTTTACAAACCATATACCCGGATCATCCTTTATGCACAATTATCAATTAAAAGAAAAGATAAAGAACAAGAATCATACCCTTAAAGATTCGAGCTTCCTCAGGTACAAGTTCACCTCCAAATCCTTTCGCGTTCAACTTGAATCCACTGGGTTTGATTTCTTCCTTTGATCAACGTTACCCACCCAAGTGTTTGGCCTCTAGAGGTTGTGACGCCCCCAAAATAGGTATACATCACCCATTCTGAGTCGCCAAATACATGGTACAGAAACATATACAACTTCATTAAAACATTTGTCGCGCAAAATACGACAACACAATACTGTGAGTTTAAATACAAATATTGTCTTCTAGACACAGCTGACTAGAAATACTATAGTGAGGACTGCTAACACAACTGACTAGAAACATCACTTCACACCCCGACTAGTTCCCACTATATTCTCGCCTCTTGAGAAAAATAGAACAAAAAGGAAAAGGGTGAACTCAACTAGCTCAGTAAAGAATATTATGACTAAGATAATATACAACAACTTATCATTAGTCTTCAACAGGAAAAAATCTAATAAAATATAATAGACAACGAGTTTTAGATCAACAACTGCAGCGGAAACAGCAAACCATTAGAAGAGTCAAGTAGAGAATGAATTCTACTATCTTCTAAGATTTAAAAGCCCATCAACGATATTTTATCCCTGTAATATCAACCAATATACATCTTGAATCAAATATTCATCTTTGCACTACAGGCCAAAGATATTCATTTGTATCACCAGTCAGTCATGTTCATCTCAACACCTGTTCATCTTTACACTACGGGCCAAAGATATTCATCAGTTAATCATTCATCTTTGCACTACAGACCAAAGATATTATGTAATATCATCATTTAGAACTGAGGATGATGAAAAATATTTTAAAGAAAATGAATCCAGTGAGACAGAAGGACAAATATTAGGGATTCGTATTACAGTTTATCCAATCGCAATAATACTCCATAACAACCAATTGTGAAGTAGAATTCAAAAATAAAGATCAAAACATGAATACAATCAAAGATAGTAACCATAATAGACATCTTGGACAAAAAGGAAAAAAATTATTTTTCGATGAATAGCGTCGTATTCGTGAATAGTGTCATATACGTGAATAGTGTCGTATACGTGAATAGTAATCTCGACACAAAAAGTTTCAAATTTGATAAAAAGTTCAAACAAATATTTCGGCATAGTGATATTGAAGAAAATAATATCATTTAAGAAAAAAATAACATCCCTTACCTCAAAATACCGGTACTTCTGTTCGGAATATCGGATATAGTACTGACAGAAATTTACACTGAATAGGAACTCTCAATGTATCAAAATACTCACAAAAATATGCTCGATAATCTAGAGAGAAAGAAAACTTATTTCTGGTGTGATTTTCAGTTCTAACCTAAACGTCTATTTATAGGAAAATACTAGAACGCCATAGGAGACTAAAATAATAAATTAATATTATTTCTCATTCTTTCTTCTACGCATGCATCAATTGAACAAGCTAGCCACCAATTCTGAAAATTTTCAGCAGCCCATGTGCATTCAACACCAACCAAAAAGTGGGTTCCACCCATAATTTAATAAAAATTATTTTATTTTCCGAAACTTCAGTAATTCATAGAAAATAGCCCGTTTATCAGAAAAATACGAATTTCATATCCATTCCACACGAAATTGAATTCTCTACAACTTTGTAACTTTAAGTTTTTCCAAATTCCAAATAAAAAATATCTGAAATCCACAAACGGATGATTTTCAACACCTCTAAAAATCCATAACAAATCATTCGTTCATTTTTAACGGTTCAAAATTTGTGGATATATACTCAATTTATATATGTATAGCATATCTAAAAATCACAACGATCCAACGGTCGGATTAAAATTATAACTCACGCAGTAGGGATTTAAGAACACCGATTTGATCTTTTAATACCTCCAATCCGACAAAATACTGATAAAACACCTCAACATTAATTCCTTCATTTATAACCACATAAATAAATCCACATCAAATAAATATTTTCTTATCATATAAATCAATAATTAATTATTCGTAAATAATATTACAGAATCACAATTATGACAACCAGGCCGTTCCCAGGAAAGAGGGGGCTTTCCAATAAGGATTTCTCCTTACTGGCGCGCAATTGGATAACCAAACCTCTCCTTAGACAGAACTTTCTAGACATTGCCAATAATGCTATCTAATAATATTATTCAAATAATATGAATTATTGATATGATAATAGAAAATATTGTGCAGTGACAATTATTGAAACAACAATAATATAAAATATCAACGTATCATTTATTGAATCAATAAAATATTGAATAGTAGTTACTGTAACAATTATTGAGTAGTGTCTTCTTACGTAAGAATCAATAATTAGTGCAATACCGTGTGCTACTGTATTTTAACCACCGGGTATTCCAGCAGTATTAACGGTAACAACTACGCCGTTATTTATAAACAACTTATACTTGTCATTTTCTTCATCTAATCGGTTTTCGTTATGGGGCCCACACAAGGCTACGTCGTCGTACAAATATTCACCGACAGCAAGAATATTCCACGACCAAACGAATATTCACCGACAAAAAATGAATATTTTATAACCACTTGTTTATTTGAAATATTTGCGCATTTTACCCATAACTAACCACATTAATTAAATCAACCCTTACTATTTCAAAATAATAAATAGAGGAAATTTAATTTCATTTAATAATAAGTTGGGGTCTTACAACCTCCCCTCCGTATAAAATTTCGTCAGCGAAATTGACGTACGTACCTGGTGTTTCGAAAAGGTGAGGATACCTCACTTTCATTTTTGATTCTAACTCCCAGGTCATTTCTTCAATAACATGGTTTCTCCACAAAACCTTAACTTGTGGTATAACCTTGGTGCGTAGGACATGCTCTTTCCTATCTAAGATCTTAACAGGTACCTCCTCGTACATTAAATCTTCGGTTATCTCGTCTGGTTCTAACTCAATTATGTGGTTCGGGTCTTTCACATATTTACGAAGAACAAATACGTGAAAAATATTATGAACACGAGACATGCTTGGAGGTAATGCGAGTCGATATGCCACATTTCCTATTCGGTCAAGAATTTCAAATGGACCAACAAATCGTGGATTGAGCTTTCCTCTCTTCCCAAATCTTGTAACTCCTTTCCATGGTGCAACACGTAACAATACATGATCCCCAATACTTAATTCTACATCCTTTCGATGAAGATCCGCATAACTCTTTTGTCGATCCTGTGCCGTTTGTATACGTTGTCGAATCGTTTGGATCTTCTCTATAGCTATACGTACCAATTCTGGTCCCAACAACGTTTGCTTCACCCACCTCATCCCAGCATACTGGAGAACGACACTTTCATCCATACAAGGCTTTAAATGGAGCCATACCTATACATGCCTGATAACTGTTGTTGTAGGAGAATTCCACCAGTGGCAAGTACTTATCCCAACTTCCTTTGAAATCTAGAACACAGAGTCTTAATAGATCTTCAAGAGTTTGAATATTTCTCTCTGATTGCCCGTTCGTTTGAGGATGGTATGCTGAACTGAATCATAAATCTGTGCCCATAGCTTTCTGCAAGCTAACCCAAAATCGTGAAATGAATCTTGGGTCACGATCCGAAACTATGGATACTGGCATGCCATGCAATCTCATAATCTCATTCACATACATATGAGCAAGACGTTCAAGGGAATAAGTCTCACGTATAGGCAAGAAATGAGCAGACTTAGTTAATCTATCAACAATAACCCAAATCGCATCTATGCCTTGAGAAACTTTGGGAAGACCTGTAACAAAATCCATGGTAATGTGTTCCCACTTCCATTTTGGAATCTCAAGTGGTTGCAATGGACCCTTTGGCACTTGATGCTCGGCCTTTACACATTGATAAGTTAAACACCTTGAGATAAACTCCGCAATCTCTCTCTTCATATTGCTCCACCAAAATGTATGTCGAAGATCATGATACATTTTGGTACTTCCATGATGGATTGCAAACGGTGTGTTGTGTGCCTCCATCATGATTCTATACTTCAAGTCAGAATCGTTAGGAACACAAAGTCTGGAGTTGACTCGAAGTATTCCTTCTTCATCGATTCTTACTTCTGGAATAGCACCTTCTTGTACTTTCTTCTTCATACGCATCAGCTCCATGTCCGTAGCTTGAGCAGCTTTAACTTTATCGATTAAAGTCAGTTCTACTCGTATGTTTGATATCATCACGTGGGTACTTGGAGCCTTCATCTCTATCTCTATTCTTTGCAAGTCATACAAAATGGGCCTTTATGTTAACAACATTGCACTCATACCCGCATATGATCTTCTACTCAATGCGTCAGCTACCACACTTTCTTTTCCAGGATGGTATTGGATGGTATGATCGTAATCTTTCAATAGCTCGAGCCAACGTCATTGCCGCATGTTGAGTTCCTTTTGGGTGAAGAAATATTTGAGGCTTTTATGATCTATATAGATCTCTACTTTCTCTCCATACAGGTAGTGTCTCCAGATCTTCAACGCGAAAATGACTGCTGCCAACTCTAGATCATGAGTAGGATAATTCCACTCATATTCTTTGAGTTACCGTGAGGCATAGGCTATGAATTTCCCATGTTGCATGAGAACACATCCTAACCCTTTGCCTGAAGCATCGCTGTAGATAACAAATCCATCTGAACTAGATGGTATTGTCAGAACAGGTGCCGAAATGAGTCTTCTCTTGAGTTCTTGGAAACTCTTCTCATAATCCTCGCTCCAACCGAATTTTGTATCTTTACGAGTCAGCTGAGTTAACAGAGTAGCGATTCGAAAAAATCCTTCCACGAATCTCCGGTAGTAACCAGCTAAGCCCAGAAAGCTACGCACTTCGGTCACCGACTTCGGTTGCTCCCAACTTTGTATGGCATCAATCTTTGCCGGGTCGACAGATACTCCATATTTTAACACCATGTGCTCAAGAAATGCTACTTCCTCAGGCCAGAACTTGTATTTCTTCAGCTTGGTATATAGCTTGTTATCACGAAGCCTTTGCAGTACCAGTTTCAAATGGCGCTCATGATCTTCACGGCTTTTGGAATAGATGAGGATGTCATCAATAAAGACAACAACGAATTGATCTAAATATTCTTTGAACACACGGTTCATCATATCCATGAAAGCAGCAGGAGCATTAGTCAATCCAAAAGACATGACTAAGAATTCATAATGCCTGTACCGAGTTCTGAAGGCAGTCTTTGGATATCCTCAATTTTAATCTTCAGCTGATGATATCTAGAACGAAGATTGATCTTTGAAAAGAATTGTGCTCCTTGCAACTGGTCGAATAAGTCATCAATACGAGATAGCGGATACCTATTCTAGATAGTGACATGGTCCAATTCTCGGTAGTCAATACAAAGTCGCATACTTCCGTCTTTCTTCTTTACAAATAACACAGGAGCACCCCAAGGAGATGTACTAGGACGAATGAAACCGATGTTCAACAACTCCTGTAGTTGGACCTTTAACTCCTGAAGTTTAATAGGAGCCATTTGATATGAGGTTTTAGAAATGGGCTTTGTACTAGGTTCAAGGTCAATAAAGAATTTAACTTCACATTCTGGGGGTAGACCGGGAAGTTCTTCAGGAAATACGTCAGGAAATTCACTAACAACAGAAATTTTATTCAAATCTGACGTGTTTTTGTTCAAGTCCGTGACATGGGCTAAGAAAGCTTGACATCCATTTTTCAATAAACGAATAGCTTTATGGCTTGATATGACAGTGATTGACTTTATTGGTTTGGTTGTTTGAATTCGCATAATAGGTTGGTTAGGAATATGAAAACTAACAACCTTACGGAAATAATTAATTTTAGCACGATGCGTGGTTAACTAATCAATCCCTAAAATCACATCAAATGCAAGAACTTTTAATGAAATAAGGTCGGCAGGTAATGTGATGGTACCGACTTGAATCAAGCAAGATTTATAAACCGTAGATGTAATGAAAGTTTCTCCTAATGGAGTCTCAACAGATAAGTCAAGGTCTAATTTCTCTGGAGTCAAGTTTAAACGTTGAGCATAAGCAGGAGAGATAAAAGAATGGGTAGAACCGGCATCTAATAAGGTATAAACTTCGTAAGAGTTTATGATTAGCTTACCCGTGATCACCTCGTTTGGGTTCTTCGCATTTTGGGCAGTCACGACAAACGCCTTTCCATGAACCACCGACTTTGACTTGTCTGGGACATCATTTGGAGTCACTATCCCCGTTGAACTTGGTTTCGCTATAGCACACTCTCGACCTTTTCACAGTTATAACATACCTTGGATTGTTGTGGGCAGTTTGGGCTAATATGTCCCTCTTTCCCGCATTTATAACATACGACCGGTGGTCGTTCTCCTCCCCTAGAAACAGTTGATATTTGTGATGATGGCTTCATGTTATCATTGTTGTACCTTCTCTTCTTGAAATCTTCTCCCGACTCGCTTCTTCTATTTTCACGGCCACGATTACCACCAGAGTGATTATCGCTTTTGTCTGTATTCCTTCCTCCCCGCTGGTTATCATTGCTCCGATGACTGCTATCACCGGTATGACCCTGGTTGTGGTCCCTTGGTTGAACATACTCATTTTCTCGCTCTAATAATTGAGCCCTTTTTACAACATCTGATTATAAAGAAAATTTATGATAGATAAAATATTGCCAAATCTCGAGTTTTAGACCTCTCAAAAACATCCTCGTCATATGTTCCCCGTTCTCCACCAAATGAGGTGCAAACCTGGATAACTCCGCGAACTTCGCCTTGTACTGGGACACAGTCATGTTGTTTTGTTCCAGTCTGATAAACTCCACCTCCTTCATATGACGGATACTTTCAGGAAACTACTTGTCATTAAATAGTTTCTAAAACGTTTCCCAAGACATGTTGAGTGCGACAGGCTGGGTACGCTTCACAGACTCCCACCAGTAATCTGCCTTATTGCGGAACATAAAAGTGGCGAATGAAACCTTCTGTTCCTCTGTGCATCCCAAGACATCAAATATCTTGGAAATTTGCTTGACCCACGTTTCTGCCTTAATCGGATCCGGCTTTCCCCATAATTCTGGTGGTCCCAACTCTTTGAACTTCTTAGCCGTGACTAACCGCGCGTTGTTATCATTTTCACTCATATTCTGCACACGAGTCTCCTTCGTCTGATTTTGCATGAACTGCAAAAAGCTCCTAAACATTCCATCATTCATCGTTTGCTTGGTAACGTTGTTTATAGGAGGAATATTGCCAGCCTGTTGCACATTCTCCTGATTGGTAACTAAAGGTGTTTCCACGGTCTCATACACTCTATTGTTAACGTTCTCAGCAACCATTCCTAAATACTGCCATAAAACAAGGGTTAATTAAACAAATTAACATATCACATAATATCCCTATATTATGACCAACCAACAAATAAGCTTAGGTAGGACACACTAGCGAAGGATTTACTCGTCTCTCCCCTCCTAGTTCTATTCCCCGATCTCCGTCAGAGACCATATCCCTAAGCTCTGATACCAACTATGACGCCCCCAAAATAGGTATACATCACCCATTCTGAGTTGCCAAATACATGGTACAAAAATAAATATAACTTCATTAAAACACTTGTCGCGCAAAATACGACAACACAATACTGTGAGTTTAAATACAAATATTATCTTCTAGACAATATCCACACTCAAATAAGTTCTCATTACAATTATTAAAACACTATTTTATAAAATAGTGAGGACTGCTAACACAACTGACTAGAAACATCACTTCACACCCCGACTAGTTCCCGCTATATTCTCGCCTCCTGAGAAAAATGGAATAAAAAGGAAAAGGGTGAGCTCAACTAGCCCAGTAAAGAATATTATGACTAAGATAATATACAACAACTTATCATTAGTCTTCAACATAGAAAAATCTGATAAAATATAATAGATAACAAGTTTTAGATCAACAGCTGCAGCGAAAATAGCAAACTATTAGAAGAGTCAAGTAGAGAATGAATTCTACTATCTTCTAAGATTTAAAAGCCCATCAACGATATTTTATCCCTGTAACATCAATCAATATACATCTTGAATCAAATATTCATCTTTGCACTACATGCCAAAGATATTCATTTGTATCACCAGTCGATCATGTTCATCTCAACACCTGTTCATCTTTGCACTACGGGCCAAAGATATTCATCAGTTAATCATTCATCTTTGCACTACAGGCCAAAGATATTATGTAATATCATCATTTAGGACTGAGGATGATGAAAAATATTTTAAAGAAAACGAATCCAGTGAGACAGAAGGACAAATATTAGGGAGTCGTATTACAGTTTATCCAAGTGCAATAATACTCCATAACAACCAATGGTGAAGTAGAATTCAAAAATAAAGATCAAAACATGGATACAATTAAAGATAGTAACCATAATAGACATCTTGGACAATAAGGAAAAAATTTATTTTTCGATGAATAGTGTCGTATTCGTGAATAGTGTCGTATACGTGAATAGTAACCTCGACACAAAAAGTTTCAAATTTGATAAAAAGTTCAAACCAATATTTTGGCATAATGATATTGAAGAAAATAATAACATCCCTTACCTCAAAATAACGGTACTTCTGTTCAGAATATCGGATATAGTGCTGACAGAAACTTGCACTGAATAACAACTCTCAAAGTATCAAAATACTCACAAAAATACGCTCGATAATCTAGAGAGAAAAAAAACTTATTTCTGTTGTGATTTTCAATTTTAACTTAAGCGTCTATTTATAGGAAAATGCTAGAACGCCATAGGAGACTAAAATAATAAATTAATATTATTTCTCATTCTTTCTTCTATGCATGCATCAATTGAACAAGCTAGCCACCAATTTTGAAAATTTTCAGCAGCCCATGTGCATTCAACACCAACCAAAAAGTGGGTCCTACCCATAATTTAATAAAAATCATTTTATTTTCCAAAACTTCAGTAATTCATAGAAAATAGCCCGTTTATCAGAAAAATACGAATTTTATGTCCATTCCACACGAAATCAAATTCTCTACAACTTTTTAGCTTTAAGTTTTTCCAAATTCCAAACAGAAAATATCCGAAATCCACAAACGGATGATTTTCAACACCTCTAAAAATCCATAACAAATCATTCGTTCATTTTTAACGGTTCAAAATTTGTGGATATATACTCAACTTATATATGTATAACATATCCAAAAATCACAACGGCCTAACGGTCGGATTAAAATTGTAACTCACGCTGTAGAGCTTTAAGAACACCGATGTGATCTTTTAATACCTCCAATCCGATAAAATACTGATAAAATACCTCAACATTAATTCCTTCATTTATAACCACATAAATAAATCCATATCAAATAAATATTTTCTTATCATATAAATCAATAATTAATTATTCATAAATAATATTACAGAATCATAATTATGACAACCAGACCGTTCCCAGGAAAGTGGGGACTTTCCAATAAGAATTTTTCCTTACTGGCGCGTAATTAGATGACCAAACCTCTCCTTAGACAGAACTTTCTAGACATTGCCAATAATACTATCTAATAATATTATTCAAATAATATGAATTATTGATCTGATAATGGAAAATACTTTGCAGTGATAATTATTGAAACAACAATAATATAAAATATCAACGTAGCAATTATTGAATCAATAAAATATTGAACAGTAGTTATTGTAACAATTATTGAGTAGTGCCTTCTTACGTAAGAATAAATAATTGGTGCAATACCGTGTGCTACTGTGTTTTAACCACCGGGTATTCCAACAGTATTAACGGTAACAACTACGCCGTTATTTATAAACAACTTATACTTTACGTTTTCTTCATCCAATCGCTTTCAGTTATGGAGCCCACACAAGGCTACACCGTCGTACGAATATTCTCCGATAGCAAGAATATTCTACGACCAAACGAATATTCATCGACAAAAATGAATATTTTATAACCACTTGCTTATTTAAAATATTTGTGCATTTTACCCATAACTAGCCACATTAATCAAATCAACCCTTATTATTTCAACATAATAAATAGAGAAAATTTAATTTCATTTAATAATAAGTTGGGGTCTTATAGAGGTGATCCACCAAGGAAGAAAAAAAATTCAAGAAGATGGGTATTTGGCAAAACCCTAGTTTTTCTATCTCTCATAGAAAAGGAGCGTATACTCCAACAATTGAAATCATGTCTGTTGTGAAAAAGTCAACAACAACTTTACACCCATAATAAGACTCTTCTTTTTTATAGATGTAGGCAACTCTCCTTAACAATTAAGGAATTGTTATAAAAGATTAATAATATTAAGAACAAAGATGATGATTAAGGGAGAAAAGCATTCTCATTTCATATATGTTGTAATTATATGTATCTAACTCGTTCTCTTTACAATGCTACTATTTATGGTACAAGGACATTAATACTAAGATGTTACAAAACTCAAAGGTTATGAGTTTCATAACTCAATGGGAGTTTCAAAATCATTACAATCAAAGATAGGATGAATGAATCTAGACATCCATTATATGAATCTACACATCTATTATAATATTTTATAACACTCCCCCTTGGATGTCTATTGTATAGTCATACGCATTAAAATCTGCCTCATTAAAAACCTTACCAGGAAAAACCCAATGGGAAAAAACCTTGGTTAAGGGAAAAGAGTGCAGCGCGTATTAGCTCTCCCTCATGAATATATCCTTAAGTCTTTCAGCTGTCGCTTTCCAATATTGTGACGCAATCCTTCAAACGTTACAGTTGGTAATGCTTTGGTGAACAAATCTGCTAGATTATCCTTTGAGCGAATTTGCTGAACATCAATGTTACCACACTTTTTAAGGTCATGTGTGAAAAAGAATTTCGGTAAGATATGCTTTGTTCTATCTCCTTTGATGTATCCTCCTTTTAATTGAGTTATACATGTAGCATTATCTTCATACAGAAGGGATGGAGTTCTTTTGTAGCAATTTTCTAAGAATATGCCTCATTAAAAACCTTACCAAATAAAAACCTAGTGGGAAAAATTTTGGGGAAGGAAAAGAGTACAATGTTCTTGTATAACTTATAACTTCTAATGCCTTGGGATTGCCTCATTAAAACCTTGCAAAGGAAAACCCAGTGGGAAAAAATCTTAGCGAAGGAAAAAGAGTACAATCAGCACATATCCTTTTTACTCCCCTTCATAAGTACATAGAATTTTCATTGTTCATGGAAAAAATATCATTAAGTCGAAGTATGCTAATATTGTGCACCATCTTCTTCAAAATCATAGTTGGTAATGGCTTAATGAATATATCAACCAAATTATCACATGATCATATATGCTTGATATCAATATTTCCATTCTTCTGGGGCTCATGTGTATAAAATAATTTTGGTGCAATATGATTGGTTCTATCACCATTTGGATAAAATAATCCCAAATCAATAGTCTCACGTAAAATATGTTTAATTTCATTACAATGTCTTCGAGTTGGTGTATAATTATACATTGCTAGTATGTTAACTGTAAATGCTATACCAGGTCTTGTCAAATTTGCAAGATACATCAAAGTACCAATTACATTAGGATATAATACTTCAGGACCAAAACACCAATTTCACGAAGATATGGTACTTCAAGACCAAAAGTTTTTTCATCATTTTCTTGTGGTCAAAACGGATATTTCTTGATATCAAGTTACCAACCCATCATTGGAGTACTTAAAGGATTAACATTATCCATGTAAAGTTACTTCAGGACTTTTTCTGTGTATGTTGATTGATGAACAAGAATTTCATAGTTTAATTTGTAGGCCAAGATAAAAAATTGTCTTACCAATATCTTTCATCTTAAATTTGTTATTTTTGTCGACTCTTCTGGAGCAAGATCTTTCATCAATAAATACAGTAATAATAGCAAATTCATATTATGATCTTTTGATAAAAATGCATGCACAAATTGGATTATTCTCAAATCCTTCTTTCAAAAGATATCAACTCAGGCGATTATACCACAATATGCATCTGGATTGCTTTAACTCATATAAGAATCTTTGTAGCTTGATAGAATACATACTTCGAGATGTAGAATTATATGCTTCAAACATTTAATATCCTTCAGGGATTTTTATGTAGATATAATTATCTAATGATCTATACAAATATGATGTAACAACATCCATTAATTGTATATCCAAATTTTCTTTTGCTACCAAGCTAATTAAAAATCTGAATGTAATTGCGTCCATTACAGGAGCATATGTTTCTTTATAATTAATACCAGGTCTCTGTGAGAAACTTTTATGCTACAAGTCGCGTTTTGTACCTTCTAATTTTGTTTTTCTCATTTTGTTTATGTATAAATACCCATTTGTATCCAACAGACATTACACCTTTAGGTTTTCAGACTACAGGTCCAAAAACTTCACATTTACTTAGTGAATTTAATTCTGCTTGAATCTCCTCTTTCCACATTGGCCAAATATTTCTACATTTATCAACGATTTGTGGTTTATATACATGATCATTACTTCTGGTAATATCAAGAACAATTTTATACAAAAATATGTTGTCGACAATGATTTTATTTCTATCCAATATATATGTCTCCTGTATATACATAATATATTGAGATCTCGTTATTTTCAGGTACCTGATCCTCTTCAGGGGATAACTCATCCTCTTCAAGGAATAACTCTTCAAGAGTTTTATTTACAGGAGATTTTTGTTCATAAATTTTGGATAGATCGATAAATATTGTAGTATGTTTCATGGGTATAGCCTCTTTATAGACTGCAACTTATTTTTCTTGTACTTTCTTCTTCTGGGAAATTTTATTTTTTAACACCGATAGATCTTCCATGCTTCAAGTATGGTTTTAATTCAATTTGCTGTTGTATTAACTGATTCTCCTACAGGGACTTCAATCTCTGCTAGAGTATTAGCAGCTAGAATGTGAGATATCACTATTTTCTTATTATCGATGAATAATTTTGGTAATTGATTTGCAATTCATTACAAATGAATTATCCTTTGAACTTCTAGTTCATATTGATTTGTATAAGGATCAAGATTAAATAATGTTGAAACATTCCAATTAATCTCCCGTCGTGCTTCAGGCAATGATCTCACATCGTGCTTCAGGCAACGAATTTTCTCCCCCTAATGGTGGGAAGACTATTAAAATAACAATCCTCAAAATATACCTTAAAAATATCACTCTGAATTCTTTCTTAGAAAGATGAACACTAAATAACAAAAATTAAATGTGATAGTTTGGTAATTAATTTACTTTGATATAATCAACAGGTAAAGGAATCTTCTGGTTCTTTAAGGAATGTTCATGGGAGTTTTCAATAATTCAATGCATCAACATTGATCCTAAATGATCATGATAAATCATAAAAATATTTGGATCTGAACACTTCTGGTGTACTGCACACTTCTGGTGTATTACAATATTTGTTTCAACTATTCTCATTTTAGTATAATATAACCCAGAATAGAAAATATACAGTTTTTCTAATATGAGCTTCTGGCCCGATACTATTGAAGTAAAATAAAGAAATTTTTCACTGCCTTCAATATTGGTTTCAATATGATAACCATTATAACGTATATCCACTCCATTTGAAAAGTCAAAATAATTCATGGGATCTTCAGGATCATTATGATCAATAAAATTTATTTCAATTTTATTTCCTTTTCTTTTATGGAGTCTTGGTACAAATCTACCAACTGTTTAGGAGTACGACGGGTACATTCCCTTTTCTATATTGATTGTTCTTTTCACGTCCACTACCACAACCATAATTTCCTCTATGATTATCAAATGATGTTCCATTCACTTCAGGGAATGTAATAGAATCGATCAAGCGAGATTGTTGGTTTTTCAGCAAAAACTCATTATTTTGTACAACCACTAGAAGACATAATATCACTTCTGTGAACATAGTTTCCTTTATCGCTTCAAGGAATATTTTTTGAACTTCCGCTCTCGAAATTGCTACTACAAGAGCATATTCGAGCATGAAAATATAATAAATGTAAGACCCCAACTTATTAATGAATTAAACTAAATTTCCTTTAATTATTATTGTGAATAATAAGGTGTTAATTTGATATAATATTTTAGTTATGGGTAAAATGTGTAAATTTTGTAAAATAAACAAGTGGTTATAAAATACTCATTGTTGTCGGGGAATATTCGTTTGGTCGTGGAATATTCTTTCTGTCGGGAAATATTCGTACGACGGCGTAGCTATTTGTGGGCCCCATAATAGAAAAATGTCGGATGAAGAAAACGACAAAATTGAGTTTTTATAAATAACGACGTAGTTGTTACCGTTAACACTGTTAAAATACTCGGTGATTAAAATACAGTAATACGCGTGATTGCACAGTAGCATACGATTTTGCACAGTATTTTTAAATTATTGATCCTTACGTAAGAAGACACTACTCAATAATTGTTATAGTAGTTACTGTTCAATATTTTATTTTATTGATTCAATAATTGTTGCGTTGATATTTTATATTATTGTTGTTTCAATAATTGTTACTGTACAGTATTTCCCATTATCAGATCAATAATTCATATTATTTGAATAATATTACAAGATAACATTATTGGCAATGTCTAGAAAGTTCTGTCTAAAGAAAGGTTTGGTCACCTAATTACGCGCCAGTAAGGAGAAATCCTTATTGGAAAGCCCCCTCTTTCCTGGGAACGTCCTGGTTGTCATAATTGTGATTCTGTAATATTATTTATGAATAATTAATTATTAATTTATATGATAAAGAAATATTTATTTGATGTGGATATAAATGATGGATTTATTTATGTGGTTATTATTGAAGGAATTAATGTTGAGGAGTTTTATCAGTATTTCTGTCGAAATGGAGGTATTAAAAATCAAATCAGTATTTTTCAGATATATTGCGTGAGTTATAATTTTTAATCCGACCGTTGGATCATTGTGATTTTTGGATATGTTATACATATATAAGTTGAGTATATGTCCATAAATTTTGAACCGTTAAAAATGAACGTATGATTTGTTATGAATTTTAAGAGGTGACAGATTCAGAAATTAGGTTTATAAATAATTTTGGTGAAAAATTCAAGAATTGAGTGGGCCCCACTTATGGTTGGTGAAGAAATGTGCTGAATTTTATTTCAAATGTGGTGGGTGGCAATAGTAGTAGGTAAAGCCATCAGGTTGCAGGTCAAGTCTGCTTGGGCGTGCTAACATTTGCCTATAAATAGAGGGCTAAGTTAGAATTAAAAATCACACCAGAATTCATAAGTTTTCTCTCTTTCTCTCTCTATATTCTCGAGCGTATTTTGATACTTTGAGAGTTGCTATTCAGTGCAAGTTTCTATCAGCACTATATCCGAAATTCAGTCAGAAGTACGGTTATTCTGAGGTAAGGGATGCTATTTTCTTCGTAAATGATATTATTTCTTTTAATATCATGCCAAAATATTGGTTTGAACTTTTTATCAAATTTAAAACTTTTTGTGTCGGGATTACTATTCACGTATACGATACTATTCACGAATACGACACTATTCACCGAAAAATAAAATTTTCTTCTTTTTATCCAAGATGGCTATTATGGTTACTATCTTTGATTGGATAAACTGTATTACGAATCCCTAATATTTGTTCTTTTATCTCATTGGATTCGTTTTTTTTAAGATATTTTTCATCATCCTCAGTCCTAAATGATGATATTACTGAATATCTTTGGCCTGTAGTGCAAAGATGAATGATTACCTGATGAATATCTTTGGCTCGTAGTGTAAAGATGAATAGGTGTTGAGATGAACATGACCAACTGAGTATTATTCTTGAATTTTACTCCACAAAGTAGTATCACGTTGACAATTTGGATGTTATTGATTTCTGGATAAATTAAATTATAAATCTTTAAAATTTATCCTTGAACTTGTTTAATTGAATTCTTATATCTTTGTCATCATCCTCATGTTTATATTCTGTTGAAAGTCATCTGTGGCCTATAGTGCATAGATGGACTTGGTATGATTATGACCAGGGATTATTCGGTATAATCATTACCGTAATATTACAAATGATGTGAAAAAAGTCCTCATGGGTCTGTAGTGCATTGATGGACGGTTTTTGGTATAATTATGGCTATGGATTCTCTTCGGCCAGGGGTACAAAGATGAATTATTTTATGGCATGATCAGGACCGTTGATGAAAATACGATTATCTTTGGCCCGTAGTGTATGGATAATTCGTGGTCGTGATACTAAAGAATATCCTTGGCTTGTAGTGCAGGGATGATTTAATGATGTGGATTATTTATTAAGTTGAGTCTCAACAATAAAATTGATGAAAAACTTTTTAAATCATAGAAGATAGTAGATTTTATAATTTACTTGACTCTTCTAATGGATTGCTTTTTCCGCTGCAGTTGTTGATCTAAAATTTGTTGTCTATTATATTTTATCAGATTTTTTTCCTGTTGAAGACTAATGATAATTTGTTATACATTATCTTAGTCATAATATTTCTTACTGGGCTAGTTGAGCTCACCCTTTCTTTCACTGTTCTCTTCAGGAAATTAAAATATAGATGGGACGGGTCGGAGAATGGATTGACGGTCCAGATGGTTGCATTAGTAGTCCTCACTGTTCTGTGAAATAGTGTGATAATTGTAATGAGGACTCCTTTTGAGTTTGTATACTCTCTAGTAGACAATATTTGTATTCAAACTCACAGTATATGTGTTGTCGTATTCTGCACGACAATTGTGTTACTGAAGTTGTATTTATTTCTGTACCATGTATTTGGCGACTCAGAATGGGTGATGTATACCTATTTTGGGGGCGTCACAGTTGGTATCAGAGCTTAGGGATATGATCCCTGGCTGAGATGTGAGACTTGAACTAGGAGGGGATAGACGGGGAATTCCTTCGCTAGTATGACCGGACTAAGTTTATTTGGGATTTGTTTGGTCGGGCGGAATATAGGGATAATATGTTGCATGTCAATTAATCCTTGTTTTGTGACAGTATTTGAAAATGACATCCGAGAATGTTGAGAATAGCAATGGAGCACAGGAGACCGTTGAGTCACCACAGATCAATACTTAGGATAATGTGCATCAGGAAGGCAACAATCCTTAGGTGAACAACGGCACCGACCAAATGACGAACGACGGTAAGTTTAGGAGCTTTTTAGAATTCATGCAACACCAGACGAGAGAGACTCCTGTTCATAATGCAGGTGGAAACACTGGCAACTCACGGTTGGTCACCGCTAAGCAGTTCAAGGAGCTAAGACCACCGAAATTTTTGAGAAAGCCAAAACCACTTAAGGCAGAGACATGGATAAAGCAGATCACCAAGATATTTGATGTCTTGGAATGCTCAGAGGAGAAAAAGGTTCCATTCGCCACCTTTATGTTGCGTGAAGAAGCAGATCATTGGTGGGAATCTGTAAAACGTACCCAGCCTGACGCACTCAAGATGTCTTGGGAGAAGTTCCAAGAATTGTTCAACGACAAGTACTTTGCCGAAAGTATTCGTCACATGAAGGAAGTGGAATTCATCAAGCTGGAGCAAAACAATATGATACCGTGTCGCAGTATGAAGCTAAGTTTGCCGAGTTGTCCCGGTTTGCGTTCCACTTAGTTGATAACGAGGAGAGAATGACGCGGATGTTTCTAAGAGGTTTGAAACCCGAGATACGTTAATACCTAATTTCTCAAAAATTGTTTTTGTATTCAGATGTTGTAAATAGGGCTCAGTTATTGGAGCGCGATAACGAGTCAACCTAACCAAGAGAAAGCAGCTGGCAAAATGATAATATCAATGGTAGCAGTCATCGAAGCGGTGACAACAATCGTGGAGGAAATTATCATGCCAAGAATGGTAACCACTTCGGTGGTAATCATGGCCAAGATAATAGAAGTGGAAATTTCAAGAAGAGGAGGTTCAATAATGATGGAAAGACAGCAACACCAGCACCCGTTTCAAAAGAAGAAGAACGACCACTGGTCGTATGTTTCAAATGCGGTCAAGAGGGACACATCCGTCCAAACTGTACGCAGCAACCCAAAGTGTGTTTCGATTGCGGAAGAGAAGGTCACCTAGCTCGATTTTATCCTATAGTGAAGTCAAGTCCAGCGGGGATAGTGATGCCAAAGGATGTCCCAGACAAGTCAAAGTTGGTAGTTTATATAAGAGCGTTTGTCGAGGAACCCGAACGAAGTTATCACGAGTAAGTTAATCATAAACTCTTGCGAAGTTTATACCTTATTCAATACCGATTATACATATTCTTTTATTTCTCCTACTTGCGCTCAACGTTTAAATTTGACCCTAGTATAAAACCCATTTCTAAAACCCTTAAAATATTTTTTTCATCTAAAATGAACGTATTATGCGCTGAAGACGTTGGCTCGAGCTGTTGAAGATTACGATTATACCATTTAATACCATCGTGGGAAAAGCGAACGTGGTAGCTGACTCAGAGCTGATGAATGTGAAGAAGAAGGTTCAAGATGGCGTTATTCTAGGAGCGAGAGTCGATGAAGAGAGGAAATCTCAACCCTCGATTTTATTGGTCTATTTGAAATCCTCGATCGAGTAGGAACTGTGACCTATAGACTCGTTTTAAGCGCCAAGTATGTCGCATGTTCATAACGTTTATTTCGTATCGATGTTACGTAAATATATGGATGATCCGAACCACATTATTGATTAAGAACCGGAATAGATAGCGGAAGATTTAACGTATAAGGAGATACATGTTAAAATCTTAGATAAGAAGGAATATATTCTACGCTCAAAGGTTATACCTCAAGAGTTAGAATCTGACGAGGTATCCCCATCTGTTCGGCATATCAGGTACGTACGTAAATTTCGGGGACGAAATTTCATAAGGAGTGGAGGTTGTAAGACCCCAACTTATTAATGAATAAAATTAAATTTCCTCTAATTATTATTGTGAATAATAAGGTGTTAATTTGATATAATATTTTGGTTATGGGTAAAATATGCAAATTTTGCAAAATAAACAAGTGGTTATAAAATACTCATTGTTGTCGGGGAATATTCGTTTGGTCGTGGAATATTCTTTCTGTCGAGAAATATTCGTACGACGGCGTAGCAATTTGTTGGCCCCATAACGGAAAACTGTCGGATGAAGAAAACGACAAAATTGAGTTTTTATAAATAATGACGTAGTTGTTACCGTTAACACTGTTGGAATACCCGGTGATTAAAATACAGTAATGCGCGTGGTTGCACAATAGCACACGATTTTGCACAGTATTTTTGAATTATTGATCCTTACGTAAGAAGGCACTACTTAATAATTGTTATAGTAGTTACTGTTCAATATTTTATTTTATTGATTCAATAATTGCTGCATTGATATTTTATATTATTGTTGTTTCAATAATTATTACTGCACAGTATTTCCCATTATCAGATCAATAATTCATATTATTTGAATAATATTATTAGATAGCATTATTGGCAATATCTAGAAAAGTTCTGTCTAAGGAGAGGTTTGGTCACCTAATTGCACGCCAGTAAGGAGAAATCCTTATTGAAAAGCCCCATCTTTCCTGGGAACGTCCTAGTTGTCATAATTGTGATTCTGTAATATTATTTGTGAATAATTAATTATTGATTTATATGATAAGGAAATATTTATTTGATGTGGATATAAATGATGGATTTATTTATGTGGTTATTATTGAAGGAATTAATGTTGAGGAGTTTTATCAGTATTTCTGTCGGAATGGAGGTATTAAAAATCAAATCAGTATTTTTCAGATATATTGCGTGAGTAATAATTTTTAATCCAATCGTTGGATCATTGTGATTTTTGGATATGTTATACATATATAAGTTGAGTATATGTCCACAAATTTTGAACCGTTAAAAATGAACGTATGATTTGTTATGAATTTTAAGAGGTGACAGATTTAGAAATTAGGTTTATAAATAATTTTGGTGGAAAATTCTAGAATTGAGTGGGCCCCATTTGTGGTTGGTGAAGAAATGTGTTGAATTTTATTTCAAATGTGGTGGGTGGCAATAGTAGTAGGTAAAGCCATCAGGTTGCAGGTCAAGTCTGCTTCGGCGTGCTAACAATTCTCTATAAATAGAGGGCTAAGTTAAAATTAAAAATCACACAAGAATTCATAAGTTTTCTCTCTTTCTCTCTCTATATTCTCGAGCGTATTTTGTGAGTATTTTGATACTTTGAGAGTTGCTATTCAGTGCAAGTTTTTGTCAGTACTATATCCGAAATTCAGTCAGAAGTACGGTTATTCTGAGGTAAGGGATGTTATTTTCTCTGTAAATGATATTATTTCTTTCAATATCATGCCGAAATATTGGTTTGAACTTTTTATCAAATTTGAAACTTTTTGTGTCGGGGTTACTATTCACGTATACGGCACTATTCACATATATGACACTATTCACGAATACGGAACTATTCACCGAAAAATGAAATTTTCTTCTTTTTATCCAAAATGGCTATTATGGTTACTATCTTTGATTGTATCCATGTTTTGATCATTATTTTTGAATTCTGCTTCAAAATTGGTTATTTCGGAGTATTATTGAACTTGGATAAACTGTATTACGAATCCCTAATATTTGTTTTTTTATCTCACTGGATTCGTTTTCTTTAAGATATTTTTTATCATCCTCAGTCCTAAATGATGATATTACTGAATATCTTTGGCCTGTAGTGCAAAGATGAATGATTATGAATATGTTTGGCCCGTAGTGCAAAGATGAACAGGTGTTGAGATGAACATGACCAACTGAGTATTATTCTTGAATTTTACTCCACAAAGTAGTATCATGTTGACAATTTAGATGTTATTGATTTCTGGATAAATTAAATTATAAATCTTTAAAATTTATCCTTGAACTTATTTAATTGAATTCTTATATCATTGTCATCATCCTCATGTTTATATTCTGTTGAAAGTCATCTGTGGCCTGTAGTGTATAGATGGACTTGGTGTGATTATGACCAGGGATTATTCGGTATAATCATTACTGTAATTTTATAAATGATGTGGAAAAAGTCCTCATTGGCCTGTAGTGCATTGATGGACAGTTTTTGGTATGATTATGGCTATGGATTCTCTTCGGCCAAGGGTACAAAGATGAATTATTTTATGGCATGATCAGGACCATTGATGAAAACACGATTATCTTTGGCCCGTAGTGCATGGATAATTCGTGGTCGTGATACTAAAGAATATCATTGGCCTATAGTGAAGGGATGATTTAATGATGTGGATTATTTATTAAGTTGAGTCTCAGCGATAAAATTGATGAAAAACTTTTTAAATCATAGAAGATAGTAGATTTTATAATTTACTTGACTCTTCTAATGGATTGCTTTTTCAGTTGTAGTTGTTGATCTAAAACTTGTTGTCTATTATATTTTATCAGATTTTTTCCCTGTTGAAGACTAATGATAATTTGTTGTACATTATCTTAGTCATAATATTTCTTACTGGGCTAGTTGAGCTCACCCTTTCTTTCACTGTTCTCTTCAGGAAATGAGAATATAGCTGGGACTAGTCGGGGAATGGATTGACGGTCCTGATGGTTGCATTAGTAGTCCACACTGTTCTGTGATATAGTGTGATAATTGTAATGAGGACTCCTTTTGAGTTTGTATACCCTCTAGTAGATAATATTTGTATTCAAACTCACAGTATATGTGTTGTCGTATTCTGAACGACAATTGTATTACTGGAGTTTAAAGTTGAAAGAAGAAATTGTGAAATAATTTCAAGCTGGCATCATCATGGTGTCTACATATCCTAAGTGGATATCCAACATCGTGCCCATGCCTAAACCTGGAGGAAAGGTGTGAGTTTGCGTGGATTACAGGGATTTGAACAAAGCTTGCCTTAAAGATAGCTTTCATGTGCCATTCATCCACATTCTCATTGACAATACTACTCAATACAGCATGTACTCCTTTGCTGACTGCTTTGCGAGGTACCATCAGATCATGGTTGCTGAGGAAGATCGTGAGAAAACTACTTTCATCACTCCTTGGGGAACCTTTTGCTATAGACGGTTGTCATTCGACCTCATCAATGCCGGAGCTACCTATCAACGAGCTATGACGGCTCTCTTCCACGACTTAATGCACAAAGGGATAGAGATCTACGTGGATGACATCATTGTTAAATCCCGGAAAGAGGATGACCACTTAGACCATCTCAAAAAGCTATTCAACAGGTTGCGCAAGTACAACTTGAAGTTGAATCCAGCCAAGTGCGCCTTTGGCGTTAAATCAGGCAAGTTGCTAGGATTTCTAGTCAGCCATAAAAGGATTGAGCTGGATCCTACCAAAATCCAGGCCATTACGGAAATGCCCATTCCTCAGACAGAGAAGGAAATACGGAGATTTTTGGGAAGAATCAACTTCATTAGCAGGTTCATTTCTCAACTCACAGCAACCTGTTGTTAAGGAAGAACTCCTCCATGAAATAGAACGATGAGTGCCAGAAAGCCTTCCTTACAATCAAAGAATAGCTAGTCAAAGCTCCCATTTTGTTACCACCCAGAGATGATGCTCCTCTGTTCATGTACCTGTCCATAAGTGACAATGACATGGGCTGCATGCTGGGACAGAAAGATGATAGAGGCCAAGAACGAGCTATCTATTACCTCAGCAAAAGATTCAGCAGCAGTGAACACAAGTACACTCTGATTGAGAGGACTTGTTGTGCTTTAGCATGGGCTTCCATGAGGTTACAACATTACCTCCATGGTCACACAACCGATCTCATATCCCGCGTGGATCCTCTCAAATACGTGTTTAGTAAACCCATGTTAAATTGCCGAATGTCCAGATGGCAGTTGATCCTATAACAATTTGACATCGTCTACGTGACTCAAAAGTCCATTAAAGGTCAAGGGATTGTGGATCAACTAGTCGCATCACCTACAGGGGATTTCAAACCCTTGGAGACATACTTCCCCGATGAAGGGGTCATGATAGTTCAGCAACACCATCAGTACAATACACTCCAAGCATGGAAGATATATTTTGATGGAGCTTTTAATACGGAAGGTTCTGGAGTTGGAGTAGTTCTAGTATCCGATACGGGGGAGCAGTATCCCGTCGCCGTCAAATTGCAGTTTGTTAGCACCAACAATACAGCTAAGTATGAAGGCTATCTCGTGGGGCTAAAACTTGCCCATTCAATGGGCATCAGGCAGTTAACTATCTTTAGAGATTCAGAGTTAGTGGTCAGACAATCCACAGGAATCTATCAAACTAAAGAGCTACATTTGCTACCTTACCATCGGAAGGTTTTAAAGATGGCTTTGGAGTTCGAAGAAATCTCCTTTCTACATATTTCTCGTAGTAGGAATGATTTTGTGGATGCATTAGCAACTTTGGCCTTCTTGATACACATCTCTGACAAGGGACATTTGCCAAGCGTTACAATTGCCCTGCACAAAGCACCAGCTTATGGGAACTACGTTGGAGAAGTATTGGATGAGCTACCTCCCATCCAATATCCTTGGTATCAGCATATTAAGGAGTACCTACAAGACGGATCTACACCCGCTGAGGCGAGCCCTACTGAGAAGAGGCGGATCCATCGACTTGCTATGAAATTCTACCTGAGCGGAGATGCACTCTACAAGAGAGATGCAGGACTAGGTCTCCTCAGATGCCTGGATAAGGATCAAGCTCAGAGACTCATGGATGAGATCCATGGTGGAGTCTGTGGCCCACACATGAGTGGCCCCCTCCTTGTCAAAAAGATCCTCGGGACGGGACATTATTGGCTATCTCTCAAAGCTGACTGCGATGACCACGTTAAGAGATGTTCTCAATGCCAGATTCATGGGAATGCTATCCACGCCCCTCCAAGGGAACTCCACAATATGAGTTCTCCTTGGCCCTTCTCAATGTGGGGAATGGACGTGATTGGGCCCATTGAGCCTAAAGCCAGTAATGGACATCGATTCATCTTCAGTATGATTGACTACTTTACCAAGTGGGTAGAAGCAGCCTCCTTCCCCAGGGTTACCAAAGAAGTCATCATTGCCTTCATTAGAAATAATGTCATTTGTCGATATGAACAACTAGAGGTGATTGTATCAGACAATGCTAAGAACCTCAAAAACAAAATGATGGAGGAATTATGCAGTAAATTCCACATCGAACATCTTAACTCTGTCATCTACCATCCAAAGATGAATGGTGATGTTGAAGCGGCTAACAAAAACATCAAGAAGATCATGCAAAAGATGTCTGCCAACTACAAAGGATGGCCTGACTTATTTCCTCTTACTCTGTTAGCCAACATAACATCAATGCGCACTTCGACTGGGGCAACCCCCTACGCATTAACCTATGGGATGGAAGTAGTACTCCCCATAGAAGTAGAAATGGAATACCTCAGAGTGTTGATAGACGCTCAGCTGGATGAAGACCAATGGGTACAAGACAGGTATCACCAATTATCTCTAATAGAAGAAAGACGAACCGCGACTATCTTCCATGGTCAGTTATATCAACAAAGGATCGCCAAATCCTACAATAGAAAAGTCCGGCTACGGTAGTTTAAACAACACGACTTAGTTTTGAAGAAGATCATTGACAACCAAGATTAATCCAAGGGAAAATTCGCTCCTAACTGGGAAGGTTCGTTTGTTGTCAAGGAAGTATTGACAGGAGGTTCTCTCAGATTACAAGAAATGGATGGCGATGAATTTCCACAGCTTATCAATTTGGACACCGTGAAACGGTACTATGTCTGAAGTTACCATCAAGCAAACATCCTAGTGTTGGATCATCAGATCATCAGTCATTCCGGTTCTTTAACCCTTTACCACCACACTTTGCCCCTCAGGGAAACATACCTTTCAAGCCAGCAGCCTAGCTTCTCTGTGCTCATACAATTTAGGTCATCCCACCGTGGATTGAACCTCTCGCATTTGTAGTTTGGCTACCCATACATGGGATCAAACTTTTCACACCTACAGTTTATCCTCAACCTAGGATTAAACTTTCTCTTCCCTGCATTCTGACCTGCACATGGGATTACGCTTTTCAACTCACCTTGAGGGGTGAACTGCGTTGACCTGATCTCCTTGATACACGGGAGTATGTAGGCAACCATATTCTATATGTCCCGGTCACAATAAACAAAAAACAACAAAAACATTTCTACCCTTTTCTAAAAAAAACCACAAAAACACTTCTACAACCTTCTTCATCAATAAAGTTTTTACACCTATCTGCCTTTCACAAATAGCATTGAACCTCTTACACCAGGTTTAAACTACGCAGACCTAATCTCCTCTTCAATAGGAGTACGTAGGTAGCCATTCGTGGTTTGGTCTAACCCCCTACCAAAACACAAACCTTTGTCAATGGTACTGGGATCAAACTTCAATCTACCACATTTCATTGGCTTCAAACCAAAGGGATGAAATTAACCAACCTCTCCTCGTAAATAGGAGATTCGGCGGCCATCTAAGCTGCGGTTGTACCTCAAAGAGCAACACCAATCCATAAGAGATGGAATTAACTAGGCTCCTCCTAATTAGGGGTACTGGCGACCATCTGTGGTGCGGTCAATCTCAGACAGGAAAGCAACACTAATTTCCACATTTCCATACATAAACTAGTCTCAAAACACCGAAAAGATGGTAGGGATATATAAAGATCCATGATCCATTTTGAACTATCTAGAGACAACTCAATGTCCATCTAGCAAGGAGGAATTCAGAATACATCAAGATCATAAGCCTTGAAGAAACAAATAACTATCAGGCAAATATCAGAGCATATCTAAAAAGGAAGTGATCAAAAATATATTTCCCTGCTATATATAATGCTATTTGATAAACAATGTAAACTATACATGATAAAATAGCTAAGCTAGTATGTGCAGGAAAATACAAGCCCATCTACAAATCGGTGTATATATGAGCTAAGAAGCCCAAAATGGCATCCCTCTCTGAAGAAGGAGGCAAAGCTGTGGTTTCCTGTACGAGGATATCCACATGACCCAACAGATTTGCAGCCATCTGCATGGTGACCATATGCTCATCAATGTACGTGCTCATCTCTGCGATCATGCCAGTGGTAAGGGACCTCACTACAGTACTATCTGTGACGGCTACATTCCGGGCAGATATGGCACTATCCCGCTCAACTATCACTGCATCTCTGGCTGATATGGCCTCATCCCGCTCAAAAATAGCGGTATCTCTACAAGCTAATGCCTCGTCTCTCTCTAACAGAGCTACGTCTCTCCCATCAAGGGCAGTCAACATCAAAGATCGAGCCTGATCTTTCTCAAAGGTCATCAGATGAAGACGCTGCTCAAAGTACTATGATGAATGCTGAATCACGACAGTGCTGGTACTGGGAGAATCTAAAAGAGATGCTGGCAACCCGGCACCTAACACCTCCTCGATGTGAGAATCAATGTCCTCCATGGGCTCTCTACCATCTGAGTCAATACTCGGTAATGTGGATACTACCTTAGCCGGTGCAGTCTCTGTCTCCATCCATGCGGAATACTCTGCAGAATAACCTGGATGACTAATAGAGAAAGCGGCTATCTTACGCTGATCCCAACAAGCATACACACGGGATCGATCCTCTGCTGAAAGATAGCGAGAAGCTAAACGCTGGCCCAGCGCCCCCTCGAAAGGATGAAAATCCTAAAACTGGTCAAACTGCGACATCACGGCCAGTGGATGGTAAGTAGTCATACCCCTCAAACCAGCCAGAAGGATGTAATCCATGCCCGGAGCATGAGTAATGAAGCTATAAGGTGAGCTGAGCCCCGAACACGATAATATAACAAATGAATCCCTGATATCTGTCAAGAACATAGACCAAGACATAGCATCTGTACACTCCGATGGTTGAAAGGAGTATGACATGGCTATATCATGGGTGAAGCAATACCCATGCCGTCTGAAAGTGCCAATCGGTCTCAGGTGTGACATAAACCACACGTATAGCATGACCGAACTGCCCGTAAATACTCCTGTTGGATAAGTGCGGCAGTATGTAGCTGACCTCAATGTCTCGGCTATAATCATAGGTATGATGGTATGACCCTCCCTGAGAGCTCTCACCGCCATGATAACTCCTATGTCCAACTCATCCATATACAGTGGCATGTAGACATATGACAGTATGCACAATAGCAGTACATCAACCCTGGCCAGGCGCCAATGAGCCTCCGATGTGGTGAAATCCCTGGAATGTCGTCTATAACTATCCTCAGAGCCAAATCTGTCAAATAGAAAATGCTAGGATATAACGTGGCCAGATGTCAACTCATCCTGCACTACTCTATGCCTCAATCCAGTGAGGGTCATGAACCGTCGACTCATGTCCCTCAAAGCCATATGCACGCAAGGTCTGTCCAGTGGCAGCATCATCAACCGTGCATACTCCTCCAGAGTGAGAGTTAACTCCTGGGTCCCAAATCAGAAAACCTACCTCTTCGATACCCAGTGCTCCAGCATGCAATCCACGAATCCTATGGGAACCTGAAACATCAACAGGGTCATAGTATGTGTGACGCCCCCAAATTTGGGTCTCTTTCAACCCGACAGATGGTGCTCCACGGTGCTACAGTTCACAAAAACATTCAATTAAAATGCCTCAAAAGAACGAATATGTCTCATATATATACCAAAATAATATTACCAATCCCCAGGTTCGTTATAACCGTTATATTTGTTCTTGTCATAATATCACATATTATCATTACAAACCTATACTATTACATAGGTAGTCTACAAGCTCGCTTTAGTCTTCACTTTATCCTTGTCGAATCCCTTGGTCGTATCGTTTAAGCTGCATTCATATGGTTCAAGCAAGAATGAGCATAACAAGCTTAGCAAGTATAACAATTTTATTTTTAAAAGCATGCTTGAAACATAAGAATCGTATATCTTCAATAACTGGATGATAGTTACGAAGTACTATCAATAACTAAAAATAGCGTTTCTTTTCCTTCAAAACATTTTACAATAACAATATTCCATGAATCATCAATTCTAGTTCAAGACGTGAACGTCTTATAGTTTCTTTGAAAAGGACGACCTGGCACGAAGTCCGTAAGTCCGGCATAGCTTACGAACACTTCTGAGTGATCAGCTCATAGTACTCTACGTTGATCAACACTATATCCATTAAACGTGTGTACGTTTTAGTTGTGGCAACCTCACATACCCATCGAATACTCGATGAAAAAAACATTTGTTTATACATATTCAGGCTTACCTTGAATCTGTACCAAATAGTTGGTGTAGGATAGCGTTAGCAATTCTATATTGAAAGACTTGTAAACAGTTCAATCAATCTATCAAGGTTAGTCTAGCCGAGCTAAAACTGGCATCGACTCTTTCTTCAAAACCATACATGCATCTCACAATTTGAATCATTTGAAAACCTGGCTAACACGAAGGTTAGACAAGCGTTTAGGAAAAACTTGCCTTCAACGTCTGCTACAGTATAAATACATTTCCCTTGAGTCTTTACAGTCTCTACAACACATAATCACATAACATACCATATGAGGTTATGAATGAACCTACATAGCTCCTAAAGAATCTTACCCTTCTTCTCAATCTAATCCCTTATTAGATTTGTTATTTATGGGTTCCGACTTTCCATCATTCTTTACATCATTCTTACCAACTTCGTTCTCTTATAACACTTAAGTGAAATTATATCATTAATACAACTCGGCTCGAGTTAATCATCTTTTCTTACAGTTTACTAATGTTCTTACATTATTAAATGGCATTTTAATCGTCCTTGGTTAAGTACGTTTATTGCATACCATTTGCGTTCATCTTCAATCGACTTTCCTTAACCCTAAGTGATCCTACTTGGGGTTTAATCATGACTTAACAATGTTACTTCATGTTCATTAGGTCTATGTTACTTCATTACCTCTCTTTTTATCTTCATAAACAATCCTCTCTATGCAAACCCTAGTGATGGCGCCGCGGCCCCAGCTTTTCTTCTTTGTGCCGCGCTGCGGCGTCACCCCATAGGGCTTGGAAACCGGACTCGGTGCTGCGGCGCGATTCCCTTTGATAATTGCCGTGCCGCGGCGCGACTCTTCAGTAGGTTTCACCTTTGCCCGGCCATGCTCGGCACTGCGGCGTGACCTATTTTGTCTTGGGTTGGCGCCGCGGCGCCAACTCTGTGCACAGGAAAAATTTTCAGTTTTGAAATTTTGTGAACTTCCCGGACTCATAACTTCTTCGTTATAAGTCCGAATTGGCTCGTTCAAAAGCCTACGGTTCACAAATTATGTAATCTACATGATCATTTAAGAATTTTATCTATTTGATTTCGTTTGCAAAAAATTCACCTATTAGTCCATTTTCAATGAAAACGGTAAACGTTCGTGAACGTTCAACGCTCGTTTCTTCGTTCTAAGTCGGAATCGGGCCATTTTTGAGTCCGCAACTCTATAATGACAAATACTACTTGTCTCCATTGAAAACCAACGTTTCCAAACTAAATATTAAAATTCAACTTCCATTCCGAGAATTTCACGAATTCGACGATCGTCGTCTAATCGTGCAAATTCCGGCGAAACTTCGTTACTTGAGATTTTTAAACCATTTCACTTGGATTCAATCCATTATACTATCATCTTGACACAAATGCTTCGTTAACTTATATTCATGATAAGTTATTACTAGTTTATTGTGAGTTTAGAACTTATGAAAATATGAATTACTTATATTTTCAATACTCATAACTTATGTCTTCTTTTCATATAACTTATTATGGATGATGACTTCGATCCATTATTCATGCTTCTTATTATCATACTAACTTCATTAATGTAACCATGTTACAAGTTCCTACAAGTTATTAAACATTCATTAGTGTTCTTCACAAGGTCTTAACCTATATGATTACGAATAGATTATTCATGACTTATCCGACTTATTATAACTTAAGCCCTTTGATTCATTATTCCAACCTCTTCTTAGCATGTTAGCTCTACCAATACCCCCTTCTCTAACAATAGAAAAGAAAGAGAAACATGGTTCAAGAACACTTACTCTTTGATGATCACTTGATTCTTTCTTGTGCTTACTTCTTACTTCCAAGTATAACTTTTGCTAACTTATTATCTCTAACCAATAAGCTATAAGTTTATTGGTGGAAAACTTAACAAGGAAAGTGTTTATTCTCTCAACCAAATAAGTTACTTATATATGAGAGGAGTTCGATGAAAATGAAATAACCACAAAATGAACTTCAAGCTCTCTATTTATAGGAAATCCTAGATGAGGGTATAATGGTCAAAAGGCCATCCACCTCCTTACTATTCATTACTTCCTAATTAAGTTAACTTGGTCACCACTTCTACTTAGCCACCAAGTCACTTGCTCACCACTTAAGTTATCCATTGCTTAGTCATTAAGTCTCTTACTAATCACATAATTTGTTTGCCCATCAAGTCTACCTACTTTACACTTGGATTGCTCCATGGATCATGGCTAATTCATTGGGCTTGGTTAATTTATCCAACTACTTCCTTAATGGGCTTGTGTTACATGATTTGGACTCATGATATACCAAACACTTGGGCTTGATTGTCACATTATATTGGACTCCTACTATTAAGTTTATAATCCTACAAGTCCATTCCCTTTAAATTACATAACTTAACATTTATACCCCACATATAATCTTTGTATGCTATCTCGTATATTAATTCTTAATATAAGTTATCTCATTCTTCATACATGATAGTACAATACGTCGTATTATACTTACATTCAATACTTGGCTCACATAATACTTAACAAATCCTACCAATTCTACAAATTCATTACAATTGGCTTAAAGCCTTATAACGTATAATCACGTATAATTCTCGTATTCTAGCTCGTATACTTATTCCACATATATGACATACCATTATTCATACGTACTCGTATAATACTTCGTATCATACTTATATTCATTACATCGTATAATACTTACGTAGTATACGATCATCGCTTAATCCATTACTCGCATTACATTTCCTTCTCGTAAATCATTTTCCTTAAACGTTAGGTTTTAAGTCCACAGGCGAAATATTACGTTTTCCATAACTGAAATATTATTGGATATTCTATCTCACATCGATATTCTATCATTACGTATTTCTCGGAAGTTCAAAAATAATTCCCGAGCAGAAATGCGTGAATAGTGTTTTTCAAAAAATTTCTTGGAAAGCTTTTATTTTCGTCTTGGAAATTCAAACACTTTAATTCTACCACGTAGCCAAAATCCTACGATGTTCTGACATTTCTAGGTCATAGAACGACGTTCGATTAGCTTGCTCCATAAATAATCAATTAAATTCATTTAATAAAAATAAAAATTTAATTCTCAAAAATTCGATTTTCTGGGGCGTTACACTCTTCCCTCCTTATAAGGATTATGTCCCCAGAATCTCGCTAATAATACTTATACCACAAAGAAAAATTTTCCTTTCTTTTAATCTCGAGTTCCCACAATGCTTCTTCGACATTGGGGTTCTTCCATTTCACCTTCACCGAAGGTATTATCTTAATTCATATGACTTATCACTTCCTATCAATAATCTGAGTTGTAAGTTAAACACTTATTAACACATTACGCGATCTCTATATCATCCCAGTTATCCTTTTAACTCGGATTTATATGGAACTCAAATTCCTCCTCCAAAATAAGACTATACTTAGTCTTCTACTTATCCTGCATCATCTTCTTCATTCGCTTGTACAACTCAGTACTTAATCGTACTTATGTAACTCGTTCCATCATCGTGGATTGAGTCCATCTTGTGCAAAACATTTTTACCCTTTCATTCCATAATTTAACTTCTAACTTTGACCTTGCCATTTCCGTTATTAACTCATTCTGAGTCGTTAATATTGATAACTTTCAATACCCCTCCTACTTAGTGTTTCGGCTTCTACGTTTACCTTCCCTGAATGATATAAGATATCACAGTCCTCTCTCTACTGCATATTCAAATCCTTCTGTGTGGAGATATATTTCAGACTCTTAGAGTCCGTGTATATCTCACTTTTCTCCCAGTATAAATACTATCTTTAGAGTTTTAATTTAAAACTTCAGCTGCCAATTCTGGATCATAAGTAGGATAGACCTTCTTATAATCTTTAACCGACATATCGCATACACACTGACATTGCCATGCTATAAGAGCACACAATCATGTCATCAATGCGAACATCGAGATACACTACAAAATTCCCCGTATCATCTGATAAAGATAATACAGGTGCCTTAATCAACCTTTCTTTTAAATCCTGTGACGCTAATGGTACCTTCAACCATAGCATCTCATAAGGGTACCTATCAATTTATCACCGACTTACTCGACGCTCCTTACGACAAATCTAACTTCAGTACATTAGTCAACCTAAATGACATAACCAGAAACATGTCATAACTATAACGTGTTCTGAATGTCATCTTAGGTATCTCCTCCTTCTTCCTTACTTTCAACCGACTATACCCCATACATATATCTATATTTATAAGAATTCTTTGCCCCTCTCAACTGACCAAATAGATCATCGATCCTGGGCCATGGGTATTTACTCTTAACTACTAACTTACTCCTATTACGATAGTCGATACGCAACCGTAACGACTCATCCTCTTCTTTAACATCCTACTAACTTACGTCCAGGTGAGACGACAAGACGTCTCTGTGTTTTATTATCACAAATTACTATCTTGTGTTTTCTGAAAAACTGAAGGTTCAGACTTTTCTTATAACTATTTATTATAGTTCTATGGTTAATCAACCCATTCATACCGAGAATTTCCTCAAATTCTCTCAACATGAACAGTACTTATCTACTAATACCTACTTACTTCGATTATCCATGAAATAATTTTCACGAATATGATTTAACTAAAGTTAATCCCTCTTCCTCTATCTTAATGTTTAAAAATATTCTTAACCCCTTTCAGACAGACTCCTAGATGAGTCTTTCCATCTGTTTTATACACTCTGATCCTACGCTTAGGATCCCCTTGTCCCACTCCAGAATTCTTGGAGTTATAATATTTTCTTCTTGGCATACTGCCATTGACATTCTCTATCTTGGTTTCTCCCTCTCCCTTGCTTTCATTCTTCCTCTCTTTGTGGTATTGAGTCTACGCTTCACTACCACCTTCTGTTATAATTACCTTCTCCAGAATGATCCCATAGGAAACACTCTAGAACACCAAAATCCTACTATAGAGCTAGGATTTCAGGCCCTGCTCCAATCTACGGGTCTTCATCTCCTCCGTGTTCACTAGATGTGAAACAAACCTCGCCAATTGTATTTATCCTCATCTTGGAGAACCGTCATGTCCCCTTACTTAAGTTCTAAGAACTTAATCTCCATCCTCCCTCGCACACTTGTAGGGAAATAATTCTCGAAGTAAACCTTCTTGAATTATTCCCATACTACCACATCTGTTCTAGCCCCACCCTGGTGAGCCTCCCACCAAAGGTTGGCTTCCCCCTTTCGTTAAGTAAGTTGCAAAAGAAATCCTTTGCACCTCAACTATGTTTGTAATAACAAACGCCTTCTCCACTTCTTTTACCCCGGTCTGGGCATCTATTGGGTCCGTCGTTCCTTTGAACTCTGACGGACCTACGCTTTTAAACTCTTTAAAGATAGTTGTTCTAGCTACTCTAGGTTCCGCAAGTATTCTACCCCAGTTTAGTCAAATGCAGTCGCTAATAAATTAACGAACTCTTGCATAGGGTTGTTCAGACCCCCTTCATTATCATTATGTGATTTCACTTCCTGATTACGTTATCTTTTCCTTAGCGGCATTTCCTAATTAAATAAATAAAATTTCATTATTATCTATTTACTTACTTCATTATTAATCGCCACATGCCAACTTGCATCATAACAAATCATTTCCATGAAAACTTCATTATATACATATGCTTCTTCATAGTTTGAAATTATTTACAATTTACGTTCATAGCCAACAGCTATTACATTTTTATCCCGAATTTGAACTTCACAAAATTTGGGATTTACAAAAAGACTACCCTTTTATACAAAGGAGGGTTTTACGCCATTACACACATACATATAACTTTAGATTTCTAATAATGCATAACAACGTCCTCGTGTTTCTCATTCGCAATCTTCGCTACAGTATCCCGACTAATCATATGACGGGTTTGTCCTGACTCAACGAAATAACAAGCAACCTTCATCTTGAAATCCTTATGAGCACTCTCATGGATGTAAGACATCCGGGCTATCTTCCGATCCTTCTCCCCAAGTTCTCTACGAAGCTCATCGGCCTCTGCCTTAAAATTCATAGCCTGCTCTGCCATAAACACCTGCTTGTCGTGCTCTAACTCAAAATCTGCTTCTGTAGACATCTTAGCTTCATGGAGATAACTAATCTCTTCACTCTGATTCTGCAAAACTGTACCCAGTTGTACATTCATGTCAAGCGCTGCCAGATACAATGCTTCCATTGCATCTGGAGGTGATGACTCCAATGTAGGTACCACCGTAGTAACCGATGTTACCTCTCTTTCTTCCTCCACCTCATTCGTCATACTAAGGTATGACGATATATCCATCTCTCCCTCAGAGTAGTCTTCCTCAGAAAAGTACTCCTCTGTCTCCGACTCCTCTAGAATCACTATTGGTACCTCCGCCACTGGCATAGGTACAGGCTCTACTCGGTTCACAAGCTCTTCGCTCACCGCGTGTATATCTCTATACATCAAGCTATCAATCGACATCCTACAATAACACATATGTTGATTAGTACATAACACAGAATCGTATAAGCACAAATCACATTTTATTTATTTAGGGTTACTTTCCATCTTTTGATACTGAGTTTCCTCAATACCTTATTGACTCATTCAACTCAAGTAAAGCTCAAGTTTACTCCCTTCGGACTTCTCTTCCTTAATGAGGTTATTAGCCTAAGGTTCTTCCCCCCTTAAGTTTTATAACCTAATGATTTGATACCAACCTGTGACGCCCCCAAATCCGGGTCTCTTTCAACCCGACAGATGGTGCTCCACGGTGCTACAGTTCACACAAACATTCAATTGAAATGCCTCAAAAGAATGAATATGTCTCATATATATACCAAAATAATATTACCATTCCCCAAGTTCGTTATAACCGTTACATTTGTTCTTGTCATAATATCACATATTATTATTACAAACCTATACTATTACATAGGTAGTCTACAAGCTCGCTTTAGTCTTCACTTTATCCTTGTCGAATCCCTTGGTCGTATCGTTTAAGCTGCATTCATATGGTTCAAGCAAGAATGAGCATAACAAGCTTAGCAAGTATAACAATTTTATTTTTAAAATCATGCTTGAAACATAAGAATCGTATATCTTCAATAACTGGATGATAGTTACGAAGTACTATCAATAACTTAAAATAGCTTTTCTTTTCCTTCAAAACATTTTACAATAACAATATTCCATGAATCATCAATTCTAGTTCAAGACGTGAACGTCTTATAGTTTCTATGAAAAGGACGACCCGGCACGAAGTCCGTAAGTCCGGCATAGCTTACGAGCACTTCTGAGTGATCAGCTCATAGTACTCTATGTTGATCAACACTACATCCATTAAACGTGTGTACGTTTAAGTTGTGGCAACCTCACGTGCCCATCGAATACTCGATGAAAAAAACATTTGTTTATACATATTCAGGCTTAACTTGAATCCATACCAAATAGTTGGCGTAGGATAGCGTTAGCAATTCTATATTGAAAGACTTGTAAACAGTTCAATCAATCTATCAAGATTAGTCTAGCCGAGCTAAAACTGGCATCGACTCTTTCTTCAAAACCATACATGCATCTCATAATTTGAATCATTTGAAAACCTGGCTAACACGAAGGTTAGACAAGCGTTTAGGAAAAACTTGCCTTCAACATCTGCTACAGTATAAATACATTTCCCTTGAGTCTTTACAGTCTCTACAACACATAATCATATAACATACCATATTAGGTTATGAATGAACCTACATAGCTCCTAAAGAATCTTACCCTTCTTCTCAATCTAATCCCTTATTAGATTTGTTATTTATGGGTTCCGGCTTTCCGTCATTCTTTACATCATTCTTACCAACTTCGTTCTCTTATAACACTTAAGTGAAATTATATCATTAATACAACTCGGCTCGAGTTAATCATCTTTCCTTACGGTTTACTAATGTTCTTACATTATTAAACGACATTTTAATCGTCCTTGGTTAAGTATGTTTATTGCATACCATTTGCGTTCATCTTCAATCGACTTTCCTTAACCCTAAGTGATCCTACTTGGGGTTTAATCATGACTTAACAATGTTACTTCATGTTCATTAGGTCTATGTTACTTCATTACCTCTCTTTTTATCTTCATAAACAATCCTCTCTATGCAAACCCTAGTGATGGCGCCGCGGCGCCAGCTTTTCTTCTTTGTGACGCGCTACGGCGTCGCCCCTTAGGGCTTGGAAACCGGACTCGATGCTGCGGTGCTATTCCCTTTGATAATTGCCACACCGCGGCGCGACTCTTCAATAGGTTTCACCTTTGCCCGGCCATGCTCGGCACTGCGGCGTGACCTATTTTGCCTTAGGTTGGCGCCGCGGAGCCAACTCTGTGCACCAAAAAATTTTCAGTTTTGAAATTCTGTGAACTTCCCGAACGCATAACTTCTTCGTTATAAGTCCAAATTGGCTCGTTCAAAAGCCTACGGTTCACAAATTATGTAATCTACATGATCATTCAAGAATTTTATCTATTCAATTTTGTTTGCTAAAAATTCACCTATTAGTCCATTTTCAATGAAAACGGTAAATGTTCGTGAACGTTCAACGCTCGTTTCTTCGTTCTAAGTCGAAATCCGGCCATTTTTGAGTCCGCAACTCTATAATGACAAATACTACTTGTCTCCATTGAAAACCAACGTTTCCAAACTAAATATTAAAATTCAACTTCCATTTCGAGAATTTCACGAATTCGACGATCGTCGTCTAATCGTGCAAATTCCGGCGAAACTTCGTTACTTGAGATTTTTAAACCATTTCACTTGGATTCAATCCATTATACTATCATCTTGACACAAATGCTTCGTTAACTTATATTCATGATAAGTTATTACTAGTTTATTGTGAGTTTAGAACTTATGAAAATATGAATTACTTATATTTTCAATACTCATAACTTATGTCTTCTTTTCATATAACTTATTATGGATGATGACTTCAATCCATTATTCATGCTTCTTATTATCATACTAACTTCATTAATGTAACCATGTTACAAGTTCCTACAAGTTATTAAACATTTTATTAGTGTTCTTCACAAGGTCTTAACCTATATGATTACGAATAGATTATTCATGACTTATCCGACTTATTATAACTTAAGCCCTTTGATTCATTATTCCAACCTCTTCTTAGCATGTTAGCTCTACCAATACCCCCTTCTCTAACAATAGAAAATAAAGAGAAATATGGTTCAAGAACACTTACTCTTTGATGATCACTTGATTCTTTCTTGTGCTTACTTCTTACTTCCAAGTATAACTTTTGCTAACTTATTATCTCTAACCAATAAGCTATAAGTTTATTGGTGGAAAACTTAACAAGGAAAGTGTTTATTCTCTCAACCAAATAAGTTACTTATATATGAGACGAGTTGGATGAAAATGAAACAACCACAAAATGAACTCCAAGCTCTCTATTTATAAGAAATCCTAGATGAGGGTATAATGGTCAAAAGGCCATCCACCTCCTTACTATTCATTACTTCCTAATTAAGTTAACTTGGTCACCACTTCTACTTAGCCACCAAGTCACTTGCTCACCACTTAAGTTATCCATTGCTTAGTCATTAAGTCTCTCACTAATCACATAATTTGTTTGCCCATCAAGTCTACCCACTTTACACTTGGATTGCTCCATGGATCATGACTAATTCATTGGGCTTGGTTAATTCATCCAACTACTTCCTTAATGGGCTTGTGCTACATGATTTGGACTCATGATATACCAAACACTTGGGCTTGATTGTCACATTATATTGGACTCCTACTATTAAGTTTATAATCCTACAAGTCCATTCCCTTTAAATTACATAACTTAACATTTATACCCCACGTATAATCCTTGTATGTTATCTCGTATATTAATTCTTAATATACGTTATCTCATTCTTCATACATGATAGTACAATATGTCGTATTATACTTACATTCAATACTTGGCTCACATAATACTTAACAAATCCTACCAATTCTACAAATTCATTACAATTGGCTTAAAGCCTTATAGCGTATACTCACGTATAATTCTCGTATTCTAGCTCGTATACTTATTCCACATATATGACATACCATTATTCATACGTACTCGTATAATACTTCGTATCATACTTGTATTCATTACATCGTATAATACTTACGTAGTATACGATCATCGCTTAATCCATTACTCGCATTACATTTCCTTCTCGTAAATCATTTTCCTTAGACGTTAGGTTTTAAGTCCACAGGCGAAATATTACGTTTTCCATAACTGAAATATTATTGGATATTCTATCTCACATCGATATTCTACCATTACGTATTTCTCGGAAGTTCAAAAATAATTCCCGAGCAGAAATGCGTGAATAGTATTTTTCAAAAAATTTCTTGGAAACCTTTTATTTTCGTCTTGGAAATTCAAACACTTTAATTCTACCACGTAGCCAAAATCCTACGATGTTCTGACATTTCTAGGTCATAGAACGACGTTCGATTAGCTTGCTCCATAAATAATCAATTAAATTCATTTAATAAAAATAAAAATTTAATTCTCAAAAATCTGATTTTCTTGGGCGTTACAGTATGCTGCAATAAATGATCTATGGTCACCCTGTCTGATGGTGACATGTTATCATACCAAGATCGCATTCCAGATACCACCAATAATGGTGGGGTATGATCAATACGGCTAACTGTTGAAGAAGACAACTGCACGGGCCGTGTCATAAGACCATCCAAGGGTCAATGCTGAATATCTCTAGACATACATACATATACATAACATGGTACATGCATTACAGATAATAGATGGCAATATGATATAGGGAATGGAAAAACTGTACATACATTCCTAAGTATATCATCATCTAATACATCATCTTTGTACAGCTACAAATACAGGGAAATGGGGCACAGACGCCCTACTGCTAACAGAGGCCTATCAAAAGATATAGCGAGAATGGGGCATAGCCACCTAATAGCTAACAGAGGCCTATCAAAAGATATAACGAGAATATACATCAGAAGAAGACAATGGTGTCGATGTCCACATCATCAATCCTGTCCACCTGACGTAATTCCTCCTGAGTCACTGGATCTCTATCAACAGGGATATCAGGCCTATACAAAGGAGGATCTACGCCGACAAAACCAAATAGGTCATTTGAGGGGCCAGCGCCTGAGCTGGAAGGATCAAACGAATCTACCTCTGTCGGATCTCTGCCCAAATGTCGGATTAAGATATGTGTCTAGTCTAACTGCCGGGTCAAACTGTCAATCTGTGTCACATGAGTCGGATCTCGGACACAGGCTAGCCAATCCATCATCATCACGGATCCTGGAACCATATCCCCCATGAACTGAGTGGCGCAGGTCTGAGCTCCAATAGTCCAAGGGAACCACCAACGCTGGAATACATCCTGAGCACAGGGACCCTCTGATAATGCAAAATCGTCAACACCCAACAATGGGATATCAATGACGGGTGACTGCGATACAGGCCAATAACGCCTAGCAGGAGGCAAGATCGGCATACGGATCTCCCATGTGGTGCTCCTAATAACACGCTCTCCTAAATAGAGCTCCCAGCCTCCATCCGTGAAGAGAGGAACTCTCCTGGTGGAAATCATGTACTTAACTCCAGTCGGGTACCCATCCTCAAAATTGATGGCCAAATGTTCCCCAGAATAGGGAATCCATGTGATAATGTCAGCTGTCAACAACTCCAGCTACAAGCGGCAGTGAGTGAAACCCTCAGCTATAGGGACCTCCGCCAATATAGATTGATGCCATCGTCGTCCTCGTAGGTAGGTATCCAATCCTAACACACTCACCGGACGTAAATATGGGAGCCTCTCATAGGCCCAAAACTACCAACACAACGGCAAAACATCTGCTGTCAGTTAACACTCTTAACCTATAAATGGAAAATGATAAGAGAAATACTCACCAGTAAAAATGGGTAAAATGCTAGCCAAGCCTCCATCAAAACCTGTGAGCGCATACGCATGCCCATGAAGAAATAGGCGAAGGTGTAGGAACCCCAATCATACTCTCCAATATGATCCACATGACGTGTGGTGCTGATCAAAGCGAACAACACTATGGAAGAGTTATCTGCTGTGAAGCAGCCCCTAATGATCATCAAGAACAATCGTCGAAGAATGCGATCCCTGACTCTAACATCATCTGGCATGGGCTCGCTCAATAGCCCACTTATAGCATCTATGCTCAAAGGACCTGCACGGACAGTCCTGCCCTTGAGCGCTTTCGCCGGAACTCCTAATAAGGATCTGACGGCAGTAGAGGTAATATTCGCCATACAAGGCACTGGTGCCCCTCCAAACTCTATACCTATGATAAATTGTCAATCCATCGGCGTCATCATCACCTCATAGTCCAGCAAATGGAGTGACGAAGTCTGGTGAAACCACCGCTCAGATAATGCCCTGAGGTAACCCCAGGGATACCGCCGGGGAAGGATGGAGAAGAATGCCCCGAATCCCCATTCATGCACTACTACTCTATAGTCGGGATGAAGAGCCTGATACATGGAGTGTATGTTGAACCAATTCCCTCGAGGTTGTGTAAAGTCGAGAACCTGCATATAATGCAGATCAACATCAAGACCCTTTAATCCTCATCAAATAGGAAAGAAGGAAGATCAAGTTCTAACGTCATACCTCGTTAGCATGCAAATACATCTAGGGATGTCTACTCAAGTCACCCAAAAGCTCTAGTTTTGCCACCTGAATACTCGGATGGTCCTTACGTGGAACATGTGCAGCAGGAGTGGGGTCCGCAACCCGAACATCTTCCTCCTCATCTTCGACGTCTGGCACATCAACCTGGACTGGACGTATCACCGCCTCCACCAATCGACAAGGCTTTCTAACAAAACGGGGTCGAGACACTTCAGAAGCCCTCCTCCGTACGCCAGAAGTGGTCCTACAGGAACTACTCGGCTGATCCGGATCCATAATATCTGGACAATAAGTCTCCAAATCACCTCAGAGAGGGTGTGGTATTTTCTAACCTGGAGCTTTTCTAAATGCATCTTATGACTACATGTATGCATGCATTTACTTTAACATACAATAGAGTTAAAATGCATGACTACCCAATACCTACATTTTGGAAAATTTAGCCATAGTCTCCTTTGTAAATAGAACTATCCATATGCACATAGGCATGACTAGGTGGCCATTCAATAGCACACCTACCCACAATCATATACATAATATATGCATTAAAAATCAAAATCTTCAACACATAAGGTTAACCTCAATGCTAGGAGTACTTTTCCTTCTTACCTTATGCTCAAATGTCCTCAAATAGGATAAAAATAACATAAAAGGTGCCAATTTGACTGTCTCAAAAGTCAAATTTTTTCACATCATTATGTTCAGCATGGTTTAACACTAATATTTACTATGTTGAATATTTTTTATCAAGTCATTTGTGCATACATAATCACTACTATGTGTTTAGATGCATTTCATATGATAAGTCATTTTCCAACGGATAAAAACTGGAAAAAAGTACATGCATACGTTACTAGGACAGTGTAGTACGGTGACAGAATTTATAGAAAGACGTCCGAACTCAGTAGATCTGAAGGAGGCTCTTGGATTTTTCTTCACAATACAAGTTGAAAATGACTTGTGAGACCAACCTGCAGGATATTAGTATCCACGATTGGCCGCAGGTCCATCTGCGGTAGAAGTAGGTGTACCTGTGGCACCCCTATATGGGCCCCATCCCTCTGGCTCGGTCTAGTTCGAGTTGCAAAGGAGTTTTCACAGACTGAAAAGGTCAAATCAGGAATAAGAACGCTATGCGATTGAGTTGAATAGCCTACAATCCTGGTCTTCTCAAATAGAACCTTGAGTCTGTACATCACTCATTGGTATTCGCCCGAGCACGAGGTATACTATGCCAATGATCTCTGTTGTTACAAAATACATTCGACAATACCTTGCACAGGTCCAATGCCGCCAGCTCCTGGTCATTACCCTAAAGACCAACGTTAGTCCCCGACGGGGGTTACAACGTCAATCCCCGACGGGGGTTACAACGTCAGTCCCCTACGGGGGTTACAATGTTAGTCCCCGACGGGGGTTACTACACATGTTTTCGTTGATACATATATCAATGAAGGTCAAGTAACCTTGATATCAGTTCAGTCGTTGGCAAGTAAATCCAACGTCGCATCAGAAATCATTCAGTGATTGCATCAGTTGATACACACATCAACAAAGTCCAAGCAGCCTTGGCATTTATCCCCAGTAGGGAGTTCATTCGTTGATATACTCGTCAACAGAGGATCAAATGTATCCCCGGCGGGGGTAACAATGCGTGGTCAACCGTTGGTTCACACGTCAACGAAAGTCAGGCAACCCTGACAACATTTGTTGTTGGCAGTAAAACCAACAGAACAGTGACATAATCTGGCGATACAAACCAGGAAAGGTCAACGACATCAACGAGGATTGATGACGGAATATGTTATACACATCCTCAAATAGACAAAACTTTATTCCCACAGATCTCTTACACATAAGAGGCAATTCTTCGGAATCAAGTCTGTATCAAGGATTAAGGACTTTGGTGATAGCCCTAATGTCAACATCTTCAAAGTTTTGGATCATGCACATCCAATCTGGTCATCATTGCCAATCCCCGGCTGAAGCAACAGGGAGCCGGTAATCATCCCCAGCTTGTTGGAAAGCAATGCATATGCATCATACACTTGTATCATATTGCTCCATATTGCGTCATGTTTATCTTATTACATTTCAAGTGTCTAGGATTCTTTATCCTACTCATGCATCGCATTGCATGAATATGATAAAGAGGGGCATCTGTAGACACTCAAAATTTTCTGTACACCTGTCATTAACATTACAGGAGGACAGATTCGTCTTTCAGGAGGGAACCCTAAAAGATAATTCATATCCAGTTCGGATACTACCGAAAGTTCAGCATCAACCCCGGAGTACACACCGGGAGTAACAAATCCAACCTCGGAGATAACCCCGAGGCATGCAGATCCAATACCGGAACACACACCGGAGAAGACCGATTAATCTCAGAGATAACCCCGAGGTATCCAGTCTCAATCCCAACCATGGGAGTAGCTACCAACCTTGGCGATAACCCCAAGGAATGCAGTTCCGGTGATAACCCCGGAAATGCTTGTTTCAAATGCAAGCAGCTTCAATCTCGGCGCTCGCAACGAGATACTTAGTACCAACCCGAATATAACATCGGGAGGATAGGCACACCTCAGAGATGACACTGAGGGCATTCAACCATTGCAACAGTCCAATCTCAGAGATAACCCTTAGCAACGTCTGCTTTATTAGCCCAAACCGAAGATAACCTCAGTGAGGGGCTAAGTCATCATCTCGCCACCATGACGCCACATCACATCATCTTAACATTTCAGACATACATTTCTACACAGCAATATCCCACAAAAGCTCAGAAGAACAAATCCCGAGTGACTATTACGCAGGATAACGGATAGAATTTGAAGCTGAAGACCGGAGGACATCGTCCCATCTTCATGACTTCGTACAACCTCTAATCCCATGTCATTACGTAACTCTTGACAACGGCGGTCTGAAATAGGTCCTATATACCTCAGTCGGATGCCCGGATTGCAATTCTGAAAGTTCGAGTGGACATCACGTTGCCCACGTGCACGTACTACGAGACGACGTGACCCGTAAAACCTGGGGCAACCCGGGTAGCCTCTGGTACACCTGCGGCTCCAGCCGCAACCCTCTATAAATATAGGGCTTGGGGTGGCCATTTTAGGAAGAGAAAGAGCGATGAAGTCCTATCCAATTTGCTCCATACTTACAATATATACTGAGTGCTTTCCCATTTTAAACACCTGTGAGCTCACTTATAGCAATTTTTGTACCTACAAAAGCCAGTGTTTATCTTCTTTAAAGATATAGAAGTCATCTTTGGCAGCCCACTGTAAGCCTTCTTACACACTTTAAAGTCTTTCTCTCCATCTTTGAACACACCTTTCTTTAAGTTGAGAGTCGTGTTACGTTTGTTTGCCCAGACTTCGGTCCGTAATTTTATTTCAGTTTGTATATACATATATATTTATATATATAGACTAACATTATCGAGTTATGCCTCGATTGAGCCTAGACTTCGGTCTGGAGCGTTTACTTGCTTTTGTATATATATATATATATATATATATATATATATATATATATATATATATATATATATATTTACATTTCGTCCCACCTGGAGTTTACTTCGTGGTGGTTGACCGTTTTTACTGCTTTCTGTACATTTCGTCCCGCCTGGAGATTCCTCCGTGGCGGTTGATAGCTTTTACAGCTTTATTTACATTTTTGATCCCTCATTGAGGTGTTTCGTGGTTGGTGATCATGTCTGTATATATATATTTATGACTTTTATATATATACATGCTTACCGCGTTTATATCAATTGCGGCATCATGTGAGCCTAGAAATCATGTGATCATAGATTCAGTCCGCTGAATCTAGATTCGGTTCCCGTGATGGACCTTTTCAGCTATAAGTAGCTTATAAATTTATCTGCGATGTCTGAATTACCTCAGATGGTTTTCATACCCACGAGGAGTTCAACACCTTTTGTACATTATTTTCATACAGATGCCTCGCATCTGAAAAATTAAATTAATCCATCCGAATATGGAATAAAATGGAAGTATCAAAGGCCTCAATTACTATTGAGCACAAGGGTTTGAAAAACATTTTTTACAAAACATCACTGCTATATCTTGTTTAAAACTGAATTTTTACATAAATTCAAACCATTTGTATATAGGTGCAAACGAGGCATATCACTACTTCCAAATAACAGCACATTGACCCCCCCACACACATTCAGATAATAGTTTCTTAAAAAGTGACTGTTAACGTGGCAACACGGATGTCGGGGGGTGCCTAACACCTTCCCTCAGAATAAGTAAGTCCCCGAACCCTAAATGAATCTCGGTTTCACAGACCCGTTTAGCAGTGTCACATCACTGGGTCAATATGCAAACTTTTTCTCGGTTGTGTTGGTACAACCAGTTAAAAAATCAATTGGCGGCTCTTATAGTCCAATCGTCGACATTACACATGTCATACCTTTTTCACTTATTTTTTCAAACAAATCTCACATAAAATGAGAACACAAAAAAATAGGTAGCGAAAAGGGACAAATAAAAATCCCGACGTCGACAAGAGCTATCCACCACATCAGGGTTTTCTAATGACTGAGAATTTTATACGATTATATATTTAATTTTTTTTATGAATAATTTTTTTATATCTTAAGCTTATAAATGAATATGTGTTATGAGATATAAAGTAAACAAGATAGTTAATTTATATATTTTAAATTAACTAAGATAAATACTTAATTAAGTTGATTAAGAAAAGGTAAGATAAGTTTATGTTAAAAATTTAACATAGCTTGAGTGTTAGCCTTAAATGGTAATTAGAAAGATTTATAATCTTTAAGTGATTAATTAGTATAACTAATATATATTTGGTAAGGATGTACAATAATTCATCAAGTCAATTAAGGCTAATTGGATTAGTGAAATAGTGAAACAAAAAGGAATTAAGAATGTGGCAAGTAAAAATAATATATATGACAAGCCATATTAAAAAGGCTTATTGAATGCAACAAACTATATTAGAAGGTTTCCAAAAGAGCGGGGATAGAAAACCTAAATAAATAATTAGGGTATGATAGGTTAAAAGTATTGGACTATGTTATTTCTATTGTCCAAACAATTAATTAGGAAGCCCAAAGGAATTAAATTCATAGCACAATATTTAGCCCAATAATTAAGGGACATTTTGGACATTTGATTAATCAAAATTGACATTAAAAATTAAGCAAAATGGGGCAAAAGAGGGGGGGTAGTACCCGACCACTCCTTGCCATTTTTGGCTTATGATGTGATAATTAGTTTACCTTAAATGTTAACTAATCTCTTTATCTACATAAAAGACTTATGTGTCATGCTCCCATTGGTTAAAAATCTTAATTAGGATTTCATGAAATCTCAAAAGATAAGAGATAAGGGTAATTACCTAGGGGATAAAAGAAGTGTGGGGGATAATAAGATAGATATAGATTTTATATCTATAATAATTTACTAATACCCTAAATTCATTTCATTTCATTTTCATTTAATCTCACTTTCAAAGCTAACAAAACAAAAACTAAGAGAGAAAGGGAGAGAGAGGCTGAGGGTTTTAAGAGAGGAAGGAGACTAGAGCTTCAAGCTCTTATGCATCCTAAGTTCCTAAACTACTTTGGTAGATCAAGGAGAATAGCTAGAAGATCAAGGTGAGGTTATATACTAGTTCTTCCTTCTTATTTTGTTTTATTTTCAAGTTATAGAGGGATAATGCTCTAAAACTCAAAAACCCTTAGATCTACATATTTCATGTATGGATCTAACCTTTTTTTAGTATTAGAATAAAGATCAAAAGGAAGAAAATGAACTTATGTTCCTTAAGGGTGAAAAACCCTAGCTTTTCTTCACTTGAACCATGTATAACTCAAGATCTACACCTATTATTTGTAATCCATCAAAGGAGGGTGCTAGATATGTAAGTTAACTACTAAACCCAAGTGGTAGAACACAAAATTAATTGTTTTTCAAGCCTTGAGGGTTGTTGGAGCCGAAAAAGTCCATGTTGAGCATAGGTAATGATGGACAATTTTTGGCCAGCCCCTTGGAAGGGTATTTTTGTCCACTTTTTATACTTTAAAAATTCAAAAAAAAATCAGGAGGATACTTTGATGACTTATATACATTTAGGAAAAAGAATGGACAGTTTTGGATGTGTAGAATGAGAGTTATGACTTTTACAAGAAAAGACTCTTTAAAAAATAAACATGAATAACTCTATGTGTAACTCCAAAAATGGTGAAATGTTTACTGGAAGTATATATATATAACAAGAACATGTTAGGTTTGTAATATTCATGAACGCAATTAAATTGCACAAAATAAACGAAAACGTGGAAAATCAGAGTTTTAAATTTTTACAAACCATATACCCGGATCATCCTTTATGCACAATTATTAATTAAACGAAAAGACAAAGAATAAAATCATACCCTTGAAGATTCGAGTTTCCTCAGGTACAAGTTCACCTCTAAATCCTTTCGCGTTCAACTTGAATCCACCGGATTTGGTTCCTTCCTTTGATCAATGTTAGTCACCCAAGTGTTTGGCCTCTAGAGGTGATCCACTAAAGAAGAAGAAGGATTCAAGAAGATTGATATTTGGCAAAACCCTAGTTTTTCTATCTCTCATAGAAAGGGTGTACTCTCCCAACTATTGGAATTATGTATTCTATGAAAACGTTAACAACCCCTTCACCCATAATAAGACTCCTCTTATTTATAGATATAGACAACCCTCCTTAACAATTAAGGAATTGTGTTTATTTTAATTAATTAAACTCCTTTAATTAATTAGGCTCCTAATCTTATTAGGAATAATTAATTAAAATCTTTTAATTAATTTACCTCCTAATCTTATTAGAAATATATGAGAGCACTTTTATTAATTAATTTCCAAACTCCTTCAGGAATTAAATAATAATAATAATAAGACTCCTCTTATTAATTTATATTTAATATTTCTAAAATATTAAATAATAAATATTAAGCTATTTTATTTATTCTATCACCATAGATTAAATTAAATATACTTAACTTATTATTACGATTATGCCATTAACTTCTTAAATAATTATTCTTCCTTTTATGGTGTGACCCTTTAGGTTCTCCATATTAAACCGGTTGTGAATAAATCAATTAGAACAATTCTAATCTTATTTAAATAAATAAATTAAATTATTAATTTATTTAAATAAATAATATTTATTCTACAATAGGGATAAGCCTCCCTATCGATTAACGACTTTTCAGATAATATAAATTTCGACATTAATCATAAAAGAACCTTTGAGTAAATAGTTACCGTACAATTCAATCCTTCTACCATACAATGTCCCAATTAAATATAAGACATGGAATTACTGTCAAGTCTTATTTTATTTAATTATATTTTTTTCGACTCTTAAATGCACAACTCTAAATAATGCAAATTAAAAACTCCTTTCTAATTTCATTCTACATTGGCCAAGGACTACTGGGTTATCATTTATCGAATCACATATGACATTTCTCTTCTTTTACTAGAAGTGGTAGATTCTTTATTGATCATACATTATCTCAATGTACAACTTAATATACCCAAGCATACCCTTTGATATACCCTAAGGGTCTTAAGGAATAAGTCAAAGTATAACTCATCATACACAAGATACTATGATGATCTCAAGTCCAAGGATCACTTGTACTACTATCACTACAGGAATTCCTATTGACAGGCAAGTAAAACTCCATTAGGTATTCCTTAGCGAGCCACGTTCAGTTAACTTATTCTCTAATAAGCTCCTACATACTTGCTTTAGTGTCTCCACACAAATGATCATGAGATCAATCATCCTCATCCAATGAGCAAGCAACGTATGTACCAATCTATCCGGATTCACTAATCTCCAATTTAGTAATCCAACGATTGGGAACTATTTTAGTTTTAAGCTTTCTAAGAATTTAGATCTCATTAGAATGATCATCATCATTATTCTAAATGCATTGCTTAAAACTATGGGTTTATCACATATTATAAAACAGTATCATGTAGATAATTAAAAGCCTTTAATAAATTAATATTTTTTATTAATAAATGAATAAGATTGCTACAAAGTATATGCTTTATCATCAAACATGATTGTCTTGTGTGCATACTACTTTCAGAACATACCTTGAAAGTTCTATAATATTTGGACAAAAACTCGATTTATGAAAAATATTGCAAGATCATGCTGTTTTAGGCTCTTTAAAAATAGTAAATCAAGTTAGAAAATTCTGGAAAAATTGGTGATCCTCTGGAGATCATGTTCTATCCGATTCCAGAAAAGAAAAGTTTTTAGAATTGCTTTGGTATTTTTCATGTAAATGGTTGTGTTGTGAATAAATGGGTAAAATAGTTTATGTGATGTCAAAAATGGCAAAAATATAATTTTAATGTTTGGAAACCCTAAAAATGTTGTATTCTGATTTGTGGAGGGTATGTTGGTAATTTTTGATGAGATGTTATATTTATGGCATTTTAGGGTTGTTAAATAAAGTAATTAGTAAAGGTTAAACAATTATAATAATTTTTTTATTAGTATAATAAATGATTAAAATATTATTAAGATATTAATAATATTAGATTAAGATATTATTAGGTAATTAATAATATTTAGATTAAAATTGGATTTAAAATATTATTAAATGATTAATAATATTAGATTAAAGTTAAATTAAAATATTATTAAATGACTAATAATATTAGATAATTATTTAAAATATTATAAAATGCTTAATAATATTATTTAAGGATTAAAATATTATTAAATGATTAATAACATTATGAAGTGAATAAGATATTATTAAATAATTAATAATATTAGATAATAATATTATTAAATGATTAATAATATTAGATTTAAGTTAAATTAAATGATTAATAATGTTAAGTAAGTGGATAAGATATTATTAAATGATTAATAATATTATGAGTTGAGTAAGATGTTATTAAATGATTAATAATACTTGTGAATGAATAAAATATTATTAAGTGGTTAATAATATTGAAAAAGGAATAAAATATTATTAACTGATTAATAATGTTAAGAAATGATAAAATATTATTTGATTATATGATAATAATATTATCAAGGAATGATAATATTACTAATGAGTTAATGTATTATTTGATTATGTGATTATATGTTTAGATAAATTATTATGAAATAATAGATAAGATATGTGATGCTAATTGAGCGATCGATCTTATTAATGATAGATCTTTCAAAAGAAGTTAAATTAAATTTCATAACAGTAGTCAACCGATTAGGCAAGTTCCCTTACTCAAACTCAAGTTATTATTTTTTCAGTATGTTAGTGGATAATTATTGTTTATTATTCCACATCTATGATTATTATTGAATATTCGTAATTATTGCAAGTTCCCTAACTCAAACTCGAGTTATTATTTTTCAAGCATGTTAGTGGATAATTATTGTTGATTATTTCACATCTATGATTATTATTGAATATTCGCATTTATTGCAAGTTTCCTAACTCAACTTGAGTTATTATTTTTCAAAGCATGATTAGTGGATAACTATTGTTGACTATTCACATCCATAAAGATTATTGTTATTCGCACATAGTGCAATTGATTTCTTGTTTCATTATTTGAACTGTGAAATAAATTTAAAGTTCTTTTATTCATGAACTGTTTACGAACCATGTCTCAGCTAATTATTTTGACTAGACTAACAATTGATGAATCGTTCTATTATTTGAACTAAGTTGTTATTGAAAGATTTATGCCATTTATTCCGGCTATATCAATTTTAATATTATATGTTGAAATCATAACATTTCTTTAAAAGCAATCCAAACCATATTGTTGTGGTACGGACTCATGATGTAAGACTGAGATGAACAACCCTTATAAAAAGGGGAATTTTATTATCGGGCATCCTACCCTTGCGCTATTATTGAGTATTATGCATAATCACGGGTACAATGAGGCTGATCCCCTTATGTACTTGAAGAAGGGTATGATTTTATCTTTACGTTTAACTTATACTCTTAAAGTATTAAATCAGTAAATGAATTGTTAATTCCTCGAGTATTTTTTTAATCTATTTGTGATCACTCAGCATGAAATCTGGGAATTTCCCACCCTATTGAATATTATTACAACATTGTTAATTCTTCATAATCAAATTGATATTGTAGAATCCTTGAAAGAATTTATTATCTTTCATTCTTGATATGTTATTCAGCATGGAATACAAGAAAATTATTGATATTGAAAATGATTTATTATTCAGCTACCTCAAACTCTTTTGAATATTGTTGACATTCTAGAAAGTTAGACTCTTCTTCTATATCCTTTATTAGACGATTTAACTTGCGGAGAAAACTAGTTGTTCACCCTTGCTTAAAACAAAATATTTCAGCTAAAGCCGAGGTAGCCGAAAGTTCCAAGAAGAGCAAAGGAAAAGAGAAGGCGACCAAGTAGGATCTTTAAAGTACTGTTTAATTATGTTATCTTATGTAATTAATTATATAAATTTTTTGTGTATCTAAGGGTATGCATTTAAATTAAGGTTTGATAAACCTGGGATAATGTTATTTTTGTATTAAGAAATGGTTTGGATGATGTAATTCATAAGAATGGGTAGTTAGATGTGATGTGTATGATGGATCGTGAGCACCAAACCCATGGTTAGGGAACCTGGATTTGAGGGCGTCATAGGTTGGTATCAAAGTTGTAGGTTATAAACCTTAGGTGGGGAAAAAGCCTTGGGAATATAACCATAAAAAAGATAGAAAACTCATTTAGAGTTCTAAGTGATGGATTGAGAAAATTCATCAATAGTAAGATATGTAGATACTTAGTGTTTATGGATTGTGTTTATAGGTGAAGTATTGATTAAAGTTGTTTAAAAATAATTGTAGGATGTTAAAAGATGATGAGAATAGGGAATAGAAGGAGATAAAACTCATGGAGAGTTTTCTTGGAGAATTAGTAGCGTTATGAAATATATTTTCCTTTCATACAATGAATTTATGTTTTATTGTGAGATATTAATGGAATTTATTTGTTGTATTATGGTTGTAGGAAGTCAGAAATAACATAACATAATAATACCATGGAAGAGGAAACATGTGACATACATGTGATGTACGAAACTCCCCGAATAGTCGAGCCCGCTTTGGTGGTAGCACTAGCTGAGGAGGAGACGGAGTCCGAGTGGGAATCTGCGACGAAGGGCTTCTTTCAGATATGGGCGTGTTTGAGTAACTTAGTAATTCAGAAGTCTGAGAAGGAGAATAAGATCAAGGAGTTGGAGGCGAAAGTTTGAGACCTTCAAATTAGTAAAGAAATGATACAAGAATGTTGGGAGGATGAAGTTAGGAATCGATTAAGGTTGGAAGATCAAATGGAACCCCTAAAAGAGAAGCTAAGGAAGACAAGTGAAGGAAGTGGACAAAAGAAAGGTGAAGTATGAGCGGTATAACCTTTTTAAGTAAGATAATATGTTAGTAATATAGTATCGTAGACGATAGATAGATATATATGTAACGCCCCGAAATCTGGTCTATCTTCACACCCGAATTTCGTACGTCACGAGTACATCATTCATCTAACATACAACACTATATACTGAAATATAACAACATACACTATCAAATCCCAGGTTCTGGAAACCTTATAACCTCTTTCATTACAAATAATGAAAAATACATTATTTATTTCATCTTACAAGAGTGACTTTTATCCGCCACCAAGGATACATAATAGTTCATTAACTAGTCTATAGTTCAGTTTTATCTTTCTACATTACAAGTCTTCATTTGATCTTCTCCCTCATTCACATTCTGAATGGCACTTCATCTGGATACCGTCAACTTGATCTTTACGGGATCCTTAAGTTCTTCTAACCTCGTTCGCTAAAAATGTTTTTCATTTAAAAGCAAGTGTGAGTATTCATGTGACAACCCCAAAATAGGTTCATTCCATCCAACCTATTCTGAGTCGCCAAATACATGGTACAGAAAACAACTACAACTTTATTACAACAATTGTCGTGCAAAATACAACAACACATATGCTGTGAGTTTGGATACAAATATATACCAAATGTGACTCATGTTCCAACCGTGGACATCACCTCACAATAACACCTTACATAAAGGTATAGTCAAAAACTGTTTTAGAAATTAGAATCTTTGGGAAGTGATCAAGAAAACCTTCGTACATGGGAGGCCACGCATCTAGATTATGATAGATATCATATGGCCACAGAATTATCCTTGGTTGACCCAATAGACCCCAAAGAAAAACGAGAAGATTACTATCATATTCTTCCCAATGGTGAGTCTTCTCTTGACTTATCATTATCTCCACTGTCTCTAATTGAGAATTATACTTCAAACAAACACCAAGATTATATAGGTAGTGCCCATAGATATACTCAGCAAGTGGATGAGCACAACCCTGTCTTATGATGACACGAGGTTGTATGTCATTAGACATCTTGTATGATAGTAACAAAACACCCTTCCAACGTTGGGTTCGCCTCACCCTATTTTCTTCACCAAATATAACTACTAAATGATGACCACCGTTCTATTCCCTTGTTACCCCCGCTCGACCCAGCTACACTCTTATTACCTGAAAGGAATTGTGAAGCAAAAGGGTGAGCACAACTAGCTCAGTAAAGAATATCATGACTAAAGATAATTCAATTATCAATAGCCTTCATCAACAATAAATCAGAGATTTAGAACATATGGTAAATGATAAAAATTTCAACCATAGTTGCAGCGGAACGAGCAATCCATTAGAAGAGTCAAATAGACTATAAAGTCTATTATCTTCTCCATGTTAAAAATCCACCAACAATATTTTATCCATGTAACATCACTCAACAGTTCCTTTCCACAATCATATGAATAACTCATAATCATAATTGTGACTATAAATTTTTCTTCGCACTCAGGACGAAGAATATTTTCATCACCTGTCTTTACCTGAAACATCAAAGATCATGGTTATACCAAATCACAGTTCCTGTTTATAATCATACTAACAAATCCATCTTTGCACTACGGGCCAAAGATATTCATCAACAAACCATCTTTGCACTACGGGCCAAAGATATTCAACAACAGTTCATCTTTGCACTACAGGCCAAAGATATTCATCAACAGGCCATCTTTGCACTACATGCCAAAGATATTCATCAACAATTCATATTTGCACTACAGACCAAATATATTCATATCTCAAAGAAATATATAATCATTTCAGAATTTATATAAACAATAATTATAACCATGTTGATCAATTCACCTTTGCACTTAAGCTTAAGATATTCAATTATAAATTCAATGGTCATGATCATACCAGTCACAATTCAACTTTGCACTACAGGCCAAAGAGAACCCTAGTCATGATCATACCAATAATCTACCCATCTTTACACTCCAGTGAAAGAGAATTTCAACATCAGGGTTATAAAAATGTTATATATGATGATAAAAATAATATGATCAACATATAGTTTTAATCTCAAGAGTAATATTCGTAACTCATGAATAGTAACCCCGACACAAAAGATAGAAATTCTACAATAAAATTCATACCAATATTTCGGTATAATGATATTGAAAGAATAACATTACTTAAATTTATAAACAATTTATTTTAATTATTTACACTTTACTAATTAATGCATTTAATCATCATAAAATATCAACTCTTACAATTTCATCATCAATAACCAAAACCCTCATCAAAAATCTGCATATACCTCATATAGGATTCTCAAGCCATAAAATCCTATTTTCTAATTTTCTTTCTTCACAAAACATATTTAATTCATTTACTCATAACTAGACCATTTTCATGAAAAATATCAAATCAGTTCCAAAAATATTTCTTTTCTGAGATTTAGCATAATATAGTCCAATATTGAACATATATTTTTCTCAGAATTTTTAAAACTCATTTACTATTTTTCATATGGCCAAAACCACCGAATATTTAGACATTTATCAAAAATTATACTTTTGTCCAAAAATTCTAAAATTTACAGAGTATACTTCTATCATACACATGTACTCCCAATAAAAATTTCATCAATTTTGGAGTTAACCACAAGGAATTATAAGCGGTTACTTTTAAAATAGTCTTTTCTCATAAAATTCATAACTCTCAATCTATACATCCAAAAATCACCATTTTTGGACACAATCAAGAAAACTCATCAAAATATCATTTTGAATTTTTCCAGAATTTTTGAAGATCAGAAAAATTACAAAACTGAAAATCATAACAACCCTTAAAATCCATTACTATCCCTTACAATCCCTTACCTCAAAAGAGCAGTACTTCTGACTGGATATCGGATATGATGTTGAAGAAAGCTTGCACTGATGAATAGCAACTCACCAAGTATCTAAAAACTCACAAAATATGCTTCATAATATAGAGAGAGAAAGAGAGAAAGCTTATGTTTCTGGTGTAATTTTCAATTTTAACTTAGCCCTCTATTTATAGGAAAATTTTGGTAGGTTTGACCTGCAACCTGATGGCTTTACCTGCTACTATTCCCACCCACCACATTTGAAATATAATTCAGCACATTTCTTCACCAACCACAAGTGGAGCCCACCAATTCTTGAATTTTCCACCAAAATGATAAACTCCGAAAATTCAACAATTTCTGAACCAGTCATCTCGTAAAATTCATAATAAATCATACGTTCATTTTTAACGGTTCAAAATTTGTGGGCATATACTCAACTTATATATGTATAACATATCCAAAAATTACCACGATCCAACGGTCGGATTAAAAATTATAACCCCCGCAAAATATCTCAAAAACCCTGATTTTTAATACCTCCATTCCGACAAAAATACGGATAAAAATCTCAACATTAACTCCTTCATTTTTTAACCACAAAAATATATCCCTCATTTATATCCACATAAAATAAATATTTTCTTATCATATGAGTCAATAATTAATTATTCACAAATAATATTACAGAATCACATTTATGACAACCAGGCCGTTCTCAGGAAAGAGGGGGCTTTCCAATAAGGATTTTTCCTTACTGGCGCGCAATTAGATGACCAAATCTCTCCTTAGACAGAACTTTCTAGACATTGCCAATAATGCTATCTAATAATACTATTCAAATAATATGAATTATTGATCTGATAATGGGAAATACTGTGCAGCAACAATTATTGAACAACAATAATACAAAATTTCAACGTAGCAATTATTGAATCAATAAAATAAAATATTGAACAGTAATTACTGTAACAATTATTGAGTAGTGCCTTCTTACGTAAGAATCAATAATTTCAAAAATACTATGCAATACCGTGTGCTACTGTGCAATAACGCGTATTACTGTATTTTAACCACCGGGTATTCCAACAGTGTTAACGGTAACAACTACGCCGTTATTTGTAAAAACTCAAATTTGTCGTTTTCTTCACCCGACAGTTATTCTGTTATGGGGCCCACAAATGGCTGCGCCGTCGTACGAATATTCCCCGACAGAAAGAATATTCCACGACCAAACGAATATTCCCCAACAATAATGATTATTTTATAACCACTTGCTTATTTTGAAAAAAAATCATATTTCACTCATAACTTTAAATTTTTATCAATTTAACCATTTACTGAATAGTAATTATAAGAAAAATTGAATACTTTTATTTCATAAAATTCGGGGTCTTACAATTCAATTGTCCAGCAAATCATAAAAGTTGAGCAAACAACTTCAAGAGTTTAAATATTTCTTCAGAACTTCTATAACCGAACAATGGTTATAAAGCAGCTTGAATAATAGGAATAGTCCTGATTCCTATCATCTTAAAACATCTGTCACTTTTATTTTGAAATACTTTCATTCCTCTACCTTTTTCATACACATCCTGTCTGGCTAGAATCATTAGCACAGACTTAACAATAACGGTTCATGTATAAATAGAGCATACTTATATTGAACAGTCAATCATAGAACTGTTCATATCATAGAAACACCGAAGTGTTCAAATTGTGGCACAAGGCCTCATACATACTACTACCTTGTACATACATCGCACATATACACATAGACAAGACTTCTTAAGTTCAACATCTGAGAAGTTTAAAAAACTAGCATTCATATAATATGAATGAAGTTAGAAAACTTGCCTTACGCCCAGCTACAGCTTACGCTGAACTGCTCATTCCAATTCCTATATAACACATAAGGAGAAAACATAAACACCAATTAGTTATATATTGAACTTACGTATTGGTTTACTTAACTTTACTTCTTAGGGTTTGCGTTCTTTGCAATATAAGTTTATGCGACTAACTTTCTTTACCAATTTACGGCTTAATGACATACGGAGATGTCTTACTCATACGTTCATCATCTTTGATGATTTATGAAATAACCCGGGTCAAATCCCAAGTCCGGAACAAATCTTGGGTCAAATCCCAAGTCCGAATCGAATCAAATCAATCAAAATAAGGCCTCAAATCACTGACCCAATAGTATCTTCTTGGGTCATCGTAGCCCATCAGGCTCACCCAAAAGGTCATGGCTTGAAGGTACTATTGGTAGTAACTTATTTCCTTACTGGGGTGTTACAAACTCCCCCACTTAAATTTCTGACGTCCCCGTCAGAACCGATCATACACACGACCCAAAGATCTTTGCCTCTCTAGCCATTATGGGATAATACCGACTGGCTTCGTGTCCCCACCTCTGGACCTCCATCGTGGGATAATATCATCAACCTTCGTGTCCCCACCTCCGGTAACCCGATCGGATGACCCGACCCGAGCTTTCAAGAGTCGGCTTTGTTACCATATGAAACAACCCGGGTCAAATCCCAAGTCCGGAACAAATCTCGGGTCAAATCCCAAGTCCGAATCGAATCAAATCCATCAAAATAAGGCCTCAAACCACTGGCCCAATAGTATCTTCTTGGGTCATCGTAGCCCACCACAAGCTCACCCAAAAGGACATGACTTGAAAGTTGTATTGGTAGTAACTTATTTCCATACTGGGGTGTTACAATTTATATTCTTATCTGACTCACATTCGGCTTTCATTAATCTTATTACCGTTCATTACGGCTTTCTTGATAATTCATATCTTATTTAATACTTTCGTTATCCATTACATGAACCCCATGTTCATTACTCGTTCTTAGTGTCGAAGCCATATCGATCGTTGTATGCTAAGACCGATCGTCCATCGCAACAACATTGCGTTCAGAGCGTCTATACGCTTCACACTTATATCTCATTATCATAACATAACATCGAAATGTTATTCATTACCCTCGTCACTCAACGTCTAAGGAATCACAATTATAGCAATTCATCACGTTCGTTCATCGCGACCACGGTCCCCGGATATCGGTTATGTAACCCGCGTTTATATTCTTCGTCTTTTCATTACGTTTAATCTTTCCGTTCAATCTTTACTACAGGTTTAATTCACTTGATTAAGTGTTACATTAGTTGGACATTATGTTCTTTATCTTCCCTTATGTTCCCCCAAGAGTTGAGCAATTAAAAGCACTTCTCTTACTTTTCCTTCGCACTGGCGCTGCGGCGCCACCCTCTCCTTTAACTCTTGCAACGCGGTGCGAGTTAGCAGTACCTGGCTCTCTGGTCTGGCGCTGCAGCGCTACCTTACAAGGCATGACTGGCGCCGCGGCACCAAGCCCTAACCTTAGAAAATTTCTTTAAGTGTTAAATTAATTTGAGACGCCTACTTCCCGATCTCATAACTTATTCGTTATAACTCGGAACGAGGTCATTCCAAAGCCATTCTCTTCCTTATCTTACGTACTTCAATCCCCCTCAGACAGAACTTCATTCTGTATCCGTTAACGTGCCATTCGATTGGCTTGATCTTCACCCTTCGTTCATTTTTACGCTTTTAATGTTCTTCGCTCACTCTTCTGTAATTCGGTCTTCCGAACTCGGAACTCGTTCGTTCTTGAGTCCATGACTCACATTTTCTACATTCTCTTACTTTCTTGTGAAACCCTAAATGTTCGGGTTCATTTACTAACTTTCTAATTCTCGTTTGTCTTTTACAAAATTTTGCCATAACTTCGTTATAGCTACGTTTTAATCCGTTCTTCATGATCGTTTCTACTGTTCCTAACCAAGCAATAAGCATCGAACTTATACGCGATGGTTTTAAACTTTTTCATCAACAACAATTAAACTATAATGGTTTTAAATTTGTCCATCAACAACGTTCTTCGGGTTCTTCGCGTGTTCTTCGTTCGTTCTTCATTTTAATCGATATTTTGGATTACGATTCCACTTTTTATTGGAATTTGATGTTATAAAATACTATTCCTTACTTATTTCACCTACTCGTTCATATAATCCACTCGGATCGTTCAAAATCCTCATGAATCTTATACTTCCTTAAAATTTACAAACTAAACTTCTAATTCTTATTTCTTTATTTTCTTATGATTTCAACCATATGAAATCATTACTATCATCTTTTACTCCTTATTCTTATTAAGTTATGTTTTAAACATATTAAACTTAAAAAAAATATTAGAAGAGACTAGGGTTCGGATTACCGTTCTTCTTTAATCTTCTCCCGTCGGACAAAGTTTGTACACGGGCTAGCCTTTCCTCCTTTTCCTCCTCCCATCCGAACTCTCTCTCTCTCTCTCAAGTGTCTTAGGATTTTCAAAATCCCAAAACAATGAAATGAGCTTCCTATTTATAGAAAACCAAAGTTAGGGATAGTTTAGTCATTTTGCCCCCTTAACCTCCTTACTATTCCTATGATTAACCACCAAGTTTACTTAGCCATTAAGTCTTCTTAACCCTTAAGTTTACTTACTCATTAAGTTTACTTAGCCCTTAAGCATAAGTGTAAGACCCCGAATTTTATGAAATAAAAGTATGCAATTTTTCTTATAATTACTATTCAGTAAATAGTTAAATTGATAAAAGTTTAAAGTTATGGGTGAAATATGAATTTTTTTCAAAATAAGCAAGTGGTTATAAAATAATCATTGTTGTCGGGGAATATTCGTTTGGTCGTGGAATATTCTTTCTGTCGGAGAATATTCGTACGACGGCGCAGCTATTTGTGGGCCCCATAACGAATAACTGTCGGGTGAAGGAAAACGACAAATTTGAGTTTTTACAAATAACGGCGTAGTTGTTACCGTTAACACTGTTGGAATACCCGGTGGTTAAAATACAGTAATACGCGTTATTGCACAGTAGCACACGGTATTGCATAGTATTTTTGAAATTATTGATTCTTACGTAAGAAGGCACTACTCAATAATTGTTACAGTAGTTACTGTTCAATATTTTATTTTATTGATTCAATAATTGTTGCGTTGATATTTTATATTATTGTTGTTTCAATAATTGTTGCTGCACAGTATTTTCCTTTATCAGATCAATAATTCATATTATTTGAATAATATTATTAGATAACATTATTGTCAATGTCTAGAAAGTTCTGTCTAAGGAGAGGTTTGGTCATCTAATTGCGCGCCAGTAAGGAGAAATTCTTATTGGAAAGCCCCCTCTTTCCTAGGAACGGCCTGGTTGTCATAAATGTGATTCTGTAATATTATTTGTGAATAATTAATTATTGATTCATATGATAAGAAAATATTTATTTTATGTGGATATAAATGAGGAATATATTTTTGTGGTTAAAAATGAAGGAGTTAATGTTGAGGTTTTTATCAGTATTTTTATCGGAATGGAGGTATTAAAAATCAGGGTTTTTGAGATATTTTGCGGGGGTTATAATTTTTAATCCGACCGTTGGATCGTGGTAATTTTTGGATATGTTATACATATATAAGTTGAGTATATGCTCACAAATTTTGAACCGTTAAAAATGAACGTATGATTTATTATGAATTTTACAAGATGACTGGTTCAGAAATTGTTGAATTTTTGGAGTTTATCATTTTGGTGGAAAATTCTAGAATTGGTGGGCCCCACTTGTGATTGGTGAAGAAATGTGCTGAATTATATTTCAAATGTGGTGGGTGGGAATAGTAGCAGGTAAAGCCATCAGGTTGCAGGTCAAACCTACTAAAATTTTCCTATAAATAGAGGGCTAAGTTAGAATTGAAAATCACACCAGAAACATAAGCTTTCTCTCTTTCTCTCTCTATATTATGAAGTATATTTTGTGAGTTTTTAGATACTTGGTGAGTTGCTATTCATTAGTGCAAGTTTCCTTCAGCATCATATCCGATATCCAGTCAGAAGTACTGCTCTTTTGAGGTAAGGGATAGTAAGGGATAGTAAGGGATAGTAAGGGATATTAAGGGATTTTAAGGGTTGTTATGATTTTCAGTTTCGTAATTTTTCTGGTCTTCAAAAATTCTGAAAAAATTTAAAATGATATTTTGATGAGTTTTCTTGATTGTGTCCAAAAATAGTGATTTTTGGATGTATAGATTGAGGGTTATGAATTTTATGAGAAAAGACTATTTTAGAAGTAACAGCTTATAATTCCTTGTGGTTAACTCCAAAATTGATGAAATTTTTATTGGGAGTACATGTATATGATAGAAGTATACTCTGTAAATTTCAGAATTTTTTAGACAAAAGTACAATTTTTGATAAATGTCTAAATATTCGGCTATTTTGGCTATATGAAAAATAGTAAATGACTTTTAAAAATTCTGAGAAAAATATATGTTCAATATGGGACTATATTATGCTAAATCTCAGAAAAGAAATATTTTTGGAACGGATTTGGTATTTTTCATGAAAATAGTCTAGTTATGAGAAAATGAATTAAATATGTTTTGTGAAGAAAGAAAATTAAAAAATAGGATTTTATGGCTTGAGAATCCTATATGAGGTATATGCAGATTTTTTTGATGAGGGTTTTGGTTATTGATGATGAAATTGTAAGAGTTGGCATTTTATGATGATTAAATACATTAATTAGTAAAGTGTAAATAATTAAAATAAACTGTTTATAAATTTAAGTAATGTTATTCTTTCAATATCATTATACCGAAATATTGGTATGGATTTTATTGTGGAATTTCTACCTTTTTGTGTCGAGTTTACTATTTATGAGTTACTATTCACGAGTTACTAATCATGAGTTACTATTCACGAGTTACTATTCACGAGTTACTATTCACGATAAAAATTGGTTTCTTTTTCTAACCAAATTATAGTTGAGTTATGAATATTACTCTTGAGATTAAAACTATGTATTGATTATATTGATTTTATCATCATATATAACATTTTTATAACCCTGATGTTGAAATTCTCTTTCACTGGAGTGTAAAGATGGGTAGATTATTGGTATGATCATGACTAGGGTTCTCTTTGGCCTGTAGTGCAAAGTTGAATTGTGACTGGTATGATCATGACCATTGAATTTATAATTGAATATCTTAAGCTTAAGTGCAAAGGTGAATTGATCAACATGGTTATAATTATTGTTTATATAAATTCTGAAATGATTATATATTTCTTTGAGATATGAATATATTTGGCCTGTAGTGCAAATATGAATTGTTGATGAATATCTTTGGCATGTAGTGCAAAGATGGCCTGTTGATGAATATCTTTGGCCTTTAGTGCAAAGATGAACTGTTGTTGAATATCTTTGGCCCGTAGTGCAAAGATGGTTTGTTGATGAATATCTTTGGCCCATAGTGCAAAGATGGATTTGTTAGTATGATTATAAACAGGAATTGTGATTTGGTATAACCATGATCTTTGATGTTTCAGGTAAAGACAGGTGATGAAAATATTCTTCGTCCTGGGTGCGAAGAAAAATTTATAGTCACAATTATGATTATGAGTTATTCATATGATTGTGGAAAGGAACTGTTGAGTGATGTTATATGGATAAAATATTGTTGGTGGATTTTTAACATGGAGAAGATAATAGACTTTATAGTCTATTTGACTCTTCTAATGGATTGCTCGTTCCGCTGCAACTATGGTTGAAATTTTTATCATTTACCATATGTTCTATATCTCTGATTTATTGTTGATGAAGGCTATTGATAATTGAATTATCTTTAGTCATGATATTCTTTACTGAGCTAGTTGTGCTCACCCTTTTGCTTCACAATTCCTTTCAGGTAATAAGAGTGTAGCTGGGTCGAGCGGGGGTAACAAGGGAATAGAACGGTGGTCATCATTTAGTAGTTATATTTGGTGAAGAAAATAGGGTGAGGCGAACCCAACGTTGGAAGGGTGTTTTGTCACTATTATACAAGATGTCTAATGACATACAACCTCGTGTCATCATAAGACAGGGTTGTGCTCATCCACTTACTGAGTATATCTATGGGCACTACCTATATAATCTTGGTATTTGTTTGAAGTATAATTCTCAATTAGAGACAGTGGAGATAATGATAAGTCAAGAGAAGACTCACCATTGGGAAGAATATGATAGTAATCTTCTCGTTTTTCTTTGGGGTCTATTGGGTAAACCAAGGATAATTCTGTGGCCATATGATATCTATCATAGCCTAGACGCATGGCCTCCCATGTACGAAGGTTTCCTTGAGCACTTCCCAAATATTCTAATTTCTAAAACAATTTTTGACTATACCTTTATGTAAGGTGTCATTATGTGGTGATGTCTACGGTTGGAACATGAGTCATATTTGGTATATATTTGTATCCAAACTCACAGCATATGTGTTGTTGTATTTTGCACGACAATTGTTGTAATAAAGTTATAGTTATTTTCTGTACCATGTATTTGGCGACTCAGAATGGGTTGGGTGGAATGGACCTATTTTGGGGTCGTCACAGTTGGTATCAGAGCTTAGGGATATGATCTCTGGCGGAGATCGGGGAATACAACTAGGAGGGGAGAGATGAGTAAATCCTTCGCTAGTGTGTCCTACCTAAGCTTATTTGTTGGTTAGTCATAATATTGGGATATTATGTGATATGTTAATTTGTTTAATTAACCCTTATTTTATGGCAGTATTTGAGAATGGCAGCTGAGAATGCTAACAATGGAGTGAATGAGACTGTGGGGATACCTCTAATCACTAACCATGATAATGTGATGTCAGACGAAGAAGGAATTAGAGATATCTATGTGGTGAGTGAAGAATTGATAGTTACACCCGAGATAGTCGCAGAGGTAACAGCTGAGTCTGAGGAAGAAGAGGAAGAAGAAGTACCAGAGGAGAGTTTATTAGAGGTATTATATGATCAAAATGTAGAATTTCAAAATCGTATTCATGAGTTAGAAGAGCAGGCAGAAGAACGACAGGCGGTCGTGGAACAAAAGGATGCAACAATTCAAGCTTGTGTTACCCGATATGTGATGCTTGAACAGAAGCATTCTTTGGCAGAGTATAAGATGATAAAAATGGAATCTGAGCTGAAAGAAGAAAAAATTGAACGAGTGAGAATAAGTGATGCATGGGCAAAAGCCGCACGACACGTGGATATTGTGGAAAGAGATGTTCGATCTAAGAAGGCTAAAATAGATGATATGAATTTCTCTTTTTGGAAAGCAATTGGGAGAACCCAACATCGAGTTTTGAATTACCCTGTACATAGCGGTCAACCTGAATCCGATATGGATCGAAGATTGATGATTCAGATCATGAATGAGGAGTACGAAGAGGCAGTTGAGGGAGGAATATGTCCTATAGAAAGGTATATTCCAACGGTAATGATGACGCCAAATGCTGCTCCAGACAAGTCAAAGCCGAGTAGTTCGAGGGATGGCGGTTGTCATGACTTCCCAACAAATGAGGAACCCAAATGAAGTTATCATGGGAGAAGAGCAATGGAGAAATCATGATGATCTGAGAGATAGAATCTGAAATGGAAGCAAGGTATTCTCAACTCTTCGAAATACCAGGTACGTAAATTTCGGGGACGAAATTTCATAAGGAGGGGAGATTGTAAGACCCCGAATTTTATGAAATAAAAGTATGCAATTTTTCTTATAATTACTATTCAGTAAATAGTTAAATTGATAAAAGTTTAAAGTTATGGGTGAAATATGAATTTTTTTCAAAATAAGCAAGTGGTTATAAAATAATCATTGTTGTCGGGGAATATTCGTTTGGTCGTGGAATATTCTTTCTGTCGGAGAATATTCGTACGACGGCGCAGCTATTTGTGGGCCCCATAACGAATAACTGTCGGGTGAAGGAAAACGACAAATTTGAGTTTTTACAAATAACGGCGTAGTTGTTACCGTTAACACTGTTGGAATACCCGGTGGTTAAAATACAGTAATACGCGTTATTGCACAGTAGCACACGGTATTGCATAGTATTTTTGAAATTATTGATTCTTACGTAAGAAGGCACTACTCAATAATTGTTACAGTAGTTACTGTTCAATATTTTATTTTATTGATTCAATAATTGTTGCGTTGATATTTTATATTATTGTTGTTTCAATAATTGTTGATGCACAGTATTTTCCTTTATCAGATCAATAATTCATATTATTTGAATAATATTATTAGATAACATTATTGTCAATGTCTAGAAAGTTCTGTCTAAGGAGAGGTTTGGTCATCTAATTGCGCGCCAGTAAGGAGAAATTCTTATTGGAAAGCCCCCTCTTTCCTGGGAACGGCCTGGTTGTCATAAATGTGATTCTGTAATATTATTTGTGAATAATTAATTATTGATTCATATGATAAGGAAATATTTATTTTATGTGGATATAAATGAGGAATATATTTTTGTGGTTAAAAATGAAGGAGTTAATGTTGAGGTTTTTATCAGTATTTTTATCGGAATGGAGGTATTAAAAATCAGGGTTTTTGAGATATTTTGCGGGGGTTATAATTTTTAATTCGACCGTTGGATCGTGGTAATTTTTGGATATGTTATACATATATAAGTTGAGTATATGCTCACAAATTTTGAACCGTTAAAAATGAACGTATGATTTATTATGAATTTTACAAGATGACTGGTTCAGAAATTGTTGAATTTTTGGAGTTTATCATTTTGGTGGAAAATTCTAGAATTGGTGGGCCCCACTTGTGATTGGTGAAGAAATGTGCTGAATTATATTTCAAATGTGGTGGGTGGGAATAGTAGCAGGTAAAGCCATCAGGTTGCAGGTCAAACCTACTAAAATTTTCCTATAAATAGAGGGCTAAGTTAGAATTGAAAATCACACCAGAAACATAAGCTTTCTCTCTTTCTCTCTCTATATTATGAAGTATATTTTGTGAGTTTTTAGATACTTGGTGAGTTGCTATTCATTAGTGCAAGTTTCCTTCAGCATCATATCCGATATCCAGTCAGAAGTACTGCTCTTTTGAGGTAAGGGATAGTAAGGGATAGTAAGGGATAGTAAGGGATATTAAGGGATTTTAAGGGTTGTTATGATTTTCAGTTTCGTAATTTTTCTGGTCTTCAAAAATTTTGGAAAAATTTAAAATGATATTTTGATGAGTTTTCTTGATTGTGTCCAAAAATAGTGATTTTTGGATGTATAGATTGAGGGTTATGAATTTTATGAGAAAAGACTATTTTAGAAGTAACAGCTTATAATTCCTTGTGGTTAACTCCAAAATTGATGAAATTTTTATTGGGAGTACATGTATATGATAGAAGTATACTCTGTAAATTTCAGAATTTTTTAGACAAAATTACAATTTTTGATAAATGTCTAAATATTCGGCTATTTTGGCTATATGAAAAATAGTAAATGACTTTTAAAAATTCTGAGAAAAATATATGTTCAATATGGGACTATATTATGCTAAATCTCAGAAAAGAAATATTTTTGGAACGGATTTGGTATTTTTCATGAAAATAGTCTAGTTATGAGAAAATGAATTAAATATGTTTTGTGAAGAAAGAAAATTAAAAAATAGGATTTTATGGCTTGAGAATCCTATATGAGGTATATGCAGATTTTTTTGATGAGGGTTTTGGTTATTGATGATGAAATTGTAAGAGTTGGCATTTTATGATGATTAAATACATTAATTAGTAAAGTGTAAATAATTAAAATAAACTGTTTATAAATTTAAGTAATGTTATTCTTTCAATATCATTATACCGAAATATTGGTATGGATTTTATTGTGGAATTTCTACCTTTTTGTGTCGAGTTTACTATTTATGAGTTACTATTCACGAGTTACTAATCATGAGTTACTATTCACGAGTTACTATTCACGAGTTACTATTCACGATAAAAATTGGTTTCTTTTTCTAACCAAATTATAGTTGAGTTATGAATATTACTCTTGAGATTAAAACTATGTATTGATTATATTGATTTTATCATCATATATAACATTTTTATAACCCTGATGTTGAAATTCTCTTTCACTGGAGTGTAAAGATGGGTAGATTATTGGTATGATCATGACTAGGGTTCTCTTTGGCCTGTAGTGCAAAGTTGAATTGTGACTGGTATGATCATGACCATTGAATTTATAATTGAATATCTTAAGCTTAAGTGCAAAGGTGAATTGATCAACATGGTTATAATTATTGTTTATATAAATTCTGAAATGATTATATATTTCTTTGAGATATGAATATATTTGGCCTGTAGTGCAAATATGAATTGTTGATGAATATCTTTGGCATGTAGTGCAAAGATGGCCTGTTGATGAATATCTTTGGCCTTTAGTGCAAAGATGAACTGTTGTTGAATATCTTTGGCCCGTAGTGCAAAGATGGTTTGTTGATGAATATCTTTGGCCCATAGTGCAAAGATGGATTTGTTAGTATGATTATAAACAGGAATTGTGATTTGGTATAACCATGATCTTTGATGTTTCAGGTAAAGACAGGTGATGAAAATATTCTTCGTCCTGGGTGCGAAGAAAAATTTATAGTCACAATTATGATTATGAGTTATTCATATGATTGTGGAAAGGAACTGTTGAGTGATGTTATATGGATAAAATATTGTTGGTGGATTTTTAACATGGAGAAGATAATAGACTTTATAGTCTATTTGACTCTTCTAATGGATTGCTCGTTCCGCTGCAACTATGGTTGAAATTTTTATCATTTACCATATGTTCTAAATCTCTGATTTATTGTTGATGAAGGCTATTGATAATTGAATTATCTTTAGTCATGATATTCTTTACTGAGCTAGTTGTGCTCACCCTTTTGCTTCACAATTCCTTTCAGGTAATAAGAGTGTAGCTGGGTCGAGCGGGGGTAACAAGGGAATAGAACGGTGGTCATCATTTAGTAGTTATATTTGGTGAAGAAAATAGGGTGAGGCGAACCCAACGTTGGAAGGGTGTTTTGTCACTATTATACAAGATGTCTAATGACATACAACCTCGTGTCATCATAAGACAGGGTTGTGCTCATCCACTTACTGAGTATATCTATGGGCACTACCTATATAATCTTGGTGTTTGTTTGAAGTATAATTCTCAATTAGAGACAGTGGAGATAATGATAAGTCAAGAGAAGACTCACCATTGGGAAGAATATGATAGTAATCTTCTCGTTTTTCTTTGGGGTCTATTGGGTAAACCAAGGATAATTCTGTGGCCATATGATATCTATCATAACCTAGACGCATGGCCTCCCATGTATGAAGGTTTCCTTAAGCACTTCCCAAATATTCTAATTTCTAAAACAATTTTTGACTATACCTTTATGTAAGGTGTCATTATGTGGTGATGTCTACGGTTGGAACATGAGTCATATTTGGTATATATTTGTATCCAAACTCACAGCATATGTGTTGTTGTATTTTGCACGACAATTGTTGTAATAAAGTTATAGTTATTTTCTGTACCATGTATTTGGCGACTCAGAATAGGTTGGATGGAATGGATCTATTTTGGAGTCGTTACAATAAGCACTTTACTTAATAATTAAATTAATTAAAGTAACATCATGTTTAATTAAATAATTCATTTAATTCATTAAGCTCACATAATTACATATTTGAATAATAATTATTCTCCACATTAATTTAATAAATGTAACACATATAATTAAATTAATCTACCACAATTGCATCAATTAATTATTAAATCTAATAATTAAATCATCGAAAATATTTATTTAATTCAATAAATATTAAAATTAATTTACAAAATTCTCGTTCGTCACATCTTTCCCCCCTTAAAAGGATTCTGTCCCCAGAATCACGACTCAATAAATTCGACCTGTTACATTCTCCCCCTTACAAAGATTCTGTCCCCAGAATCGCATACACATAATTAAGTAAATAAATGAGGATAATTCTTCATCATATTCTCTACTAGTTCCCACGTAGCTTCTTCAGCGTTGTGGTTCCTCCAAATTACCTTAACAGAAGGTATCACTTTATTTCTGAGAACTTGTTCTTTTCGGTCGACAATTTGAATAGGAATTTCTTCGTAAGATAAGTCTTTCTAAAAAAGGTAGGGGTTCATATTCGATTACATGCTTGTAATCAGGCTTGTAGGGTCGTAACACAGAAACAGGGAAGACGTTATGGATATTCTCGAGTGTTGGAGGTAAGGCTACCTCGTACGTAACTTCTCCGATTCTTCTCAGTAATTCAAAGGGTCCAATGAATCTTGGGCTCAATTTTCCTTTCTTTTCGAATCTGATCTTTCCTTTCCAAGGAGAGACCTTCAAGAAAACATAACTACCTGATTCAAACTCGATATTTTTATGATGTGGGTCAGCGTATTTCTTCTGTCGATCTTGAGCCGCTACCAGTCGTGCTCGGATCACTTTGACTATTTCTACTATCTGCTGTACCAATTTTGGCCCTAGCAATTGTCTCTCACCAACTTCATCCCAGTAAAGCAGAGTAAAGCTTCATAAGGCGGCATGCCAATACTAGCGTGATAACTGTTCTTGTAGCCGAACTCTACTAATGGTAGGTGATCATCCCAATTTCCTTTAAAGTCCATCACACAGGCTCATACCATATCTTCTAATGTCTGAATCGTTCTCTCACTATGTCCGTCTGTTTGAGGGTGGTAAGCTGTACTCATTCGCAATTGCGTACCCATGCATTCCTGAAGACGTTTCCAAAAATTTGATGTAAAGCGCGGATCCCTATCTGAAACAATTGATACCGGAACTCTGTGCTTCGAAACAATCTCTTTTACGTATAGCCTAGCCAACTGATCTAAGTTGAATCTTATTTTGATCAGAATGAAGTGTGCAGATTTTGTCAGTCGCTCAACGATAACCCATACTGCGTCGTAGCCTTTCTGAGTCGTCGGAAGGCCAACAACGAAATCCATTGTAATATGTTCCCATTTCCATTCTGGGATTTCCAACGGTTGAAGTAATCCACTTGGTCTCTGATGTTCTGCTTTTACCTTCTGACAGGTCAGACACTTGGCAACACATTCTACAACATCACGTTTCAAATTCGGCCACCAAAAATATTGTCTAAGATCTTGGTACATCTTGGTACTACCAGGGTGAATCGAATATCGTGAACTATGAGCCTCGCTTAAAATATCTTCATTAATCTCTTGTACTGGCGGTACCCAAATTTTGCTCTCAAATCTCAGTATTCCTTCCTTATCCATCTTAAATCTCGGTTCGATCCCTTCAAATATCTTCTTTTCCACCTTTTTGCATTCATCATCCTGAAGCTGAGCCTCCTTCACTTTATCTAGTAAAGTTGTACCAGATTGCATCTGAAATAGCTTCTCATCAATCTCCATTGGATACTTCACTTCCAACTCTAGTTTCTCCATTTCTGTGATTAGTTCCTCCTGAGCAGTCAACATCATCAATTTCTCACGACCCTTTCTACTTAAGGCGTAGGCAACTACATTCGCCTTACCCGGATGGTATAAAATCTCACAGTCGTAATCCTTAATTAATTCTAACCATCTTCTTTGACGCATATTCAAATCTTTCTGTGTGAAAATATATTTCAGACTCTTGTGGTCCGTATATATCTCACACTTCTCCCCATAGAGATAGTGCCTCCAAATTTTTAAAGCAAAAACAACTGCAACTAACTCCAAATCATGGGTCGGGTAACCCTTCTCGTAATCCTTCAATTATCGTGATGCATACGCGATGACTTTACCGTTTTGCATTAGCACACAGCCAAGTCCTTTATGCGACGCATCACTAAAAACAACAAAATTACATGTATCATCCAGAAGAGATAACACAGGTGTCGTACTCAACCTCTTCTTTAATTCTTGAAAGCTCTCCTCACACTTCTCCGTCCAAACAAATTTCAAAGCTTTTCGAGTTAAATTCGTTAACGGAGTTGCGATCTTGGAAAAATCTTGAATAAATCTTCTATAATATCCCGCCAATCCAAGAAAACTTCTTACTTCTGACGGCGTTCTCGGCTGATCCCAGTTAATCACGGCTTCTACTTTGGATGGATCTACCAAAATTTCATCTTTATCGATCACGTGACCAAGAAATTGTACTCGCTTGATCAAGAATTCGCATTTTAAAAATTTAGCGTACAACTTCTCCCTTCTCAATACTTCCAACGTTAATCTCAGATGCTCTTCGTATTCTTCTTTGGTTTTGGAATATACCAGAATGTCGTCTATAAATACCACCACGAATTTGTCCAAAAATGGCTTGAACACACCATTCATTAGTTCCATAAATGCTGCAGGAGCATTCGTTAGACCAAACGACATTACTAAAAATTCATAGTGACCGTATCGCGTTCTAAACGCTGTCTTCGGTACATTCTCTAGCCTCACCTTCAGTTGGTGATAACCACTCCTCAGGTCTATCTTGGAAAAGTATCTTGCTCCCTTTAATTGTTCAAACAGATCGTCGATTCTTGGAAATGGATATCTATTCTTAATCGTGACCTTGTTCGATTCTCTGTAGTCAATGCAGAGCCGCATCGATCCGTCCTTCTTTTTCACAAACAACACCGGCGCTCCCCACGGCGATACGCTCGGTTGAATATACTTTTTGTCCAGTAATTCTTGTAGTTGGACCATCAGTTCTTTCATCTCTACTGGTGCTATTCGGTATGGTGCCTTCGATATTGGAGCGGTTCCGGGCGCCAAATCGATCACAAAATCTACCTCTCTATCTGGTGGAAGTTCTGGCAAATCGTCTGGAAATACATCGACGAAGTCCCTCACAATCGGTATCTCTTCTACCTTCGGATTCTCTTTTCGACTGTCGACTATGTAAGCTAGATATCCTACACAGCCTTGTCTTAACAACCTCCTGGCCTGCATCACTGTCAGACAACTCGCTTGTCTAGGCGACTTGCTACCATAAAACAACCTTTGACGGAGTCATAAGGTTAATACGCTTCTTCTGGTAGTCAATTACCGCCCCATAATTGGATAACCAATCCATACCCAAAATAACGTCAAATTCCCCAAGCCGAATAGGGATAAGATCTACATTCATGATATTACCCTTAATGTCCACTCTACAGTTCTTAAACACGTACTTAACAGGAATTATCTCTCTATTCGCAATTTCTATATTCATGGGATATTCCAACTCATCCATAAGCAAATCTAAACTATTAGCAAAGTCTTCGGATATAAAGGAACAAGTAGCACCTGAATCAAATAAAACATAAGCATTAATTTCATTGATCGGAATGATACCTGACACCACCTCACGAGACTGGATTGCGTCCTGCACTGTCATATTAAAAGTTCTGGTGGTCGGTCGGTTTGTTACAGGTGGTCCGGTAATGGTTAAGGTATTTCCACTGCTATTTCCACGGTTAGCTCCTTGCACTGCTCCTCCTGATCCCTTCTTAGGGCAATTTCTTGCTAGATGATCCTTAGAATCATAGTTAAAACAAGCACCCTTCTTTGGGTTTGGACAGTTTGGTGCTATGTGGCCTTCCTGACCACAATTGTAGCACACTCGCTTCCCTTTCATGCAAACTCCCAGATGAGCTTTTCCACAGTTTAAGCACGCTTCAATTTTCTTCTTCTGCCCTCCTTGTTGACTTCCAGCTGACGAGTTATCCGTCCACTTTCTCTTCTGATTATGACTACTCCCAGTGTTATTCCCACCAGTCTTGTTATTTTCTTCACCTTCACTCTTCTTCTTCTTCTGCTCTTGATTGTACTTGGTCACCGCATCGCTTCCACCTTCAGCGAGGATGGCCTTTTACAGTACTCCGACAAATGTGTTTATCTGAAACATTGACACCTTACTGTAAACCCAAGGCTTTAGTCCTTGTTCAAATCTTCTGGCCTTTCTTTCGTCAGTGTGTACTTGGTACGGGGCAAACCTTGCCAACTCATTGAATTTAGCTGCGTATTCAGGTACGCTCATGTTTCCTTGCTTCAGTTCTAGAAATTGAATTTCCATCTGATTCTACGAACTAGTTGGGAAGTACATTTCGAAAAATATTTCTTTAAATCTCTCCCACATAATTACACCTTCACCTCCTCGCACTTTGTTTGCTTTCCACCAATAGCTAGCCTCATACTTCAGCATAAACATTGCGAAAGCGGTCTTCTGGTCTTCTCTAACCCTAGCAATGTCGAATACTTTCTCTATTTCCATGACCCACGTTTGAGCCTCGATTGGGTTCTTGGAACCTTTGAATTCTGGCGGTCCCACCGTCTTGAAGTCTTTAAACGTTGTGTTTGGTGGAGCTTGAGGTTGATTGTTCATTGCTCCCGTCAGTAAGTTCACCAACTGCTGAACAGGATTAGCGTTGGCATTATTATTATTATTTGTTGACTCTTCCTGAGCCGGTTGACGTTGTTGTCTTCTCCTTGGCGGCATTTTCTGTTAAAATAAACGCTTATTAGGACTTTATTTATTTCTCTAAATAGTTAAGGCATTACTCAACAATTTGACATACTCATCTCAAATAACTTAATATATTTAATTCAACTCAAAGTTTTAACATCAAACTATAGCATAACTGCTATTTACATCAACTATCCTGGAATAAAGAATCCACAGGATTTAAAATATTAACATATTCCTTCGTTCATAAACACATCAGAATTTACATATAAAAATTAATTAAGTCTTTCACATAATTAAACGGATTCTAATCTTGTCTATCAAGGTGCTCAATAGCCTTGCCACGCTCCTCATCCATGATACGAGACATCGTCCTGCGATCCAGCATATACGACGGAAGTCCTTCGAAATGGATGGGGTATCTCAAAACTGGTTCCTAAGCCTCATCTATTGCATGATTAAGTGTGGAGTATGTCTCTTCAAGCTTTGCCTTCTTTGCACGACTATTATCTTCTGCACGATCAGCTCAACGTGATTCTCTTACCCATCCTTCCTCTGCTATTTTCAGTCTTTCGGAGGTTTCTTTCAATTCCTTTTTCAGCTTCTCTATTTCCTCGGTCTTATCTTCGGTTTGACCCTTTTCATGGACCAAATCCCATTCTACATTTCCCAATCGTGAGTGAAGAGTCGAAATCTCCCTCTCTTTCTCCTCTAAAGTAGACTGCTGAATAGTCGCTCGCTCAGTCAATCCCTGAACCTCGTCTTGTAATTTCACGTTACGGTCGAATAACGTGTCATACATCTCCGCATCAACGGTGTAGCATGGTAACTCCTCTTCTTCCTCTTCCTCATCAAACTCCTCCTCAGGATCCTCCTCAGGATCAGTCTCGGGCTCATGCTCCTGACCAACAACGGTGATCAATGGAGATGACTCCCTCTGAACTAACTGTTCCCTAACAACATGTATGTCTCGGGGCTCCTCCTCTGTAGGTACTATAGGTAATCGGGGTTCTTCCTCCCCAGCTTGACTAGCTTCTCCAACATTCGTCATCCTGACAACAAAATTTTAAGTTTTAGTTACTAAGTTGTACTAACGAGCACATAATTTAACACATAAACACATAATGTATTTTATTATCTTCAATGAATTACCAAAAATTCATTTCTTAAAACTCGATAAGAGTTTTCCTTTACTATCTTCTTTCTATAAGGCTACTACCTAAGGTTGTTCCCCCACCTAAGGTTCATAACCTACAGCTCTGATACCAACCTATGACACCCCCAAATCCGGGTACTTCGATTCCACGGGATTTGGTGTTCACGATACAAATATCATCTATCTATCTACCCATAATAATGCAAACCATGCAATAATAGAAATAACATCTTCCCCATAAGGGTTACAACATCTGAATAATAAATACAATCCTAGGTTAAACTAACCTTAAAACATCAGTGCGGAATTATAAACAAATAAGTCTTAAACAATAAAATTAACTCAAGTCTTAACAAATACATCATCATATAAAACAACGGGTCTTCGTCACTTGCTAACTTTGCCCTTGTCTTTACTAGTGGAAGGTTCATCAGTTCTTTCGTTCTTAACTGCAATGTTATTATTAAGCAAGAGTGAGCACAAATGCCCACAAGTATAAAAATGAAATAACAGTATAATAACATGCGAATAAACCAAAGACATCTGAATAAAAGGTCAACTTTTGAATCAAGAGTGATTAACAAGAATCAAAAGAATTCTGAGGGTCATATGACCTTGAACTATGTCCTAGGTTAACAAGGGTTATACTTGAAACCTTTAACAGTCATAAGACTATGGACCTTCTTCTCGTACTTAGGGGGATCAGCCCTTAGTACCATACTGTGCACAATATCTTAACGCTAAAGCGTAAATAATCCCCTATACAGGGTTGTTCATCTCAGTTTGACATTCGAGTCCGCACCAAAGGAAGTTTAGTTTGGATAATTTTTCAAGGGTTCTGAAATTTAGAACGCTCATCAACTATGGACTAGTTGAATCATTAAGGTTTCACTAGTCTAATAAGGTTCAACAATAATGATATTCAATTTGAATAATAATCTCAAGAAGTATACAATAGAACAATTATTGTATAACTAAATCATACTTTGAAAAGATAATCAATCTTTAATAAATCATTTGAACTTGAATAATAGTAACGATAGCTTATTCAAGGTAAATAATAAGTTTAAACAATAATGACAAATAGGGTTAGGGAACTTGCTCAAATCTAAGAGTTTAAGTTTAGGAAACTTGCCTCGCGCGTAGATTATACTTTAACTAAGCACGTTCTTTGAATTAAATCTTACATACCATACATATACACAATACCAGTTAATTATAAATTAATTAATCAACGTAAACTCATTCTCGTTGTCTACTTTAATTATCGACTATACTTAGTCAATTTATCTCATTATCACATAATTTGTACTTCATGAATAATAATCTAGTTTGGAATTCAATAATTTAAATCACATGTAATTATGTTATTTACATGTTTAAACAACTATTTTTATCATCACATTATTCTTCTATCATATTTGCATGTTCATTACATTAATTTACTAACACATTGCAAGACTTAACATTTAAAAAAAATCTCATTTCTAAATTTTCTGGGGAGTGGCGCTGCGGCGCCACGTTTGTACTGGCTCTTGGCGCTGCGGCGCCGTGGCGCTGCGGTCTGATACTTGGCGCTGTGGCGCGGTGGCGCTGCGGTGCGGGGCTTCAGTTATGGAGCTGGCGTCGCGGCGCGAGATTCCAGAATTTGATTCTCAGTTCGCGAAGAACACAGAGTTCAGCGAAAAGGACACCAAATAATCATTAATTTCAGTAATTTAACATACCAACATGTTAATATTCACATATAATCATTACCCAACATCTGTAAAGTAATTTTAACCCATTAAAACACATAATCACATAATTAAAACATAAAAATTTCCACTGTTCTTGATGTTCTTGAAGTATTGAACATAAATTCCTAAAATTCAACGCCACGGATTCGTTATAAAGCCAAATCCGTTCATTTAAAGCTTGGTCTCTTCGTATTAACATGCATAACAACATACAAGTGTAAAATTTAGGGATACTATATGATCAATACATAAAATATCACGTATAAGGCCTTATGGCCAAAACCCAAACTCTATAATTTTGCAGCAATCATATACAACGTAAAATTATGAATTGATGATATGGAATCATGCAATATATATATATATATATATATATATATATATATATATATATATATATATATATATAAAACATGTTATGCTACTCGTATTATTACATATATCATATAACAACATAATTTCTCAATTACAGAGCCATAACAGAGGTTTTGAAAGTCATATTTCTATGAAAACTAAAAGACGTAAATTATAAATTTGGGAAGGAGATATTACCCAGAGTATAAGGTATATATAGGAGATGAATTGAAACTCTTTCTCAGACTTTTCTCAAACACCAAGCAAACTTTCTCACAATTCTTCTCAAACTCTCTCTGGTATTTTTATCAGACTTAAAAAGATAATGAAAGAAAAGAAAAATACGTCATATTCAAATAGGAAGGATCAGACGCGCGTTGGTGGTCAGTTACCCAGTCATGGGTTAACTGACCTTAACTCCTCTTAGTGCCATGTTTGGCTAGCAACTAAGTTAAAAACTCATTATTTTAATAAAACCTTTTATCATATAGTTTAATTAATGTCACACTCCTTATAAAATAAATCTCATATTTTATTTAATTTACTTTAAATAAAATATAATAATTTCTCATAAATTCACATAGTCACATAATTAAATATCTCATTAATAAATGATGACAATTTATTAAATCTCTAATTAATAATTAAATTAATTAAAGTAACATCATGTTTAATTAAATAATTCATTTAATTCATTAAGCTCACCTAATTACATATTTGAATAATAATTATTCTCCACATTAATTTAATAAATGTAACACATATAATTAAATTAATCTACTACAATTGCATCAATTAATTTTTAAATTTAATAATTAAATCATCAAAAATATTTATTTAATTCAATAAATATTAAAATTAATTTACAAAATTCTCGTTCGTCACATCAACCCACTTCGAGACGTAATCCACGATGAGTAGAATATACTGATTGCTTAAGGACGAAGGGAAGGGTCCCATGAAATCGATTCCCCATACATCGAAGATTTCCACTTCAAGAATTGTTTGTAGGGGCATCTCATTCCGTTTAGATATGTTTCCCACCCTTTGGCATCTATCACATGTTTTCACGAATTGGTGGGCGTCTTTGAACAATGTCGGCCAATAAAACCCGGCTTGGAGCACTTTTGCCGCGGTGCCTTCACTCCCATAATGTCCACCATATTCTGATGAGTGGCATTCTTGCAGTACGTTGATGACTTCACTGTAGGGGATACATCGTTGAATCATCTTATCGGTGCACTGCTTGAATAGATACGACTCATCCCACATGTACCACTTGACGTCATGAAGAAACTTCTTTTTCTGTTGTCGTGTAAGATCAAAGGGAAGCATTTTGCTCACCACATAATTCGCAAAGTCTGCATACCACGGAAATTCTGTATTTTACCCAAATAGTTGCTCATCCGGGAATGACTCGTTGATTGCACATTTATCTTCATCCTTTTTCTCTGGATTTTCCATCCTTGATAAATGGTCAGCAACTTGATTCTCCGTCCCCTTTCTATCTTTAATTTCTAAATCAGACTCTTGAAGTAGGAGAATCCATCGGATAAGACGTGGCTTAGCATCTTTTTTCGCTATTAGGTACCGAATCGCCGAATGGTCCGTGTAGACTATTACCTTAGTTCCGATCAAGTATGCCCGGAATTTGTCAAATGCGTACACTACTGCAAGCAATTCCTTTTCTGTGGTAATGTAATTCATTTGAGCCTCCGTGAGTGTTTTGCTTGCATAGTATATGGCGTGAAACACCTTGTCTCTTCTTTGTCCCAAAATAACCCCAACCGCATAATCGCTCACATCACACATAAGCTCAAATGGCATTTTCCAGTTCGGTGCGACTATCATGGGGGCTGTAGTTAATTTCTTTTTCAATAGGTCAAATGCTGACTTGCATTTCGTAAAAAAGCTGAAAGTAACATCCTTCTCTAAAAGACTGCATAGAGGTTTTGCAATCTTAGAGAAGTCTTTTATGAACCTCTTGTAAAACCCAGCATGCCCCAGAAAACTTCTAATACCCTTAACTGATTTCGGTGGAGGCAGTTTCTCGATCGTATCCAGCTTTGCTTTGTCCACCTCCAATCCTTGAGCCGACACCTTATGGCCCAAAATTATGCCCTCTTCAACCATGAAGTGACATTTTCCCAATTAAGTATGAGGTTTATCTCCTTACATCGCTGCAAAACCATGACTAGATTCTCTAGGCAAGTATCAAAATTGTCTCCATAAACCGAGAAATTGTCCATGAAGACTTCAACATTCTTCTCCACCATATCTCAAAAAAATAGCCATCATACACCGTTGGAAAGTTGATGATGTGTTGCATAGCCCGAATGACATCCTTCTGAACGCAAATGTGCCGTAAGGGCATATAAATGTTGTCTTTTCTTGATCCTCAGGAGCGATGGCGATCTGATTATAGCTCGAGTATCCATCCAATAAACAGCAAAACTCGTGTCCCGCTAACCTGTCTAACATTTGATTGATAAAAGGTAGCGGGAAATGATCCTTTCGGGTTGCCTTATTCAACCTCCTATAATCGATGCACACCCTCCAACCTGTCACTGTCCTTGTTGGAACTAACTCATTGTCCTCATTATGTATCACCGTTATTCCCCCTTTCTTTGGCACACAATGAACCAGACTTACCTATTTACTGTCGAAAATTGGATATATGATACCGGCATCCAATAATTTTAGAATTTCCTTCTTGACCACTTCCTTCATGATTGGGTTAAGTCGACGTTGATGCCCCACCGATGGTCTTGCATCATCCTCCATCAAAATCTTGTGCATGCAAAATGATGGGCTAATGCCTTTTATATCCGCAATCGTCTATCCAATCACTGATTTGTGATCCTTAAGCACCTTCGGCAACTTTTCTTCCTGTAATTCGTTAAGTGCAATAGAAATAATTACAGGTAAAGAATTTGAATTGCCTAAATACGCATACCTGAGGTGTTTAGGGAGTGGCTTAAGTTCTAATGTCAGTGGTTCCTCCAACGATGGTTTCAATTTTTCTGTAACTGTCCCCTCAGTGTGCAGAGGTTCAAACGGTGCTCTGAATCTGCTAACTCGTGCCAACGAGTCTAGCATCTGTAATAAGTCCAAAAATTATGGGTCGTCTTTTTCTTCATCCCCCAATAAAGTTGTTTCTAACGGATCGTTGATCAAACTCTTGCTCATATCTTCGCTGGTAATTTGCTCAATTAAATCCATTCAAAAACACTCTTCCTAGTCCATAGGGTATTTCATGGCCTTGAACTCATTGAATTTTATTTCTTGATCTTGGACTCTCATAGTAAGTTCTCCTTTTTGCACGTCAATGAGTGTCCTTCCCATGGCCAAGAAAGGTCTCCCTAGGATGATCGGGATGTTCTTGTCTTCATCGAAATCCAGAATGATAAAGTCCGCAGGGAATATAAACTTATCCACTTTAACCAGAATGTCCTCTACAATGCCTCTCGGATATGTGACTGACTTATCCGCTAACTGTAGTGAAATATTTGTAGGCTTTGGCGCAGGCAAACCCAATTTTGAGTACACTGACAATGGCATTAGGTTTATACTCGCCCCCAAATCACATAAACATTTGTTAAACGATATTTTCCCGATCGTGCACGGGATAGTAAAGCTCCCCGAGTCTTTGAGTTTTGGTGGTAGCTTTTTCTATAACACCGCACTGCACTCCTCTGTTAGTGCCACTGTTTCGAAATCTTCCCATTTCTTCTTCCTCGACAGAATTCCTTTTATAAACTTCGCATAACTCGGCATTTTCTCTAGGGCCTCTGCGAATGGGATGTTAATCTGGAGTTTCTTGAACACGTCTAAAAACTTTGCAAACTGCTTATCTGATTTCTATTTTTGGACCCTCTGCTGAAACAGCGGTGGAGGATAAACAATCGGCTCATTGTTTTCTTTATTTTTGTTACCCTCCACCACATTACTGTCATCAACTTTTTCCTTTGGTGTTGCTGAATTTTTTGCACTATTACCCCTGAGATGTTTTCCACTTCTCAACATAACTGGTTGACATTGCTCATGATTACCCTTCGGATTTCTCTCAGTGTCGCTAGGTAATATGTTCCTTGAGGTCTATTATTCATTGCTAACACCATCTGTCCAATCTGATTTTTCAAATTCTTGATTGACATCTCTTGACTTTTCATCACCATTGCTTGATTTTTTATTAATGCATCAGTGCTGGTTATGAACTTTGACACCATTTCCTCGAAATCGAATTTCCTTTCCTGATGTTGAACCGGTTGTTGATGACTCTGAAAACCAGGGGGATATGATGGTCGTGGAGCTTGATTTTGCTGGCTATTGCTCCACGAGAGGTTTGGGTGGTTCCTATTCCCCTGGTTGTAGGTGTTTTGGTATGTATTTTGTGGAATTCTATTATAGTTGCCTATGAACTGAACATATGCTAGATTTATTGCGCACTGATCTGTCGGATGATCACCCGCACACAATTCACATACAATCATAACTTGCTGAACATGAGCCCCTGTCATCGTATTAACCCTATCATTCATAGTATCAAACTTCATGGATAGTGCAGAAAGATGTGCTTGTATAGCTGTTACTCCATCTAATTCCAAGATCCCAGCTGCCTTTACTTGTGTCATTCTTGCTGTGGGCCACTGGTAGTTATTTGTCGCCATTATTTCGATCAAATTGTATGCGTCCTCGTAACTCTTAGCCATGAATGCACCGCCTGATGCCGCATCAATGATGATTATGACATTTCCATGTAGCCCGTTATAAAAGGTGTTCATTTGTAACCACTTGGGCAATCCATGATGTGGGCACTTTCTGAGTAATTCCTTGTATCGCTCCCATGCCTCATATAGTGACTCCTCATTCTGCTACTCAAACATTGTGATGTCATTCCTCATTTTCGCAGTCTTCGCCGTTGGGAAAAATTTGGCAAGGAATTTTTGAGCCAAGTCATCCCACGTAGTAATCGACCCCGGTGGAAGAGAATGTAACCAACTCTTTGCCTTGTCCCGTAAAGTGAATGGAAACAAGCAAAGTCTCACTGCCTCATCCGACACCCCATTGTACTTGAACGTGTCGCACATTTCTAGAAAACTGATTAAATGCTCATTCGGATCGTCGCTTGCCATTCCCCCAAACTGACATGAGTTCTGCATCATCTGAATGGTCCCAGGCTTGATTTCAAAAGTATTTGCAGCTATTGCAGGCCTAATGATGCTCGACTACAGATCGGTCACCTTAGGTGTTGCAAAATCCCTCAACGCTTTCTGGTCTTCGACAGCCATCGTTTCTTCCTTATCAGAATTTTTGAATTTGTTCCTCGTTTCCTCGATCCACTTACTCAACCTCTGAAATCTTCTTTCAATGTCGTCCTCAAAAGGAAGCAAGTTTGGATGTTTTGAACACGTTTGCATAAACCAATATCAAAAACCTGAAATAGGAGAAATAAGAACAAAAAATGTTTAAGTAAAACTGGACTAATTAAACTGATATCGTAAAAAATATTAAAATCTCGGCTAAATTGTCCCCGGCAACGGCGCCAAAAACTTGTTGGGTAAAATCAATACGCGCAAAAACACGCAAGTGTACGTGGTCAACAAGTAATATAGTAGTAAATAGAGTATCGTTCCCACGAGGACAAATTATCAAAAATTTTAACTTCATAATTATCAATTTTCTATTAATCCTAATTCTATTAAACAATTCAATTCAATGGTTTTAAAACTATATATAAAAAAACTTAAATTAATAAATAAGTAAACTATCACAAAATAGTCACCAATATCAAAATCCGGAATTTTAAACAATTAATGGAGAATTAGACTTATGATTTCACCCTGAGCTTCACTCTGATTTTCAAACCTTTATTCCAACTCAATTTAATATCACAGTTTATTAATCAAGAACACGATCGTAGTAATAGCCACCTCTTGATGCACTAATACCATATTAACATCAATCCACAATTAAGATAGAAATCCGTTAAACACCTAAATTAACCAACTCACTATATCTCTATGTGAACTGCAATTAAAGAAGGTTTAAGTTTAAGCTCTCTATACGATTACATGTGATGTCAAGCGTATCTCTATCTCAACAATAATCACAAATCTGCTATTGACATAATTCATGACACATGCTATATTAACTAGGTCTAGATTTGAATCTCCTCTCTCGATTGCTTTCAAATCCATAAAGAATTGTTGATCAGGCAATTCATAAATTCACGCTCAAATTAACATAGATAAACTGAAGATATATTATTGAATTGGAAATTAAAGCTATAGAATCATCGTTTCACCCAAAGATCCATCACAAGTCTAATAAGTGAATTAGTTCATAACGAATGAATTAAAAACTGAATAATTTACTGAAAACATCCTTCCAATTACAAATAAGACTAAAGAGAAGAAGAATATTGAAAACCCCTTCACGTAGACTCGATTTGTAATCGTCGTGACAATCTCTGAAAATTACTCCTCTAAAGTTGTGCTTGAATCCTATAAATCCTCTTGAATTATGCTCTGTGTGTTGTAAGATTGTTGTATATCAAAGTAATATCAAGCTCTCTCTTTCCTGGCCGAAAATCCCCTTTTGTAGAGTCCATGCATATCATTAAAGTCCCACAAACCGAGCACCAGCAGAAGTCAAAACTGAACAGGACACCCCAAAAATCGGGACCCCAGCCCCAGCGGGGGGTACAAGTATAATAAAGCCCGCCCCGGCGGGCTAGGCTACTGACTTCAACTTTTGTCATCTTCAACATTTTTACACTTTTGCTCCACAAAGACCGCCTTTCCTCACCACTTGCATCCATGACCACCCTACACATAAAATAACATATAACGAGTAAAAACGAACACAAAACATGAGGATAATTACAAATTTAAACTTAAAATGGAAATCGATTCGTGTATATAAAATCCACTTATCACCGCTCATTTTGAAGGTTGTTGCATGTTTAACAAGTTATGTGTTTACTCCTGATAATCAGCTTTCACTGTAGAGGCTAAATTCATATCCACCTGAAGTTGTAGAGGCCTTAGTTAATCAACAACCTAAGTCGCCAGAAAGCACTTAGATTCGAGCAATACGTGTTCTATACTTATTGGAGAAGACTGTTGAACCCTTGACTCTTAATGTTTCTGATAATGGTTATTACCTGGATGTTATTGCGCAAGAACTTGGTGTAACTGATGCTTCTAAAGTTCTAATTTCCAGGTAAGGCTGTAAGTATGTTGTACTAGTTCTTGTTGGAATCTTTTATAGTTTTACTGAATCTTGGTGCACTTGAATTTTTCAGTGTATCATTGTTTTGTTGCATTCTTAACACTCATGTCTTGCATGAGGAATTTTAAGTTTAATCACATATTAATAGCTTATAAATTCATAAGCTTAATTTCTTTTTCTACTCCATATTTTATTAAATGAGCAAAGTTAACCATGGTGTCTTATTGCATGAACCTGTTTTAAAATTAGAGAGCGGACAGTGGCTTTCCTCATCTCTCAAGGTGCAGCTCCTGGAGCATTGACATATCCTTCACCCAAATATACGACAGGCAGAACTCCAGCAGACCTGGCTTCTAGCAAAGGACACAAGGGAATTGCTGGTTATCTAGTCGAATCTACATTGATCTCCCATCTTTCATCACTTAAGTTGAAGGATACAAAGGAGGGTGGTGGTGGAGATATTTTTGGACTAAAAGTTGTACAAACAGTTGCAAAGCGAACTCCAACTCCAATCAGTGATGGGGACTTTCAACAGGAACTATCATTGAAGGATTCATTAGCTGCTGTATGTAATGCTACTCAAGCTGCTGCTCGCATTCATCAAGTCTTCAGGGTACAGTCATTCCAAAAGAAGCAGCTAAAAGAGTATGGTGATGGTGAGTATGGAATGTCAGATGAGCGTGCTCTTTCACTTCTAGCTGTCAAGACAAATAGAGCAGGACACCAAGATGAGCAGGGTAAGTTGAGTGTATTATTTATTTATTTATGCTATCAGTAGCTCATGCTTTGGATATGTAGTTAACTTGTGGTTATTTGCTTTATTGGTAAACTGAACCTTTATTGGTAAATGTTTTCCTTGATAGCTAATCATTAGCATAAAGAATCTTGTTCTGATATTTGATTCTGAAAATGATTTTTAGTCAAATGTTCCTTCTGAATAATTTACTGATAACACGTTGATTAAATTGTGTTATTGTTACAATGAATTCTTTTTCTTTTCTTCTGGCACCATACCATCAGGCGGCAATGAGCAGGGTTCAAGATGGAGCTAAACAGGATGATTTATTATATGACCAGTTTAGTGAAAAGGATGATCTATGGTTCGACTTTGTAGCTGATACTGATGATGGTGGAAACTCATCCTACAGTGTGGCACGTCTTCTTGCTCAACCTTCGATTCATGTCCATTGTAGTGATTCTGAGCTCACTTTGCCACGTGGGAACCTGCTCATTATTAGGGGCGACCTTGCGTCAATCATAGTGCTCAATCATAGTGCTATCACTTTATATGGATCTATAGGATGTTGAACTAGTTAGTTGTTATAAGCAGCTGATTTCTTCGTAGCAGAAGTTTAATATGTCCTACCTTGCACTTGCACCCACACAAGGATTTTGAATAACATTAAAATTTCTGTTCTTGTATACAATAAGCAGGTGTTGACCTTCTTTGAATTGTTTATTGAAAACCTGAAAGGAGAATGAACTGTGTCTCCTGGTGGCATTGACCAGGTATGATGGAAAATGGATGGACGCTGCATTGAACTGTCATGATGTATAATGCACTACGTTTGGTAAGGAGCCTAGGCGTACAATGAATGCTAGTGAGTGCGTTGCTAAAAGTTGTGCTCTAGAATGTGCTATTCTCTAGAGTCATCCACGCTTCAATGAGCTGCTTGAGAACATATTTACTGTAGGTGCTTGTGCATTTAATTTTGAGGATTCCTTTCATGTATATTTTTTTTTATTCTACAAGTTATCAGCATGATGATGCTAAACCACTCAATATTGTTTCTATATATAATACTACACTATTGATGTTGTTATATTTTGTGGATGTAGTAATTTGAAACGATAAACGAATGGTATTATTGGGATGTATTTTGAATGGTTGATACATTTTGGCTTTAAATTTAAATGAGAATTTAGACCTTTTAGCTTTATATCATGACATTAGCATATTGCAGGTGCATTGGTAATATAGGTAAATAACAATCTTTTTTTTTCTTTTTTTTATCTACAATATTTTGAAAATGTTGTATATTTGTATAAATAAATGAAACTTTCTAAATAGATGACACATTATAAACGTTGTGTAAATATGCCTAAACGTTGTCTGATATATTAAACTATAACAATTTTAGCCAGAAACCGTTGTGGAATCATACCTTCTACAACGTTTTTAAGTATCTGCTAATTTTTGGAAAACAAATCTACAATATTTTTTTCTTAAAAAACGTTGTGTATTGTGCTTAACTACAACGTTTTAAAAACGTTGTGTAAGGGTGTCAAATTGATGACACCTTTAACCACGACATTTTTCTAATATGAAACCACAACGTTTTTTCCACGTTATTTATTTACTGTTTTGTAGTAGTGTATGTTTTAGATATGTTCTATGCCATGTATTCTGTGATCCGGAACTGGAAACAGTGTCAAATCATGTCTAGATCGTAAGATATGGATAGTCAAACTGCGTTGACTGAACACGAAAAACGGGTTTCTGGGCAACCCAGAAACCCAGATTTTGTCTGACAGTGTTTTTATAGGCTTCGGATCTTGCATGTGTTAGGTAATTTGGCCAAGTTGTTGTTGTTATGTTGAAGACTGGTATGTGAGCTACACATACAAGTCGTTAGATCACCCAGACCATAATCAGGAACTAAATTAATTAAGGTCAAAATAAGTTTGACCGAACTGCCCAAGAAGAAATCTGGGCAACCCAAAATCTTCAAGAGCCGTCTTTTCTGGACTACTTTGACCGGCTCAAATCGTATCCTGGTGATGTTTTTATGTTGATTTAGTGATATGTTATTGTACCCTGACATGTTATCTACATGTTTGAACCATTAGATCACATGGTGTAAACCCAGAATCAAAGATACCAAGCTTCAAACTAGGACCCTTGAAACTACTTGAGTTTCTGGGCAACCCAGAAGCTCAAGAACACGTCTGACAACATATTCTGTAGCTTAGATCTCACAGAACTGTTATGTGTTGGCCATGAAACTTGATTCCAGTTGTAGTATTACACGTCCTAGCTTCAAACTAGGACCCTTGAAACTGCTTGAGTTTCTGGGCAACCCAGAAGCTCAAGAACACGTCTGACAACATATTCTGTAGCTTAGATCTCACAGAGCTGTTATGTGTTGGCCATGAAACTTGATTCCAGTTGTAGTATTACACGTATACTACAATCCAAATACAAATTACCAGCCCAAAATCAACAAAAACCTAGATTTTTTATTGGTCAAACTAGCTAACCGGTTAACTGGCCATGAAGGTTCTGGGCAGCTCAAGAACACGAAGAACACCTATAGCGACAGTTATGTTACTATAGGCAGCCTTTAGCGACAGTTTCAATATAAAATGTATTATTTTTATTAATAAATAGAAAAAAAATTAATAAAAATAATTTTTAATTATTAAAAATATAAAATAAATTCCTAAAAATTATTTTAAAGTCCGAAAATTAGTTTTTAATTATTCTGAATATATTTCATAAATATTTAATATTTTTAAAATAATAATGGTATTTAATTTATTTAATTGTAATATTAAATAAATTATTTAAAAATGATTTTAATTCATGAAAAATTATATTATGGTATAAGAAAATATTTTAAGTTATTTTTAGTGACTTTTAATATTTTGTGATGCATTTTATTAATAAATTAATATTAATGATAATTAATTTATTTAATAAATATATTAAATAAATTATGGAAGAATAGAATTAATGATTTAAAAATCATATAAAAATAATTTAAGTGTTATAAAAATATTTTAAGTTATAAAATATAACTTTTGATATTTTTCCATGAAAAACATTAATATTTAATATTAATGGAAATTATCGGATAATGAATTTAATTGTTAAAAAATTATATAAATATGATTTTATGGTATTAAAAATACTTTGATATATTATAAATATATTATAATATTATGTTATGATTTTTATTAATATTTAGTATTAAATAAATATTAATGATAAAGGAATTATGTGGTATTTAATTCTTATAAATACGATATTAATGATTGAAAATTTATTTTAAATGGTAATAATTATCTAAAAATTATTACGAGCATATGAAAAATATTTTGACTGATAATAAAATTATCTAAGATAATTGTTAAGTGTTTAGCCAGAGTTTAATTGAACTTAAACTCAATAATTATCCGACTAGGCCGTCGGGATGTCAGAATTGTACCGAATTCAACTCAGACTGAAATAGTTTGACTTGATACTAGGTCTTATGTGTTGTATAGACTGATAGGGTTATGTGTTATGTGTTTAGATTATTTTAAATATTATGATGATATTATTCTAATTTGTATATCGATATTATTTATAATAGGTCTTCAGGCAAAGCTTATTAAATTGCATAACGTTAATCAACGGTTCAGGCAAGTTTTTTTCTTAACTGGACCTCGAGTTGTATTATTTAATTATACTTGTGGTTAATCATTTCTGATTGCCATGTCTAAGAATCTTTAAATCGCACTCTGTTCATACTGCATGTATTCATCAGGTATGAAAGGCTGATCACCTTCATTACCATTCGGTCCAGATATATATATATATATATATATATATATATATATATATATATATACATATGTTCATGTTCAATGTTTGTTCAGCTATGTAAAATTTGTTCATGCTAGTTCGCAATTATATTATAGAACTGTACCCAACTTTTGTTCAATTCTTTCAATCATGATATATCCTTAATTTATTGAACTTAAACTTGCTGGACAAACTTATTGCTCACCCTTGCTATATCATGATTAACATTACAAATTAAGACGAATATGTCGGATACAGGAAAGGACAAAGTCAAGTTTAGCTTGGGATAATATGTGCAGATGATTGTAATAGTATAGTATGATAATAATGTTATATGATAGACATGTTATGAATTTTGTATAAGTTAAGGTTACTCGACCTTGGAGAATAGTGTATAAATGTATTGTATAAACAATTTATGTTTATATCTTTCACAATAGTTATAGAATGACTGTACCGGATACGTGGTGATTTATGACCCAGATTTGGGGCTGTCACAGTTGGTATCAAAGCTGTAGGTTATGAATCTTAGGTAGTAGTGATTAGGATAAGTACTAACTCAAATAGAGTTAGTGTGTCGGTAAGATTCAAAAACGAATCTCGGTGGGTTATAAAATATACAGAGTTCCCTAACTCTGATAATAAAAGTGAACAGTAGTGATGAATAGATAGAGTCTACAAGACTAAAAGTACAAGGACATGAGATTGTAAAACAAAACGATCATAGCATAGAAATGAATCGTAATATATACAATGTGATCACCTCGTGATCTGATAAGGTTATAGTATGGAGAAGGATCAAGCGAATGATTGAAAAGTTTACAGCAGATTGCAGTGTGTCAATTGTACTATGAATTGGTACAAATTCAGGAAAGGATTATGAATACGGATTAAATGAAATTCGTGTTGAGAAAGGAGTTAGGATAATTATTGGAATGTCTGTGTCGTGTTATTTGCTATATGCATGTTAAGAGGGTGATTCCTTTCTCATGTGTATAACAAATAGATAGGGTATAGGTAGAGAATATAAGGTTAAGTACGAGTTCTTAAAACTCATACTTATGGTACGTTCGTGACTCATGATTATATGAAATGTTTATGATCCCCTCAGCGAATGGATGCCAAAGGTCTGACTAGGACAAGTTTTTAAACTCATATGGTTGTGGAAAGTTCCTGAACTCATGAGTGTGGTTTGACGAACTAGGTAGAACTACGTGTGAAAGAAGTATTGAGGATAATAGGAATAGATAGATTGATTAGACAATGGATTATTAGAGGAGACATAAGTTTTCCAAACATCTTAGCTATGTTAGACTTCAAAATTTTTGACATCAAGCTAAAACGCACTATGTACTTTTGAAAAAGAATTTTTATTCTCAACTCCTGGTGACCATTGTGTATGTGTGGACTTCGGGCCACCGACACCTCGTTACCTGTTGAGATAATAAAATAGAATTGCAATGATTTTTGAAACGGTTTAAAGAATAGTCTATGCTACTCGTTTCGGCTAGACGATAATGATTTGAAATATCAAAATATATTTTTATTTATCACTTATGTACCATGTAACCTGGTGCAGAGATGATAAAAAGTTGATAGAGTTGTAAATGCAGGAATACTTAGTGTTGAATTTGATCTAAAATCATTATTCCACTATTATATGATGTGTTATGACAAAGTCACGCGATGACGGCATCCTCAAACGAGATGTTAATACAGTGTGGCATCATGACGTCATTTTCAAACAATTTTCAAAATTTTAATTTGCCAACGGGGTTTTGGCTACACACATTAGTAATTAGATTGAAGTTGATTATTGATATGAGTCTAAGCTATTCGATTCGGCTAGACCAACTTTTATGAACACTCTAAGCGTTCTTTGAAAATTTTCCCGAACCAAATTGTTTTGGTACGGAATTCTATTATAAGAGTGAGGTAAAATTTTTGTGCCTATGGCAGTGATGAGAAACAAATCAAACCAGTATTACTGGGCTAGTACAGGGCAGAACGGGCTGATCACCCACTACGTGCATAAGACCAGTGCGGTTTGCGAATGAATTTCCATAAAACCTTTGCCAAAATGACAGATAATAGTCTATACGACTCCTCAGCAATATTTGAAAATTTTACTATTGTGAGGAATGTATTGGGTAGCATGTGATGCTGTGTATGAATGGTGTGTGGTGCATGATGTAAGGTGTAAGGTGTAAGGTAAATTTCGGGGATAAAATTTTTAGAAGAAGGGGAGAATGTGGCAACCCGAGAATTTGGATATTTATAAAATATTAAAATATTGAATTAAGGTTAAATAATAAACCTAAACAGAAAATAAGTGAATGGATTTGATATTTATGTGAAAAAATTTTAAGGATTTCAAAATTCTGTGATGAATTTTGGTGGGTTTAAAATCTTGTGGTGAATTATTCATGATTAAATATATAAGTGAATATGTTCTGTGTATATGTGTACAGTATGTGGTTAAGGGTCAAGGGTTGACCAGATAAGCTATATTAGTAGCAAACCCCAGGTATATATTAAGAACGTCAACGTTCAGCAAGAAAATTCTTACGATTTATAAAAAACCCTAAAACCGGTTCTGGAAACCCTAATTTCAGTTCTAGGAATTTGAAACCCTAATTCGGATTACGAAAACCCTAACTTGGGATCTTAGAGACTTAAGTGTATTAATTATAAACTTAATTAGGGTAAATCTTAACAAATTGTTTAGAAACCCCTAATTTTAATGTTGGAAACCCTAATGTACAATTATGGACTTAATTGCTATTTTAGCAAATTTTAATTAGGAAATATTAATCCTAATTAGCAAGCTTGAATTATGATTAAGAAATTTTAATATAATTAGAAAATCCTAATTATAATTTAGAAATATTAATTTTCTATTTTGAAAACCGAAATTTGAAAATCTTAAAAATTGCATTGCAAGAGTCTAAGGGTTTAACCCTAGACCCTAAGGGTTAGGGCAAATGTCAAGATAGCCGTTAAAATTAAAATCAAAATGACTAAAGTACCCTCTATGCATTATTTAGTAGGTAACTTGTAAATCTTTCCATGATCTTGAGTTGGTGAACTACCCTAGCCCTGGCCATGTGTCACATACCAACTATCTTGCCCTTGGATCAGCCATGTACATTGCATTTGTATCAAATAAATAGATTAAGAGAGAAAATGGCTACTTTACTTTTCATTTTCTCCAAGAACTTCTCTCTCCTCAATTTTCGAAATCTAGAGTGAGAGAGAGTGAGAAACCAAGCTAAGATCATGTGTTAGATCTCCAAGAACAAACATTAAGGATCAGAATCAAAAATCAAGGCTCAAAATGTTATAAAACCCTAATCTTAGAAATCCTTATGATCCATGTTGTTTGATGTTGTTGGTTGTTTAATATTATGTATTAAGGTGTCATTGAGTGATCTTGGATAATAGATCATGGATCTATAACATCTAGATGCACGATTTAGAAGTTTTTAGAAATCTGAAAAAATTGAAAAAAATGGCCTGACAACCATATGTCAGAGGCCCTAGATCTTTACCTGTTAATGGTTTGGTGTGTTTTATGTTCTAGATCTGTTCTATGCCATGTATACTATGATTTGGAATTGGAAACGGTGTCAAATCATGTCTAGATCGTAAGATATGGGCAGTCAAACTGCGTTGACCGAGCACAAAAAATGGGTTTCTGGACAACCCAGAAACCCAGATTTTGTCTGACAGTGTTTTTCTAGGCTTCGGATCTTGCATGTGTTAGGTAATTTGGCCAAGTTGTTGTTGTTATGTTGAAGAATGGTATATGAGCTACACATACAAGTTGCTAGATCACCCAGATCATAATCAGGAACTAAATTAATTAAGGTTAAAATAAGTTTGACCGAATTGTCGAAGAAGAAATCTGGGCAACCCAGAATCTTCAAGAGCCGTCTTTTCTGGACTACTTTGACCGGCTCAAATCGTATCCTGGTGATGTTTTTATGTTGATTTAGTGATATGTTGTTGTACCCTGACATGTTATCTACATGTTTGAACCATTAGATCACATGGAGTAAACCCAGAATCAAAGATACCAAGCTTCAAACTAGGACCCTTGAAACTGCTTGAGTTTCTGGGCAACCCAGAAGCTCAAGAACACGTCTGATAACATATTCTGTAGCTTAGATCTCACAGATCTGTTATGTGTTGGCCATGAAAATTGATTCCAGTTGTCGTATTACACTTATACTACAATCCAAATACAAATTACCAGCCCAGAATCAACAAGAACCTAGATCTATTATTGGTCAAACTAGCTGACCGGTTAACTGGTCATGAAGGTTCTGGGCAGCTCAAGAATACGAAGAACACCTATAGCGACAGTTTCAATATAAAATTTATTATTTTTATTAATAAATAGATAAAAATTATTTTTAATTATTAAAAATACAAAATAAATTCCTAAAAATTATTTTAAAGTCCGAAAATTAGTTTTTAATTATTCTGAATATATTTCATAAATATTTAATATTTTTGGAATAATAATGGTATTTAATTTATTTAATTATAATATTAAATAAATTATTTAAAAATGATTTTAATTCATGAAAAATCATGAAAAATTATTTTATGGTATAAGAAAATATTTTATGTTATTTTTAGTGACTTTTAATATTTTGTGATGAATTTCATTAATAAATTAATATTAATGATAATTAATTTATTTAATAAATATATTAAATAAATTATGGAAAAATAGAATTAATGATTTAAAAATTATATAAAAATGATTTAAGTGTTATAAAAATATTTTAAGTTATAAAGTATAACTTTTGATATTTTGCCATGAAAAACATTAATATTTAATATTAATGGCAATTATCGGATAATGAATTTAATTGTTTAAAAATCATATAAATATGATTTTAAGGTATTAAAAATACTTTGACATATTATAAATATATTATAATATGATATTATGATTTTCATTAATATGTAGTATTAAATAAATATTAATGATAAAGGAATTATGTGGTATTTAATTCTTATAAATACGATATTAATGATTGAAAAATCTTTTTAAATGGTAATAATTATCTGAAAATTATTACGAGCTTATGAAAAATATTTTGACTGATAATAAAATTATTTAAGATAATTGTTAAGTGTTTAGGTCAAGTTTAATTAAACTTAAACTCGACAATTGTCCGACTAGGCCGTCGGGATGTCAGAATTGTACCGAATTTAACTCAGACTGAAATAGTTTGACTTGATACTAGATCTTATGTGTTGTATAGACTGATAGGGTTATGTGTTTAGGTTATTTTAAATTATGTGATGATATTATTCTAATTTGTATATCGATATTATTTATAATAGGTCTTCAGGCAAAGCTTATTAAATTGTGTAACGCTAATCAACGGTTCAGGCAAGTTTTTTTCTTAAGTCGACCTCGAGTTGTATTATTTAATTATACTTGTGGTTAATCATTTCTGATTGCCATGTCTAAGAATCATTAAATCGCACTCTATGCATACTGTATATATTCATCAGGTATGAAAGGCTTATCACCTTCATTACCATTTGGTTCAGATATATATATATATATATATATATATATATATATATATATATATATATATTCATGGTCAATATTCATTCATCTATGTAAAATTTGTCCATGCTAGTTCATAATTATATTGTAGAACTGTAGCCAGCTTTTGTTCAATTCTTTCAATAATGATATATCCTTAATTTATTGAACTTAAAGTTGTTGGGCAAACTTATTGCTCACCCTTGCTATATCATGATTAACATTGCAGATTAAGACGAATACGTCAGATATAGAAAAGGATAAAGCCAAGTTCAGCTTGGGATAATATGTGCATATAATTGTAATAGTATAGTATGATAATAATGTTATATGATAGACAGGTTATGAATTTTGTATAAGTTAAGGTTACTCGACCTTGGAGAATAGTGTATAAATGTATTGTATAAATAATTTATGTTTATATCTTTCGCAATAGTTGTAGAATGATTGTATCGGATCCGTGATAATTTAGGACTCGAATTTGGGGCTTTCATAGATTTCATTACCTCATATTAGATGTATTACACTTGTTAACAACAACTAAGTTAACCTCCGCCTTATATCTCCTCAAGATTCTCTTACAATTGACCGTTAAGTCATCTAACGCGTACTTACATCCTTTTAAACATATATTAGGTTAATTAATCAAATTAATCTTCGAATCGTTCTTTCAACTTTATCTCATGCTTTCTAAAACATTTACTCAAATGGGTACTTACCATGAAGATAATTCCCTTATATTGTCCCTACACCATTTTGGATGTATATTAGGTTAATTTAAATTAAGTTAACCTTTAAATTATGCTTCCAAAATCTTCCTTTAATTGATACTTAATAATAATTTAGGTTTTTAAAGTCTTCCAATATGTGCTCGTTAAGTGTTTAATGGACATTATAATCGATTATATAACATTCCTCTTTACTACACATTAAAGCTCTCCTCACTGTCTCTATTCAGCACCTGACCCGGCCGCGCCATGTTTGCCTTTGTTCTCTGTGCGGCCGCGCCGTAGCGCCCATTTTGACTTGAGTTGCAGCGTGGCCGCGTTGCAACGTAGACTCAGTTTATGCAGTTCGTGATAAAGCACTGTTCATCCCAAAACACCCAATTTTAACAAACCCAGATGGTATAAACTCGATAAACTCAACACCCAGCATGCATAACACGATTCTATCATTATAAACAACTATAACAACCAATTCTAGAGGTTCAAATTTCCATGATCATGCCAATTTTACATATTTTGACATATTTAGCGTAACGAATCGCTACGAACTCGTTATTCAACCAATTTGATCCGTTGAACTTGCGTTTTTTTAATGCATTAACAACATCTATTATCAATTTACAAATCACTACATGATTTCCCAACTAATTTTATCCTCAAAATAGACCAAAATACATATATTACCATACAACTCAAATTTCTTTTTCTTAGACATGTTTCCATGAATTTAATTACTGAAAACTCGATTCTAAACAACTTATAATGAATTATATACTCTCAAAAACACATATTACATATCTTTAGCAATTTAATCACCAAAAATCATCTTTTTGATGAAAACTCAATAGAACATAACTACAGTTAGGGCAAAATTATTACCTCTTGATCTTTCTATGACTTGGCAAATCATGAAGAACTCCTTGATCATTCTTCTTCTCCCTTTTTATTTCCAGAACTTCTTCTAATTTCTCAGAGAATTCTTCTCTTTCTCTCTCAACTTTCTCTAAACTCTTCTCTATTTCTCTCCCTCTCTCTACCTTAGTAAATAAAACTGACCACTAGTTTAACGTGGTTTAGTTAGTAATCAAAACCACAGACTCAGTAGTTACAAATACAAAAGGTCACAAAGGCTTGTTTGGGCTAACTCCAAATAACTTCCTTTCTAATTTATTTTTATAACTTTCTTATTATATAGTACACAATCGTCACACTTTATTTAATTTAATTACTTAATCAATACACTTCCAAAATCATTAGCCCTATAATTATTCAATTAAATTAGGACATCACCAACACATTAGCGAAATAAAATACGCACACATTATAAAATTATTTATCATCAATTTATTTAATATCATCATACTTAAATAAATTATTCCATAATAATTTCCAACTAAAATATTCATTTTAATTTTCATAAATATTCCATCGGAAATATTTATTTTATTCGATAAATATTTTAACTATTTACAATATTGACAATCGTATTACTTTAACATATCACACTCATATGTAATATTCTACTTCCTTATTTATTAAAACAAATATGTTTACACTAATTCACTATTTAAACTAAGCGAATTACTTGCTTTATTTACGAGATTTAATTCATAATAATTTCATTACCAACAAGGCATACCAAATAAATTATATTATTCCATAATATAATTTGTCATCTTAATTAACTAATATTATGTGGTTAATTTACTTTTCATAACAATTGCATTTAATTTCTTCAATAGTTTAATTAACTATTAAACATCTTTTTCCCAATACATGAATATATATAATTCTCTTCGCACCAAATTACATATTTCAAAATATATACATATCATAATAAGAATTTTAACTATTAAATTCTTATTTTAATAACTTATAAAAATTCGGGTTGTCACAGAGGTGATGGATAGGATCCACTTCGAGGAGAAGTGGGAAGGAGCTATTGATCGGGCTAATGATCTAGAGGATGAAGTGAGGTGTAAGATAAGGAAGATGAACAAGATGGGCTATGCTCTGCGCACGGCCTTAGAGAGATTGATTGATGGGGTAAATCATTACCCTGCTGAACAAGGACAGACCCGGCATACCATAAGCCGAGATATGGTGGTGCACATTACTCAGAAGGAATACCAGAGCGCCATGGAGCGTGGAATGTTAGATTGGTCTAGAGAAAGAAGCTTGGTAGTTGTATTATATTTATTTATGTGTTGTTTAATCTGTTGTTGAAATATTAGTCTTTTGTGTAACATGTGAGATAGTAGTAAACCCCAACTTTTAAAAAATATTAGAGGGGTATTAAGCTAGTTTTGTCCCCGTCTTTTGTGATAATAGGGGATATGTGTTATCATTTATAGTAGTATGTGACGCCCCCAAAATTAGGTATACATCACCCATCTTGGGTCGTCATATACATAGTACAAAATACAAATACAACTTACTAATACAATTGTCGTGTACAATACGACAAAACATAAACTGTGAGTTTGAATACAAATATTATCTTCTAGAGAGTATTCATACTCAAAAGGAGTCCTCATTACATTTATTAACACACTATTACATAGAATAGTGAGGACTACTAACTAATACTATCATTCGGACCATAACTCCGTTTCCCGACTTGCCCCGGCTACGTTCTCATTTCCTGAAGAGAACAGTGAAAGAAAGGGTGAGCTCAACTAGCCCAGTAAGAAATATTATGACTAAGATAATGCAGAATAAATTATCATTTGCCTTCAACAATGTTAAACTGATAAAATATAATAGACATCAAGTTTAACTGCAGCGGAATAAGCAATCCATTAAAAGAGTCAAGTAGAAAATAAACTCTACTATCTTTTATGATTTAAAAGGTTTTTCAACACTGTTATCGCTGAGACTCAGCTTAATAAAATAATCCACATCATCGAATCACCCCTGCACTACGGCCAAGGATATTCGTGTATTCATTAATGGTCATGATCATGCCAACAACTGTCCATCAATGCACTACGGGCCAATGAGGACTTTTACCACATCATTTGTAACATTACGGTCATGATTATACCGAATAATCCCTGGTCATAATCATACCAAGTTCATCTATGCACTACAGGCCACAGATGACTTTTAACATTTTATAAACATGAGGATGATGACAATGATATAAGAATCCAATAAAATAAGTTCAAGAATTAATTTATCCAATAATTAACAACGTCCAAATTGTCAACATGCTACTGCTTTGTGGAGTAAAATTCAAGAATGCTTAGAAGAATATTTTCATGAAAAGATACTGGATGAAACGCAATTATCAAGGATATTCCATAAATTTTATGGAGTATAGAAGTCAAAACTTAACCAACTGAGTACAATAAAGAATGGAATAACAAAAGAAATCACCATGCATGCGATAGACCGCACAGACAGTTTATTCCAACAGAATAATAAATAATAGAACCAGGTCCGGCGTAAACGCACAGACAGGATATTCCGACAAAATAATAAATAATAGAACCAGGTCCGGTGTAAAACACACAGACAGGATGTTCCAACAGAATAATAACAAAGACGGAACCAGGTCCGTGTAAAACACACAGACAGGATGTTCCAATAAAATAATAATAAAAACGGAATCAGGTCCGGTGTAAAACACACAGACAGGATGTTCCAACAGAATAATAATAAAAACGGAACCAGGTCCGGTGTAAAACACACAGACAGGATGTTCCAACAGAATAATAGAAGAATGTCACCAAGTATAGGGTAGACCGCGTATACAGGTTATTCCAACAGAATAATAAGAAATGGAATAACAGCAGTTCTCTTCATGAATAAGAAAGAATAACACCCCTTACCGTTTTAAAGAAGAGCTGAAATAAGGAAGTAGCTAAGTAGCAAAATACTCTTCTTCTTTCTCTCTATAGTTTCTCTCTCTAGAGTTCAGTGAATTCGTAAGAAATAATGAAGGAATGAGCTGCTATTTATAGAAAAATAGAATGCATAGTAACTAATCCATGAACGGTCCAGATTGATTACTTTAATCTGACGGTCCATATTTAAAGAAAAATCTTTTAAATAAAATATAATATATTCTATTTATAGAATAACTTTAATAAAGTATTCTGTTTTATATAAAAAGATGTTTCTGTTTTATTACGTTAATAATACGAATAAAACAAAACGTCATTATCGCTAAATAATTCATATTATTAACTGACAATAATTGAATCAAACTGAGTGACTTCTCACATAAGCATTAATAATCAATACCATGTGCTACTATGCAACCACACGTATTACTGTACTTTTACTACCGAGTAGTTCAACAGTAACAATGGTAAAACTTCCGCCGTTATTTTTAATAAAATATTTTTATCGTTTTCTCAATCCGATAATAATTCCGTTGTGGGGTCCACCAATGATTGTGTCGTTGTACGAATATTCCCTGTTAAAACGAATATTCCCCGACCAATCGAATATTATATAACAACTTGCGTACTTTGCAAAATTTATAAATATTACCCACAACTATAACATTATATCAAATTAACTCCATAATATTCAAAAATGATATTTATAGAAAATTCATCTTTATTTATAAAAGTTGGGGTCTTACAACCTCCCCTTCTTATGAAATTTCGCCCTCAAAATTAGGGTACGTACCTGGTATGTCGAAGAGGTAAGGATACCTTGATTTCATTTCAGATTCTAACTCCCAAGTCATTTCCTCAACATCGTGGTTTCTCCACAAAACATTGACTTGAGGTATAACCTTGGAGCGTAGAATATGATCCTTCTTATCCAAGATTTGAACAGGAACTTCTTCATACGTCAAATCCTCCGCTATTTCGTCCGATTCTAACTCAATAATGTGGTTCGGGTCTTCCACATATTTGCGTAACATGGATATGTGAAAAACGTTATGAACACGAGACATACTTGGCGGTAAAGCAAGTCTATAAGCCACAATTCCTACTCGATAGAGGAATAAAAATGGTCCGATGAATCGAGGATTGAGCTTTCCTCTTTTTCCAAATCTCGTAACTCCTTTCCATGGAGCAACACGTAAGAACACATGATCTCCTACATCAAATTCCACGTCCTTTCGATGAAGATCAGCATAACTCTTTTGTCGATCTTGTGAGGTTTTTATACGTTGTCGAATCGTTTAAATCTTTTCTGTAGTCATACGTACCAACTCCGGTCCCAACAACGTTGCTTCACCCACCTCATCCCAGCATACTGGAGAACGGCATTTTCTTCCATACAATGCTTCGAATGGAGCCATGCCAATACTTGCTTGATAACTGTTGTTGTAGGAAAACTCCACCAATGGTAAGAACTTGTCCCAACTTCCCTTGAAGTCAAAGACACAGAGTCTTAATAGATCTTCAAGAGTTTGAATAGTCCTCTCTGATTGTCCGTCCATCTGAGGATGATATACTGAACTAAATCGTAAATCCGTGCCCATAGCTTTTTGTAAACTAACTCAAAATCGTGAAGTGAATCTTGGGTCTCGGTCAGAAACTATGGATACTGGCATACCATGCAGTCTTACAATCTCGTTTATGTACATACGAGTAAGACGTTCAAGTGTATAAGTTTCTCGTATCGGTAAGAAATGAGCAGACTTGGTCAATCTATCAACAATGACCCAAATCGCATCAATACCTTGAGAAACCCTAGGAAGACCGGTAACGAAATCCATGGTAATGTGCTCTCACTTCCATTCTAGAATTTCAAGTGGTTGCAATGGACCTTTTGGTACTTGATGCTCCGCTTTGACTCGTTGACAAGTTAGACACATTAAGATAAATAACGCTATCTCGCTCTTTATATTGCTCCACCAAAATGTATGACAAAGATCATGATACATTTTGGTACTTCCAGGATGGATTGCAAACGGTGTGTTATGCGCCTCCATCATGATTTCATACTTTAAATCAGGGTTGTTAGGAACACAAAGTCTGGAGTTGACTCGAAGTATTCCTTCTTCATCGATTCTTGCTTCCGGTATAGCACCTTCTTGCACTTTCTTCCTCATACGTATAAGCTCCAGGTTTGTAGCTTGAGCAGCTTGAACTTTATCGATTAAAGTCGGTTCTACTCGTATATTCGCCATCATCACATGGGTCCCTGGAGTCTTTAACTCTATCTCCATCCTTTGCAAATCACACAAAATGGGCATTTGTGTTGACAATATCGCACTCGTACTTGCATATGATCTTCTACTCAATGCGTCAGCTACCACGTTCGCTTTTCCAGGATGGTATTGAATGGTATGATCATAATCTTTCAACAGTTCAAGTCAACGTCGTTGTCGCATGTTGAGTTCCTTTTGAGTGAAGAAATATTTGAGGCTTTTATGATCCGTAAAGATCTCCACCTTCTCCCCATACAAGTAATTCCTCCAAATTTTAAGTGCAAAGACAATAGCTACCAACTCTAGATCATGAGTAGGATAATTCCTCTCATATTCCTTGAGTTGTCTTGATGCATAAGCTATGACTTTTCCATGTTGCATGAGAACGCATCCCAACCCTTTGCTCGAAGCATCACTGTAGATGACAAATCCCTCCGAGCCAGATGGTATTGTTAGAAAAGGTGCTGAAATGAGTCTCCTCTTGAGTTCTTGAAAACTCTGCTCACATTCTTCGCTCCAACCAAACTTTGTATCTTTCCGAGTCAGCTGAGTTAATGGAGTAGCGATTCGAGAAAATCCTTCCACGAATCTCCGATAATAACCAGTTAAACCAAGAAAGCTACGTACTTCGGTCACTGATTTAGGTTGCTCCCAACTTTGAATAGCTTCAATCTTTGCCAGGTCAACTGATATTTCACGACTTGATACTATGTGCCCAAGGAATGCTACCTCCTCCAGCCAAAATTTGCATTTCTTCAACTTGGCATAAAGCTTGTATTCACAAAGCATTTAGAGTACCAGCCTCAATTGTTGCTCATAATCTTCACGACTTTTGGAATAAATAAGGATGTCATCAATAAAGACGACCACAAAGTGATCCAAATATTCCTTGAATACCCGGTTCATCATATCCATGAAGGCAGCAGGAGCATTAGTCAATCCAAAGGACATGATTAGGAATTCATAATGCCCGTACCGAGTTCTAAAAGTCGTCTTTGGAATATCTTCAGTTCTAACCTTCAGATGATGATATCCAGAACGAAGATCGATCTTTGAAAAGAATTGTGCTCCTTGCAACTGGTCAAACAGGTCATCAATACGTGGCAATGGGTACCTATTTTTGATGGTGACATGATTCAACTCCTGATAATCAATACAAAGTCCCATACTTCCATCTTTCTTCTTCACGAATAGCACAGGAGCACCCCAAGGAGAAGTACTAGGACGAATAAAGCCAATGTCTAACAATTCCTGCAGTTGGATCTTTAACTCCTGAAGTTCAATAGGAGTCATTCGATATGGGGCTTTAGAAATGGGTTTTGTACCGGGTTCAAGGTCGATACAAAATTTAATTTCACGCTCTGGGGGTAGGCCAGGAAGTTCTTCAGGGAATACGTCAGGGAATTTATTAACAATAGAAATATCATTCAAAACTGACGTATTTTTGTTTAGATCCGTGACATGAGCTAAGAAAGCTTGACATCCGTTTTTCAATAAACGAATAGCTTTATGGCTTGAGATGACAGCGATTGATTTTAATGGTTTGGTTGCTTGAATTCGTATAATAGGTCGATTAGGAATATGAAAGCTAACAACCTTACGAAAACAATCAATTTTTGCATGATGAGTAGTTAACCAATCAATCCCTAGAATCACGTCAAATGCAAGTATTTTTAATGAAATAAGATCGACAGGTAATGTGTGGGTACCAACTTGAACCAAACAAGACTTATAAACCATGGATGTAATGAAGGTTTCTCCCAATGGAGTTTCAACAGATAAGTCAAAGTCTAATTTCTCCGGAATCAAATTTAATCGATGAGCGCAAGTAGGAGAAATAAAAGAATGGGTAGAACCGATATCAAATAAAGTATAGACTTCGTTAGAGTTTATGATAAGCTTACCCGTGATGACCTCATTCGGGTTCCTTGCTTTCTGGGAGGTCACAACAAACGCTCTCCCTTGCACTACCGGTTTGGACTTTTCTGGGACGGCCTTTGGTGTCTCCATCTTGGCTGAACTTGTTTTTGGTAAACGACAAAATCGAGCTAAATGACCTTCTCTTCCATAATTATAACATGCTTTAGACGGCATCGCGCAGCTTGGACTGATGTGCCCCTCCCCTCCGCATTTGAAACATATGATAGGTGGTCGTTCTCCTTCCTTAACAACGGGTGCTGGTGCTAACGTCTTTCCATCATTGTTGAATCTCCTCTTCTTGAAATGACCATTCTTATTGTTTTGGCCCTGATTATCACCAAAGTGGTTACCATTTCTGGCATGTTGATTCCCTCCACGCTTGTTGTCACCGCTTCGATGACCGCTCTCACTGGTATTATCATTTTGTCAACTGCTCTCTTTTGGTTGCATTGACTCGTTATCGCGCTCCACTAACTGAGCCCTATTCACAACATCTGAATACAAACACAGCTTATGAGAAATAAGATGTTGACGTATCTCAGGTTTCAAACCTCGCATAAACATTCGCGTCATTCGCTCTTCATTATCTACCAAGTGGGACGCAAACCGGGACAATTCAGTAAATTTAGCCTCATACTGCGACACGGTCATATTATTCTGCTCCAATTTGATGAACTCCACCTCCTTCATGTGACGAACACTTTCGGGAAAGTATTTGTCATTGAACAGCTCTTGGAACTTATCCCAAGACATCTTCAGTTCGGCAGGTTGAGTATGCTTAATCGATTTCCACCAGTAATCTGCCTCTCCTCGCAACATAAAGGCGGCAAAGGGAACCTTTTGCTCCTCGGAGCATCCCAAGACATCAAATATCTTGGTAATCTGCTTTATCCATGTTTCCGCTATAAGTGGTTTTGGCTCTCCCTTAAACTCTGGTGGTCCCAGCTCCTTGAACTGTTTAGCGGTGACCGTCCGAGAGTTTTTAGTGTTTCCACCTATATTTTGGACAGGAGCCGCTCTCGCCTGCTGTTGCATGAACTGCATAAAGTTTCTGAATATTCTATCATTCATCATCTGGTCAGTGTTGTTGTTTGCATGAGGATTGTCACCTTCTTGATGCACATTATCTTGATTATTGATATGTGGTGAATCAACAGTCGCCTGTGCTCCATTGCTATTCTCAACATTCTCAGATGCCATTTTCAGATGCTGCCACAAAATAAAAGTTAATTGATATGTCATATATTATCCTTATATTATGACCGACCAATTAAATACCATGCAAATAAACTCAGGTAGGTCATACTAGCGAAGGAATTCCCCGTCTCTTTCCTCCTAGTTCTATTCTCACATCTTAGCCAGGGATCATATCCCTAAGCTCTGATACCAACTGTGACGCCCCCAAAATTAGGTATACATCACCCATCTTGGGTCGTCAAATACATAGTACAGAATACAAATACAACTTACTAATACAACTGTCGTGTACAATACGACAAAACATAAACTGTGAGTTTGAATACAAATATTATCTTCTAGAGAGTATTCATACTCAAAAGGAGTCCTCATTACATTTATTAACACACTATTACATAGAATAGTGAGGACTACTAACTAATACTATCATTCGGACCATCACTCCGTTTCCCGACTTGCCCCGGCTACGTTCTCATTTCCTGAAGAGAACAGTGAAAGAAAGGGTGAGCTCAACTAGCCCAGTAAGAAATATTATGACTAAGATAATGCAGAATAAATTATCATTAGCCTTCAATAATGTTAAACTGATAAAATATAATAGACATCAAGTTTAACTGCAACGGAATAAGCAATCCATTAAAAGAGTCAAGTAGAAAATAAACTCTACTATCTTTTATGATTTAAAAGGTTTTTCAACACTGTTATCGCTGAGACTCAGCTTAATAAAATAATCTACATCATCGAATCACCCCTGCACTACGGCCAAGGATATTCGTGTATTCATTAATGGTCATGATCATGCCAAAAACTGTCCATCAATGCACTACGGGCCAATGAGGACTTTTACCACATCATTTGTAACATTACGGTCATGATTATACCGAATAATTCCTGGTCATAATCATACCAAGTCCATCTATGCACTACAGGCCACAGATGACTTTTAACATTTTATAAACATGAGGATGATGACAATGATATAAGAATTCAATAAAACAAGTTTAAAAATTAATTTATCCAAGAATTAACAACGTCCAAATTGTCAACATGCTACTGCTTTGTGGAGTAAAATTCAAAAATGCTAAGAAGAATATTTTCATGAAAAGATACTGGATGAAACGCAATTATCAAGGATATTCCACAAATTTCATAGAGTATAGAAGTCAAAACTTAACCAACTGAGTACAATAAAGAATGGAATAACAAAAGAAATCACCATGCATGCGATAGACCGCACAGACAGGTTATTCCAACAGAATAATAAATAATGGAACCAGGTCCGGCGTAAACGCACAGACAGGATATTCCGACAGAATAATAAATAATGGAACCAGGTCCGGTGTAAAACACACAGATAGGATGTTCCAACAGAATAATAACAAAGACGGAACCAGGTCCGGTGTAAAACACACCGACAGGATGTTCCAACAGAATAACAATAAAAACGGAACCAGGTCCGGTGTAAAACACACAGACAGGATGTTCCAACAGAATAATAGAAGAATGTCACCAAGTATAGGGTAGACCGCGTATACAGGTTATTCCAACAGAATAATAAAAAATGGAATAACAACAGTTCTCTTCATGTATAAGAAAGAATAACACCCCTTACCGTTTTAAAGAAGAGCTGAAATAAGGAAGTAGTTAAGTAGCAGAATACTCTTCTTCTTTCTCTCTATAGTTTCTCTCTATAGTTTCTCTCTCTAGAGTTCAGTGAATTCGTAAGAAATAATGAAGGAATGAGCTGCTATTTATAGAAAAATAGAATACATAGTAACTAATCCATGAACGGTCCAGATTGATTACTTTAATCTGACGGTCCATATTTAAAGAAAAATCTTTTAAATAAAATATAATATATTCTATTTATAGAATAACTTTAATAAAGTATTCTGTTTTATATAAAAAGATGTTTCTGTTTTATCACGTTAATAATACGAATAAAACAAAATATCATTATCGCTAAATAATTCATATTATTAACTGACAATAATTGAATCAAACTGAGTGACTTCTCACATAAACATTAATAATCAATACCGTGTGCTACTATGCAACCACACGTATTACTGTACTTTTACTACCGAGTAGTTCAACAGTAACAATGGTAAAACTTCCGCCGTTATTTTTAATAAAATATTTTTATCGTTTTCTCAATCCGACAATAATTTCGTTGTGGGGTCCACCAATGATTGTGTCGTTATACGAATATTCCCTGTTAAAACGAATATTTCTCGACCAATAGAATATTATATAACAACTTCCGTACTTTGCAAAATTTATAAATATTACCCACAACTATAACATTATATTAAATTAACTCCATAATATTCAAAAATGATATTTATAGAAAATTCATCTTTATTTATAAAAGTTGGGGTCTTACAAGTATGCTAGAGAGAATCATGTAATTGTAACGATTTGGCATATGAATATAAATGATCTTATTTCAGAGACGTGTTATAAAATTTTACTTCTTTGAGAAATGTCTAAGTAATATAATTAGTTAATAAAATGGAAATTTTATGATGCAGAAACATGCCGCCCAGACGTAGAATAACTGCACCGGAAGAGTCGGTTAATGATGAGAGAGGACCAGTAGATTCGATACAAAGGCTTGTAGATTTGTTAGGAGAAGCTCTTAGGGGAAGAAATGAGCCAGTACCACCCATTCCACAAGCAGCTCTAGTCACAAACTTTAAGGATTTTAGGAGTGTAGGACCTCCGAAATTCGTAGGACCTACCGATCCGATCGTGGCTCAAACATGGATCAAGGAGATGGAGAAGGCATTCACCATCGCACGTGTGGGTGAAGACTAGAAGATGGCTTTTGCAACCTACATGATGAGAGGCGAAGTGAACTACTGGTGGGAGGTGAATCGGCATAGAGCAGGAGAAGGAGTAGTACTTTGGGAGAAATTTAAAACTCTGTTCTTCAAAAATTATTTCCCAAAGAGTATGAAGAATAGGATGAAAGTGAAGTTCCTAGAATTAAAACAAGGAGATATGATGGTGGCGCAATACGCAGCTAAGTTTAATGAACTAGCGCGTTTTGCGGAGCACCAAGTTGGGGATGAGGAAAGGAAGACGAGACGCTTCAAGCAAGGGCTGAAGCCATGGCTGTATAATAAGCTATCAGTTCTCTAGATTGATTCCTTTGCGACATTGTTGGAGAATGCAATCATTGCGAAAGGTGGCAGTGAGGCCTTAAGTCTATATCATAAGGAGAAGAAAAATAAGAACACTGGGAGTGAGTATCGTGGAGGAAGCAGCTGCGAAGGGAGTAACTCCAGGAAGAGAAAATGGGAAAACAACAACAACAAAAATAATAATCAAGGTGGGAGTCACCAGGGAAACATTAAGAAAAGGACTGAAGCTTGTAACAAGTGTGGGAGGAGTCATGAGGGGGAGTGCTGGCAAGGAAAGAGCACGTGTTATAATTGCTGCCAAGAGGGGCACATATCGCCAAATTGCCCAAAATCAAAGAAGATTCGGGGATGTTTTGCTCGTGGATCAACAGAGCACCAGATAAAGGATTGCCCAAAGAAAGGAAGTGGTGGAACTGGCGGAGGCAATGGAGGAGGAAGCAAGTTAATGATTGGTGGACCCGCACAACCCAACCGATCGACTGCCCGACCCGTTAACATGACTGTCCAGGACGTAGTAGCTGCAAAGGACGTGGTGTCAGGTATAATCCCAATCAATAATATAAATATTTATGTATTATTTGATTCGGGTGCCACCTGTTCTTTTATATTTAAAGAATTTGCTAGTAAACTTAGTACACCCCGAGAATGTTTAGAAGATTCTTTGATCATAGAAGTTGCGAATAAGAAAATAATCCATGTAGAATATATTTATCAAAATTATCGCGCAAACGTTAGAGAACATGAATTGAGCATAGACTTGATTCCTATTAGACTAGGAGAATTTGACGTAATACTGGGAATGGATTGGTTATATAACCATGCGGCGGTAATTGACTACCAGAACAAGTGTGTGAACCTTCAGACTCCGAGTAAGTCTAAGGTAGTGTTTTATTGTAGCTCATCGCTTAAGCAATCGGGTTGCGTTACGATGATGCAGGCTAAGAAATTGTTAAGGAAAGGATGTGTAGGTTATTTAGCTTACATCGTAGATACTCGAAAAAAGGAGTAGAAATTAAAGATATATCCGTAGTGAATGAATTTCAAGATGTGTTCTCGGACGATCTGCCTGGTGTTCCGCCAGACTGAGAAATCAAATTCGTAATAGACTTAGCACCGGGAACGACACCGATTTCAAAAGCTCCATATCGTATGGCGCTGGTAGAAATGAAGGAATTGATGGTACAACTTCAAGAGTTATTGGATAAGGGTTACATTCGACCAAGTGTGTCTCCTTGGGGAGCACCAGTGTTATTCGTTAAGAAAAAGGACAGATCGATGAGGCTCTGTATCGATTATCGAGAATTGAACATAGTAACGATCAAATACAGATATCCACTACTGAGGATAGATGACTTATTTGATCAACTGAAGGGAGCTGAGTGTTTCTCGAAGATCGACCTACAGACGGTATATCACCAGCTGAAAGTCCGGGATGAGGACATACCGAAGACTGCGTTTCGAATCCGTTATGGACATTATGATTTTTGGTAATGTCATTTGGTTTGACTAATGCTCCGACAACATTTATGGACTTGATGAACCAAGTCTTCAAGCCATTCTTAGATAAATTTGTAGTAGTTTTCATCGATGACATTTTGATCTACTTGAAGACAGAGGAAGAACACGCCGAATATCTGATGATTGCTTTGGAGGCATTACGGAAGGAGAAGGTGTATGCGAAAATTTTAAAGTGTGAATTTTGGATGAAGAAGGTTCAATTCTTAGGCCACGTGGTGGATAAGAATGGAATCTCAGTAGACCCTACAAAGGTTGAAGCAGTAAGTAATTAGAAATAACCGAGAACACCAACAGAGGTAAGAAGTTTCTTAGGGTTAGCTGGGTACTATCGGAGATTCATCTAAGATTTTTCTAAGATAGTAACCCCGTTGACTAACCTGACGAGGAAGACGATGAAATTTATATGGATAGACAAATGCGAAGAGAGTTTTCAAGAGTTTAAGAAGAGATTGAGCGAAGCGCCTGTGTTATCACTACCAGATGATGCGGGAAATTTTATGGTATATAGTGACACATCGCACAAGGGACTTGGTTGTGTGCTCATGCAACACGGAAAAGTCATTGCATATGCATCACGTCAACTAAATGATTATGAAAAATGATACCTTACTCACGATTTAGAGTTAGCGGCAGTAATTTTTATGTTAAAGATATGGAGGCATTATTTGTACGGAGAGAAATATAAGATATACACGGACCACAAAAGTATGAAATATATCTTCACACAGAAGGAGTTGAATATGCATCAGAGAAGGTGGTTGGAATTGATCAAAGATTATGACTGTAATATTCTTTATCACCCGGGGAAGGCAAAGGTGGTTGCCGAAGCTCTGAGCAGGAAAGGAAGGGAGAAATTATTTCAATTAACGACTTAGGAAGAGTTAATAAGAGAAATAGAGAAATTGAAAATAGAGGTAAAGGGACCCGAGAGGTCTGAAGAGAATTTATTTGTAATGGAAGCTTGTCCGACATTGTTGGATAGAGTAAAAGAAGCACATGAGAAAGATGAAGAATGTGAGAAGATCAGGAAAAGGATTACAGAAAATGAGGAAGTGAAATTTCGAATGGATAAAGACAGTATCTTAAGATTCGAAGGAAGAGTGTGGGTACCAGCGGTAACCGAGTTCAGAAAAGAGATTTTGCACGAGGCACATAATACGACGTATTCCGTTCATCCGAGAGGCACTAAGATATGACGAGACTTGAGGCAACATTTTTGGTGGCCCAATTTGAAACGGGAACTCGTAGAGTGCATTAGTAGATGTTTGACTTGCCAACGCATAAAAGTAGAGCATCAGCGGCCGAGTGATTTACTACAACCGTTGGAAATATCAGAGTAGAAATGGGAGCACATTACGATAGATTTCGTAGTAGGACTTCCAGTTACACAGAAAGGTTATGATGTCATTTGGGTTATCGTGGATCGACTTAGAAAGACCGCACATTTTCTACCGATTAAGATCCGCTATAGTTCAAATCATTTAGTGAGTCTGTACGTAAAGGAGATTGTTTCACGACATGGAGTGCCGATGTTAATTGTCTCTGATCGAGACCCGCGCTTCACGTCAAATTTTTGGAAAAGCTTGTAAGAAAGAATGGGAACACACTTAAGGTTAAGTATCACTTATCATCCGCAGACAGACGGGCAAAGTGAGCGAATGATACAAACGCTAGAGGACATGCTTAGAACTTGCGTGATGGACTTTAAGGGAAATTGGGACGACCAACTACCCTTAGTCGAATTTGCGTTTAATAATAGTTACCATGCGAGTATCGGCATGCCATCGTACGAAACTCTTTACGGAAGAAAGTGCAGAACACTATTATGTTGGGACAAAGTCGGAGAACGACTAATACTCGGACCAGAGTTAGTACAACAAACCGCAGACGTGGTGGCAGTAATAAGAACCCGAGTAGTAGCAGCTCTAGATCGCCAGAAAAAATACGCATATTTGCATCGACAGGACTGAGATTTTAAAGTCGACAGTTTTGTATTCTTGAAGTATCTCCATGGAAGGGAAAGATCCATTTCGGCAAGAAAGGAAAATTGAGTTCGAGATTCATAGGACCGTTCGAGATACTGAAGCGAGCGGGCGAAGTGGCATATAAAGTTGCATTACCACCTGAGTTCACTACTACAAAACAGTAAATAGATAACCCGTAAAAAATGTTGTAGAAGTTCTTACAGAAACGTCGTGGTTAAGGGTGTCATCTATTTGACACGTTTATACAACGTTTTTAAAACGTTGTAGTTTGACACATTACACTACATTTTTTTCTTTAAAAACATTGTATATTTGTTTTTCATAAATTCTTGGATACTTGAAAATATTGTAGATGATATGATTCCACAACGTTTTCTGGCTTAAAATGTCATGCTTTAGTACATCAGACAACGTTTAAACTTATTTATACAACGTTTATAAAGTGTCATCTATTTAGACTACTTTATACAATGTTTTTAAAATATTGTAGTTTAACTTAAAAATTTTGTAATACATGATGTTGTAATAGTTGTGGTTCACCTATATTTGAGTTTAAACTAATAACTCCAATGCACAGTATAGAATGCATAATTATATATTAGAAAATACAGGTTAATACAATTAAAGCATGAAACCAGATTCCAAAAGTATATATCTTAAAGTTGCTCTTAATCTAAATAACAAAACTAAAATTCCAAGCCGCAGCATTACATCCAACACAGGTGCCCGAACAGGAACAGATAGAGGCTTTAGATTTTCGTCCATAGTTAACAGCATTCTTCGCTGTGAACATATTCCACTTGAAAGTGCAGTTTAATTCACTGCCAGTCTGCAGTACCCGCTGAAAAGTGGCATTCCTCTGATCCGCATGTCGTGTATACAGGACTTTGTGTGAGTCGATACGGGCCTGCAGGAAATGCAATGAATGATTAATAAAAGCATTCGACAACTGTGATTATTAACTGTGCCAATAACTACAAACGTTCAATGAAAGTAGACCAAGAAGGTCAATTCATCTTCAGATCAATGTGAGCCCTTTTATCTAGCAAGCCAAGTTACATGTTACATAAACCGAAAGAGAATGGAGGGATAAGGGGGTTAATGTCCAAAGAATACATGTATTTAGTTGTTAGTTATCAGAGCTTCAAGTTCTTTCTCCAGCCCTGCCACACTCGTTTTGAAAGCTGCTATGCTAAAAAGATAGCAATAATGCAGAACATGAAGACAAAGCAACAAAAAAAATAAGAAATTGATGGAGGTGAGGTCAGCAATAATGCAGAACGTCAGAGAAAGCCACCCTGGCTTAGTAGAGTGATACAATGAAGCAAGCAGAAAATGGATCCCAAAAACTTTCTGATGCTCTGTACCTTGGATGAGTCTAGTCCCAAACAATCAGCCAAGCGTGCTGGGCATGTACCCTGAATTGATGCACAAATATGTGATACCACAGGATGAATCTGCATAAATTAAGCCACAAGTTTTAAGAGCCAAAACGAGGACCTAATAAAAGAATCATCAACCACTACCAAATACTTATTGAGGGTCAAACAAATGAAAACCTGCTGTGTGAGGTAATAATTAAAGTCAACCATCCAATTTCCTGATCATTTTTCAGCTCATTAGGATGTCTTGCCCGCTGAACAATCCCTATATAGGATACATGAGAAATAAACAAGGATACCATTAATTAAAAGACACCATGTAGAAGGCAAAAAGTTATAAAGATTTTCCTTTACAAACTTGCAAATTTTGAAATATGAAAATTAATCACATCATTGACCATATCATCTAAGGCAAAACCTGAGTCACCCAATAGGCAATCACATAACAAGATCCTCATAAGATTTTTTTTTTATTTTTTTTGATAAAAATGGATCTTTATAAGATATTAAAAATGATATCTTGGCTTTTCAAAAACGTGAGCCACTTGGGCCTTGGTATCATTGTTAGACCCACTTGACAAATACTAGTATTAGCAGCCTACTTGATCCAAACATAAATATGCAGCACAATCAAAATGGTCGAAGAAATGCACCCAAAAAAATGGAGGAAGAAAAATACTGCATGTGGTGAAAGCCTGATGATAGGATGGAGTCAACACGGTTCCTCATAGTTCTTTACAAAATCAAATTGAATCTGAATCTCCATCTCATGAATTGATACAGCTAAATGCAATCTCAAAAAAAAAGATACAGGAAACGTGCAGTAAAGAATCAAATATATATATATATATATATATATATATATATATATATATATATATATATATGAATACTATTCATGACGAAGCAGTATTCTTCTTTTTCAATTTATGCTTCATATATATCTTACCTTTGTTTTTTTTTCTGCAGATTTCTCTTAAACTGCTCGACAGGATTTGGTGCAGTCCACGAGCCTAACTTTGTCCTGCAACTTCCTTATTGGCTTAAACACCTCAGTGATTGTGGGGTCCAATACATCACTAGAGCACTGAGGAGAAACACCCATGGCTATTGCCTCATCCCAAAGTCCTCTGCCTTTTTCAAAGTTCCCTCCTTTACAAATCTTTTGTATAAGTAAATCTTAAACTGGTCCATAACCGCCTATTGAGCTTTTCTTCCTCAACTCTAGCAGCTCAAGAGCATAATTCACCCTCTCAACTCCACATAGAATGCCAATCAAATCATAGTAGAACATATGTATCATTTTATCATTAAAAATGATATTAAAATGTGCTTTCTAGGCTGTGGATTGGTCTCCCTGAAGAAAAGAGGCTGCCTAGCCAGCTGAACCACACATGATGAACAAAGAATATATTATGAAACAATGACACATAAGCACAAGTAATACGAAGAATACAAGGAATAAAATAACATTATAAAATGTAAACATTACCACTATAGTCAAACTCCCTAGTTTATCATCAGGATAGTCCACCTGCAAAGCCATGATATTAGACCATTGGATTTCAATTTTACTCTTCAGACCACCATCAAGAACTTCCCAAACAAACTTATGCTTAGCAAAATAACACTTTGCAATTAAATCACCTTCATGCCTAGACATATACTGCCACCAGATACAATTCATTTACTTGATAAAGATCTGACACAATTCACATATAGTAGGATAAAGAATATAACTATTACCTCCCAGCGTCCAATCTTTAAAAGTGAAGCTGGAAAATTTGAGATCTTCAACTTGTCAAAAGCACCACAAGCAGCAGAGCTTTTAATATCCTTCTTGTTTCCCAATTTAAAATCCTCACTTGGTGTGGTGTCAATAGAAGAAGCATTACCTTGAGAGAGTCTCATTTGAATCAAATCCAACAATGACGGACTCTTCCTCAGCTTCAAGCCCAACGGGCTTGGCTCATCACGTGGATTGTACTGGGAAGGTGGGATTGGAAATTCATTGATTCTGGACCTCCGCTCCTAAAATATAAAAATAACATATAAGGATTACAAGTTAACAACAAAAAGTGAAAACTAACTCAAGAAAAATATAATAGAAATAAGTTTAGAAATAACTAGAAATCAAACATAAAGATCTAGTATACCAAACCCGAATTTGTTGTATGATGTGATCTAATTAGAAACTTTATAGAATCATATATATACTACTTAAATGAACATTACGATTTCCTTCCCCTCCCTCCTATAGTATGATAGCACAGCAGATCCTCTCAGGTGAAACAAGTGAAGCTAACCTCATTTATAGGCAGTAAAGCAATAGATTTTCTTAAGCTACTATGTTAAAAAGATACAAAGAATCGATAAATAGTAATTACACCAACTTGTTAAGCAGACAAAGCCAACAGAGGAAAAAGGTTCATCTAAAGCAAACCCACACATTCGAATACTTCCAAATTTTAGATTCAAGTTATCCAACACCCAAAAAACAAATGAACACAAACAAGAAACTAGACAAAATCACATACAAAATTCGCTGAGCTTGTTGAACCATTCTCAGAACCATGCCTCTGATTAGTCACATTAGCTAACACCGGCCTTTTCTTCGCCATTTGAGGCAGTAAAGTTACCGCCTTTCTGAGATTCTTCGCTTGTCGTTTAGCCAAAGAAGATGTCTGTGCAACCATGGCTTGTGATATTTACAAGCACTTGAGAGCATCTGAGGTCCATCGGAGCGGAGTCCAAAAAATTTGATGTTCAGAAATCGAGTTCGCACGCCACGTAGAAATAGAACAGAGCTAGGGTTTGAGAAGTGGAGCTCTCTCCTCTCCACCTTCCACTTGAACCCTCTGCAACAAAAGTTATTTCTGAACACATTTTATGACAGTCGGTCGGTGGAGAATCGAAAGATCTGAAGCAACAAGATGATTTAGGTGGAGAGGTAAAAGATTTTGCGTGAAAAATGGGAGGGAAGGAATATCAGATCAGGAGAAAATTAGGGGAAAAGTAAAGAGGGAATGAAATTAAAATATAGGAAACGTTTAAAGCTCCGTTTTTTCAATTCTGCGCGATTTATTTTAAGTTACGTGTTTTTTACGTAGATAACGGTTTTTTATTTTAAATGTTATCTATTTAAAATTAAAAATTGTTCATATAAATAGATAACGTTTTTTCATATGTATCTACGACGTTTTGTTAAAAAATATTGTAAAAAAATATCACAATTTTTTTTATAAAAACGTTGTTGTTTAAGTGTTGTCTATTTATTATTCTGTACTAGTGGTTGGAGCACATCCATAACGTGTTTTACATATCCGTGTTGCGTCCGTACAAGCCTGACTACAAGCACGTGATTTCTTATGAACCCATTCAAGTGGAGAAGAACTTAGCATATGAAGAAATTCATGTCCAAATTCTAGATAGGAAAGAACAAACTTTAAGGAATAAGAGTATATCTTCTGTAAGAGTACTTTGGCGTAACCACGACGTTGAGGAGGCTACGTGGGAGTTAGAAGTTAGGATGATGAGGGATTATCCCCATCTATTTGTGTAACCTTGTAGCAATTATGGGATAGAATTTTTATAAGGGGGAGGATGTAATACCCAAAAATTTTCACATCTTATTAAATGAATATAGTAATGGAAATAACTATTTATTTGAATATAAATGATAATATTTTGTAAGTTGATTAATTAAATTGATTCGCATTGGATTAATACGAATTAAGAAGTGTGGGAATATGATGAGCAATTGTGAAGTGTCTTGTGTGGCATAAGGTGAAATGAGAAAATTCACTAAGTAAGTTGAAAGAGAACTAGGAAGATTAATTTTGTATGATTATGTGATTCCATATACAGAATGAATACACTCTTAGATTAGCAGTATCACTCATGTGGACGTTAATTCATGTCGTGTAAAACTATTATGGCGATAGAAGTTGAAACTGGCTTGAAGCTAAACCAGTTTGGCACTGCCAGGGTCCGGCGTAGCTGCGCCCTCCCAGCCGTACAAACTGTCGCAGCTGCGCCAGTTGTCAGTTGGAGAAAATTAACTTTCTTCTATAGAAATGAAATGGAACACTTATGTAATATGTGTGACATAAATAAATCATAGGATAAAATTACATTTTGTTAATATGAGGTACCAAGTAGTACAATGAAATCATATCTAATTGTAATACATAAACAATTAAAATATCTGTGTACTCTAGAAATTGAGAAAGAAGTTAGATGTTTAAATAAACATTAATATTAAAGAATGATATAATGTGGGTATGTGAGTAGTAAAAATAATTATAGGGGATACCCGGATAATAATTCCTAACTACGTTATGTTATTATGTGTGTTTAATGTGCATGGATTATATAATGTGAGTATATAACTAATCCTTAATTTTCTAATATGGTAACAATTGTACATTAATATTACATTATGGGAATTAAAGAACCAAACCAAGCCTTAGACGATTAAATGCTGAGATTTTTGCTCTTGTCCCAAATTGAGTGACACAAAGGTATATGAACAGTGATCTAAAAACTAAGTTACGTAACTTCTAAATGGCTAGGCATAGGTGATGATTGAAAAGCCAATGGCTGGTGGTGGGTTGTTAAACCACTCTCAATTAACCAATGTTTTCTTCCATTACACCGTGAACTCCAACCTTAGTATAATGTCAATGTCTAGTCCAAGTTTCTTCTATAAATACAAGCTCCAAATTTTAGTTTTTGTTGCTAGAAATTGTTTAATAAGTCTAAGTTAGAGAGTTCTAAGTTACTGAGCATATGTAGAAGCATACTCAGTGAGTAAGAAGTCCAATTCAAGCTTAAGGAGGTATAAATTCTTATTATATTCTTGAAATGAGTCTTGTTTAGTTCTTGAAATTTCTTAAATTAATATGTCAATTGATATGAATTAGCATATTATAATGTGTTTAAGAAGTATGTTTACACATATGAACTTTTTAATGATAGTTTGGAACATGTTTGAATCAAGGTAAATGAAGGTTGGTTGTTACTCTGCAAAACAGAATCTGTTTACTGCTTCTAATCCCGACATGGCGCAGCTGCGCCCTGGTTATACAAGGGTGCAGCGCAGCTGCACTATACCTCAGATTCAGTTACTGATTTTTGTTAGGCTATGTGTTGTGAACTTGATATCATTACTTAGATATATACCTAAAAAGGGGTATAGCATGAAGTATAAGGTTTTCTTATGTAGTATGAGGTGATTAACATGATTTAATGAGAGATTAGTAATAAAAACTTAAAGTGTTAAAAACAAACTTTGATGTAATACATGTTTTATAAGTTCTGAACTTAGTGATTCATACACATGATTGATTTTATATATAAAGGAGCATGATATAATGTTTATAGTGTCTTTGTTAATGGTTGTATTTATCGTTGAATAAGTATTTATTTAATTGATTTGATGTGATTTGATTATTTATTTGTTTAATAAATAATTAATGAGTTAAGGAAAGTAATTATTTTGAAATAGTAATCTAATTTAATTTAATAATTAAGTTAGAGAGTTTATAATGATTAAATAAACTATTATATTATGCAATGAATTGTTATTAGAATTAATTAAATTAAGTATGAAAGCTTAATTAATTAGAAGTGTGACAAATAGCTATATTATAAGTGGTTATTAAAATAAATTAAAGTAGTTTTAAATTATTTTGCCAAACAAAGCCCTATGGCTTTTGTTTTTTTTTTTTTTAAATTTTGAATTTTAATAATTGAGTTCAAATGAAAGTTATGAAATGAAACCTAGAATTTGTTAGGTAATGAATGTAGTAGGAAATATAAAATTTATATTTAGATAAAATGATGAAAGATTTCTCTGAGTTAATTGTTTAATTTCTGTCTTCGATTCTGGGGACAGAATGAAACCTAAAATTTGTTAGGTAATAAATGTAGTAGGAAATATAAAATCTATATTTAGATAAAATGATGAAAGATTTCTCTGAGTTAATTGTTTAATTTCTGTCTTCGATTCTGGGGACAAAATCTTTGTAAGTAGGGAAGATTGTAACGAATGAGTGGTTTGAGTTGTGATTCTGAGGACAGAATCCTTGTAAAGAGGGAATGATGTAACAATACAGATTTTTAATTATAGTATTTAAATATTTATTGAATTATATAAATATTTAATGGTTGTGTTTATCGTTGAATAAGTATTTGTTTAATTGATTTGATGTGATTTGATTATTTATTTGTTTAATAAATAATTAATGAGTTAAGGAAAGTAATTTTTTTGAAATAGTAATCTAATTTAATTTAATAATTAAGTTAGAGAGTTTATAATGATTAAATAAATTATTATATTATGCAATGAATTGTTATTAGAATTAATTAAATTAAGTATGAAAGCTTAATTAATTAGAAGTGTGACAAATAGCTATATTATAAGTGGTTATTAAAATAAATTAAAGTAGTTTTAAATTATTTTGCCAAACAAAGCCCTATGTCTTTTGTTTTTTTTAAATTTCGAATTTTAATAAATAAAATATAAATATAATATATATATTTGGTAACTGATAATTGAATAGGGGTATTTAGTAGGCGTCGGTTTTGTTTTAAACGGACGTGCGTTGGTTTTATTTTTACTATACGCATATTGGTTATCAGTTTTACGCATTTGAATTATTTGCAAAACTGAGAGTAAGAAGGAGTTCTCAGAGAGTTTGATATAGAATTATCAGCGTTTGAGAAAGGCTGGTGAGGGAATTGTCTACTATTAATGTCGATTTCTTTAGCAACAAGAAGGTATTTTTCCCATAATCTTATATGTTTCACATTGTGATGCTTAAGTCGTGTTCTTCTATTTCACTGTAAATATAAAGTTTTTACAAAATTCTATAGTAGTTGTTATATAACTGAACTATGGTGTTTTTATGGGTGTATGATGTTAGAAGTAGTGTTTAAACATGAAGGGTTATGTTAATTTTATTAAAAGAAAGGAAAACTATTTCTCAGTGTATGTTCTTATACATGGATAATGACAGTAGCAAAATTGGTGGTTGAGGTGTATACTAATTGCAAAATTTAACTTTGAATTCGTTAATTGAGTAAGATATTAAGTAGAACATATTTCAAAGGAATCAAATTGGTAGGATGATAGTGTTCACTGTGTAAACAAACGTCGGTTATGGAGTATTGTTGGTTTAAAAATAGTGCTTTCAAGGATTTAAGTTTTCTAAAATTGTTGTTAAGTGGTGCTAAATTGGTATATGTATGATAATTAAATATTTATGAGTAATCTTTATAAGTTTTACGTCTTAATTTAGATGTAAGCAGTAGTAATTAGTCCAGAGTTTAGTTATTATGTTCTTCGTGGTTGGGTTCTGCAAGTTTCGGCGCCCCAACGCCAAAATTTGAGCCCTAACGTCAAAAATCGCGCCCCGACGCCAAAATTCGCGCCCCAGCTCCAGAAGTTCGCGCCCCAGCGCTGTAATTCGCGTCCCAGTGCCAATCTCGCGCTGCGGTGCCACTGGTTAGCCTTGTTCTTGCGCCGCGGCGCGGGGACAGAAGTCTGAGTCGGACAATTTGAACCTCCTTTAGTAAAATGACCATAACTTCCTCATACGAACTCTGATTGAGGTGATTCAAGATGATCCGGAACGAGGACGAGTAGACCTACAACTTTCATTCTTTAAGTCTTTCAATTTGAGGTCATTAGGATGGGTCAAAATGGTCATCTTTAGGACTGTTGTGTTTTCGGAGGCAATCGGAGGGCGTCGGGCATGCACATATGCATGTGTAGTGCTCCTGACCATAAAAGATGATGTCCTAAGTTACAAAACATGAATAATAGTAAATGTAATGATACTTAACATTTATATATGATATATTAGATGAGTTATAAAAGCATAGTAAGCATACACAAAAGAGGCAAATCGGGCGTGTGACGAATGAACGTCGAAACGCCGTGCCAAGTGTTAATGAACTTAAAAAGTATTTTAATTCAAATGAAATGAATATTATAAGATATGGGATGGGTTTAATATAAAACTAATAAGTAGTCCTAGCAAGACTTAAGCACTTGAATGAACTGCGAATATGAAATACTGTGAGATATAAGTCGAAAAGTTAACACAATCTAATTGAACATTGTGTGCTAATTAATAGGAAAGATTATGAGATATGGAATAGAGTTTACATTACAATTACTATGTGTTGTTATGTGACTAATAGTTGATGTGAATGAATATATAATTGTGTAGGGCACGTGAAGTGCAGATAACTGTAAGCTGTTAAACTGTTATTGGTAAACAACGATCAAGGCAAGTCTTTCGGTTCCTATTTTCTACGTGGACTTGATGAACTGTTTTAAATTACATGATATGTTATGCATGTTGAAATCATGAAATGTTAAAGTCAATATATGACAGCATTGTTTTGGCTAAGTAATGATGATTGAGTAAGGAACTCAATCTTTATATTTGTTATGTGAATTAAAAGCATGTATGCCATGTTACTTTAATGAGATGTATGTCGAGCATGTTATTATGTGCTATGTGATGCATGAAAACTGTTAGACTTTGCTGGGCTGTCGAGCTCACTCTTGCAAATAACCGCTTTTGCAGGTCAAGATTTTAAGGTAAAGATACGTGCTATGTGAGTTATAGAGATCTATATTCACGAAGATTACTTATGTTTTATGAGAAACGCATTTCATATTTTTAACGTAACATGTTGTTGAAATGTAAGTTGAGCTATCCAATGTATATGGATATTTAGTTATGATGTAAGACTTTGTATAGTCATTTTGTTGTAACGATTCATGATATAAGATTAAATCAAAGAGATGTAATGTAATGGTTGCGATTCAGGGCAAGGAAGAAGGAAATGTTTAAAAGTTTTAAATATTCTGCAATTTTATTAAGTTTAACATCGAATAATGATGTATTATTTAGAGGTTGAATGTATGGTTAACGACTGAAGTCGGAATTTAAATTGTATGGATTTTTGGGTCGTTACAAGTTGGTATCAGAGCTGTAGGTTATAAACCTTAAGTAGGAGTATCGTAGGCTATAACCTTAGAGAAGAGAGGTGAAGATAATGAAAGAATAAGCTCAAATAGAGTTTGAACAATAAGAAGTAATTTAAGCAATTTATATAGAGGGGATTTAAACTTGCGTGAAAGGATTCAAAGAAGAATCTCGTAGAGTTATAAAGAATATAAAAATGGGGTTACCCAACTCCAATAATAAGGATGTAATGTGATAATAAATAGACAATGTCTATAAAAAGAGAATAATAAAGAAGTTAAGAAAAGAGAGTTATATCTAAGTATGGTGCAATTGTACTTTTTAGCAGTTGATGTATGGTATCTGGGCTAAACGATTCCTTCATAGAGCGGAGGTATATACGAACTAGCAACTCGGAACCTAGTTTGTTGGTTGTTTGTAGGAAACCACTCAGCGTAACATATTGAAACTGTTAGAGACTTGAGGTGTACCAAGTGTAGAAATAGATACGTATGATAAAGGTGTAGAACTCGAATGAAATTTTGAGCGATGTAAATGAAGTTAGAAATTCTTAAAGGAAGAATTGTTATATAAACAAGAAGATTCAAAGAAGAATCTTGAAGAGATATAAAGATAAGAAATGGGAGTTTCCTAACTCCAAAAGCCAAGATAACGAATAATGTCGTAAATGATGAAAAGGAAAGAATGAGGATCGTAAAACAAAATGATCACGAGCTAAGAAAATAATTTTAAGAGAGATGATTATAGAATAAGGTCACGACGTGATCTGTTTAAGTTATAAAAGAAAGTGGTCTGTAATGTTTGAATGATTATAGCTTAATGCTATGAAGATGGTGTACTATGAAATAGTACGAGATAACTCATGAGGAGTTATAGATAATGTGATACGAGGAATTCGTATCGAGCAAAGAGCAAGTTAAGAGTAAGATAGAGTTAGGTGAGATTTCAATTGAGGACTCAGGTGGTGACTGAGTTGTACAAACCTTTGTATGGGCGAGGGTTTTGTGCTTGTACTCAATTTATCACATTGATAATCATTGGAATGTTTGTGTCGCGCTATTTGCTATATGCCTATTGAGAAGGTGATTCTTTTCTCATGTGTATAACTGATAGGTAGAGTATAGTTAGAGAATATTATAAGGTTAAGTGCGAGTTCTTAAAACTCATACTTATGGTAGGTTTGTGACTCATAATTATATGGTATGTTTTTGAACCCCTCAGCGAATGGACGCCTATGGTCTGACTAGGATAAGTTCTTAAACTCATATGATTGTGGCAAGTTCCTGAACTCATAACGTGTGGTAAGTTGACGAACTGGGTATAGATAAGTGTAAATGGAGTATTGAGGATGATAGGAATAGATAGACCTATTAAGCAATGGATCATTATAGAAAGTGGAGTTGATGGAGGAAGCTAGGTATTCTAAATCTACTAGCTATACTAGACTTTCGAAATTTATTGACTTCGTGCTGATGTTTACACTTTTATTTTCTTGAAAAATATTGGATCAAATGATGGAACCAATGAGTTTTAACAACAATACTGTTATTCGTATGTCTATGCTAATTGCTTCGGCTAGACAAAAATAATTTGCAATATATCAAAATATATTTTATATCATTAATGCATCATGTAACCTGGTGCAAAGATGATAAAAACGATAGAGTCATCAATGCAGTATTACCTAGTGTTGGATGTGATCTAAGGATCGTCAGCCCACTATGGTATGATGTAGTATGATAAAATCATCAAATGACGGAATTCTCAACGGACTGTAAATACAGTGCGGTATCATGACGTCATAAAAAGATTTTTGAGATTTCTTTAAGATATGAGAATACATATGTATGTATGTATATGTATATTTCGATTGATGTTCGAATTGTTATAGAGGTCTATGCTATTTGATTCAGCTAGACAAATATTGAAATATGTTCATGAAATGCATGCGTTTCTTGAGAATTTATGTCAAACCAAATTGTTTTGGTGCGGATTCAGATGTTGAAAAGTTGAGATGAACAACCCTTTTATAGGGGATTACGCGGAGGCGTTGAGATGTTTGTGTACAATACATTGTACGAAGGGCTGATCACCCTAAGTACGAGGAGTCCCTATAGTCTTATGACTGTTAAAGTTTAAGTTGAAAGATTACTTATAATTATGGACATACGCATAGCGTTTAAATGTTTGTGCACAATATATCGTACGAAGGGCTTAACACCCTAAGTACGGGGGTCCTTATAGTCTTATGACTGTTAAAGTTGAAGTTGAAAGATTACTTGCAACTATGGACATAGTTCGTGGTCTTATGACCCTCAGCATGATTTGGAATCTTTTAAATTCCTGAGTTATTCAAACTACTTCCCAATTATTGAACAATTGTGGAAGATTCTTGTTATTCTGCAAGATGGAAGTGAAAAAGGAAAATATTCCTTAGAAAGAAGTAAGTCGTAGAATGCAACACTGAATGATGAGAATGTTGAATAAGTGAGGAAAGAGATTTTGAAGTGAGAAGGATAAGAATTATCAAAGAAAAATGTAAAACTTTTAATAGAAAAGTTAATAATTGTAAAATGATCTTTGTGGAAGAAGTGGTTATAGAACCTAAGGAATGAATATAGTATTAACGTAAAATCTACTTTGATAGATTGAAAGAATAAATATTAATTGATAGAATTTCGAGGATGAAATTCTTATAAGAAATGGTGAATGTAATATCCCGAGTATTGATAATAACGATCCTTAGAAAAGGAAATGAATGGGTTAAAAGATATATAATACTCAAAATATAATTGAGTTCAAATGAAAGTTATGAAATGAAACCTAGAATTTGTTAGGTAATGAATGTAGTAGGAAATATAAAATCTATATTTAGATAAAATGATGAAAGATTTCTCTGAGTTAATTGTTTAATTTCTTTCTTCGATTCTGGGGACAGAATGAAACCTAGAATTTGTTAGGTAATGAATGTAGTAGGAAATATAAAATCTGTATTTAGATAAAATGATGAAAGATTTTTCTGAGTTAATTATTTAATTTCTGTCTTCGATTCTGGGGACAGAATCTTTGTAAGTAGGGAAGATTGTAACGAATGAGTGGTTTGAGTTGTGATTCTGAGGACAGAATCCTTGTAAGGAGGGCATGATGTAACAATCCAGATTTTTAATTATAATCACTACAAAAAAAAGGCCTATCTGCGACCGCCTATCAGCTACCGATTTTAGTCGCAGATAGCCATCCGCGATCACTTCCGGTCGCTGATAGGCGTCGCACAAAATCTGGTCGCTGATGTGCACATCAGTGACCACCTTTTAGCGACGGACATATCTGCGACCGATATGAGCGACTAAAATGACAAATCCGGTCGCTAAGATGAGTCAGCATGGTCCAGGACCAAAGCTGACGTGGTCGACGTGTCCGCGACCGGTATTAGCGACCGAATTCGGTCGCTGATCTCCTCAGACACATGGTCGTCGCTAATAAAAATCAGCGACCGCATGCGGTCGCTGATATGAAAAAAAATATAATCAGGTTTTTGCTGCTTTGCAGAATTCCCAAAAACCTGTACCTGTTTTGTACCTGCTTTATACACGCATACAAAACAAGATAAACAGCATACACAATAATATAAACATCCATTGTCCACCAACACATACACCAAACTAGTTTCAAAACTAGTTTAAATAACATAACTGAATATATAAGTTATAAACATACACATGCAATAATAATATTTCATAACTTGTTTAAGTAACATACATACATCCAAAGAATAATTTGTGAAAGTACAAGCTTATACTATAACTACAAAACTGATATAAAGCAGGTACGTCAAGCATCATCGCCTCCTTGATCACCCTACAATTAACAAAATAATAAAACAAGTTACAAATATATACTAAATATGTTAATATTGGTATATTACGACAATATATACAACATATTAATTTTATACCTCATCGCCATCCCCATGTTGTGATGCTGCTGCTGCTGCCACTGCCTTAGCTAACTCCTCAGGATCCAGAGCCCCCAGATAACCGCCCAGTATCGTCAGAAGATTTTGATCCTGACATATAGCTCTCACACAGTCAGCCGGAGTATGAATAACTGGATGGCTCGATGACTGTGTAGACTGGGTAGAAGAGCAGCCTGAGCCACTGAAGGATGGGCGTCGTCGTTGTCCTTGACCTTTAATGTAGTTCTTCTTCACAACAGACGTCCTCTCCCACAACTCTTGATCAATAGGCGGACGTGGAGTGCCTTCAGGATAGTGCTCATTCAATAAACGCTTATAAGTGTCCTGTCATCATGTTAACAATTAAATAGTTAAAAATAAATTAATTCTGAAAGCATTGATAAACAAGATCAAGTTGTTAAAATTTATTACCGCTATCTGGATAGCCTCAGGCAGACCATCACGGGTGGCCACGTACACATCCAGTAAATGGATAGGCTGACCTTGAGACTGAGACTCCTATACAAAAAAAAACATAATATTACTAAGTAAAAATGTGATATATTTTCAACAATTTAATATGATTGTAAACATATTAAAACTTGTAATTAAATACGTACCTTGACAGTGATATGTTACAACTGTGAAATACTACCGCCCTTGTATGTCCCTTTAGCCTTTTCGCCATCGGGTACACCCAAGGATATGTTGCTGGCGATAGTCTTTCGTCTCTTCACCCAGCTCTCAGCCTTACATTGGGCACACATCTCAGCCCATAAGTTTTAAATACCCTTGCTTTTCTGTTATAGCCAAAACAGTCTCTTTATTGACCAAGTGTGTCTAGTTACCTTCTCTGTTGCAGTAACAATTTCCCTAGCACTGCCTATTTAGGCTTAACAGCCCCCTAACAACCAAGCTTGGCTTGGCCCCGTGAGGCTTGGCTAAGCTTGGCATGGCCTCGTGTGGCCTCGCGGCCCCAAGCCTAGCCCATCAGCTCCAATATCCCCTTAATAGGCTCTAGTGGATCACCAATAGGCTCGTTGATAATATAAATATTCGCAACTACCCGACCAATAAAAAAATTTCACCAGAGTCTCCCCTGTAATATGGACTAGCCACATGCACGACGACATGTATATAATGTCATTTCTAGGCACCCAAGACATAAACAAAGAGTCCACAAAGACAAAAACAGTCCATATATAGGCAAAAAAAAACCTTTAGACATTCAAATAACTTTAAAATCATGATAATAAAAGGTACTTTAAGCATGATTAAGTACTAAATTATACTAACAGTCCCCAAGCCTTCCATTATAAACAATCTATATCAAATAATTGCTATATCCTTTGTCTTCATGATTTTCATGATTTATTACTCAAATATATCAAATAATTGCTATATACAATGGTGGAAAAGGTAAACTAATATATAAAATTAATCAATACCTATAATATGATGGCTATAAAAACTTACTGGCGTAGAGTCTCAGTGATAAATTGATGTGTCGATGATACACTTTTTTGAAAGTCCCTTTTCCTAGAACCTCTTTATACTGTAGGCCATGAGAAATTAAGAAATAGTAGTTAAGTTTTCTAGGCATGATAAAATTAGTCTAGAACACACTTATACATAATTTTTTTATTATTTTGGTTATACCCTTTTAAAAGAATAAATTAAAAATTAAAATTTGTTAGCATGCACTACAAACTTTTTAATTTGAATAAATAAATAAATAAACAAATACACAAGTCTTACAAACCAAAATGTGTTCGGATGGAGAGAGTATTTTATGTTTGTGATGAACATTAAGCTGCAAATAAGGAGTAAACACCATTCCTTGGTTTATTGAATAACAAAAATTAACAAATTAAGGTTTGTCTAAAACCACATTCAATTAATAACAAAAAAAAGTTAGGGTTTGTCTAAACCGCATTTAATTAACAAATTAACAACAGATCATTCAAGGTTTTTAATGGATTTCAAGTGAGTTACCCTTGTAGAGGCGATGACAGGTGGGTGGCTCTACAATGGCAGGTGGGTGGCAGGTGGGCGGCGCCAACTTCTTCTCCTTCTTCTCTTCTCCCCCCTTTCTCCCTCTTCTCTCTATTTCGGGGTGAACTCCCTCTTTTTTTTTCCTTACTATGTTCTATCGAGCGAATGCTGATACTGATTTCATTTAGTTTGATCAGCGACTGATATCAGCGACCGCATGCGATTGCTGATTTTGAATGACATGGACTTATCAGCGGCCGCATGCGGTCGCTGATTCTTAGTGGTCGCAAAGAAACTACGCGCCAACATTTCCTGCCAAATTTTGGGTGGGAAATTTGTTCTACCGACCGATTAGCGACCGCAGTCGGTCGCTGATATCACTTAGCGACTAGATTATTAATTGGTCGCTAAAGTCGGTCGCTATTAAGAATATCAGCGACCGGATATCCGGTCGCTGATATAAGTGGTCGCTGATAGCCCTTTTTCTTGTAGTGAATATTTAAATATTTATTGAATTATGTAAATATTTAATAGTTGTGTTTATCATTGAATAAGTATTTGTTTAATTGATTTGATGTGATTTGATTATTTATTTGTTTAATAAATAATTAATGAGTTAAGGAAAGTAATTATTTTGAAATAGTAATCTAATTTAATTTAATAATTAAGTTAGAGAGTTTATATTGATTAAATAAATTATTATATTATGCAATGAATTGTTATTAGAATTAATTAAATAAAGTATGAAAGCTTAATTAATTAGAAGTGTGACAAATAGCTATATTATAAGTGGTTATTAAAATAAATTAAAGTAGTTTTAAATTATTTTGCCAAACAAAGCCCTATGTCTTTTGTTTTTTTTTAAAATTTTGAATTTTAATAAATAAAATATAAATATAATATATATATTTGGTAACTGATAATTGAATAGGGGTATTTAGTAGGCGTCGATTTTGTTTTAAACGGACGTGCGTTGGTTTTATTTTTACTATACGCATATTGGTTATCAGTTTTACGCATTTGAATTATTTGCAAAACTGAGAGTAAGAAGGAGTTCTCAGAGAGTTTGACATAGAGTTGTCAGCGTTTGAGAAAGGTTGGTGAGGGAATTGTCTACTATTAATGTTGATTTCTTTAGCAACAAGAAGGTATTTTTCCCATAATCTTATATGTTTCACATCGTGATGCTTAAGTCGTGTTCTTCTACTTCACTGTAAATATAAAGTTTTTACAAAATTCTATAGTAGTTGTTATATAACTGAACTATGGTGTTTTTATGGGTGTATGATGTTAGAAGTAGTGTTTAAACATGAAGGTTTATGTTAATTTTATTAAAAGAAAGGGAAACTGTTTCTCAGTGTATGTTCTTATACATGGATAATGACAGTAGCAAAATTGGTGGTTGAGGTGTATACTAATTGCAAAATTTAACTTTGAATTCGTTAATTGAGTAAGATATTAAGTAGAACATGGTTCAAAGGAATCAAATTGGTAGGATGACAGTGTTCACTGTGTAAACAAACGTCGGTTATGGAGTATTGTTGTTTTAAAAATAGTGCTTTCAAGAATTTAAGTTTTCTAAAATTGTTGTTAAGTGGTGCTAAATTGGTATATGTATGATAATTAAATGTTTATGAGTAATCTTTATAAGTTTTACGTCTTAATTTAGATGTTAGCAGTAGTAATTAGTCCAGAGTTTAGTTATTCTGTTCTTCGTGGTTGGGTTCTGCAAGTTTCGGCGCCCCAACGCCAAAATTTGAGCCCTAGCGTCAAAATTCGCGCCCCGGCGCCAAAATTCGCGCCCCAGCACCACAAGTTCGCTCCCCAGCGCTGAAATTCGCGTCCCAGTGCCAATCTCGCGCTGCGGTGCCACTGGTTAGCCTTGTTCTTGCGCCGCGGCGCGAGGACAGAAGTCTGAGTCGGACAATTTGAACCTCCTTTAGTAAAATGACCATAACTTCCTCATACGAACTCCGATTGAGGTGATTCAAGATGATCCGGAACGAGGACGAGTAGAACTACAACTTTTATTCTTTAAGTCTTTCAATTTGAGGTCATTAGGATGGGTCAAAATGGTCATCTTTAGGACTGTTGTGTTTTCGAAGGCAATCGGAGGGCGTCGGGCATGCACATATGCATGTGTAGTGCTCCTGACCATAAAAGATGATGTCATAAGTTACAAAACATGAATAATAGTAAATGTAATGATACTTAACATTAATATATGATGTATTAGATGAGTTATAGAAGCATAGTAAGCATACACAAGAGAGGCAAATCGGGCGTGTGACGAATGAACGTCGAAACGCCGTGCCAAGTGTTAATGAACTTATAAAGTTTTTTAATTCAAATGAAATGAATATTATAAGATATGGAATGGGTTTATTATAAAACCAATAAGTAGTCCTAGCAAGACTTAAGCACTTGAATGAACTGCGAATATGAAATACTGTGAGATATAAGTCGAAAAGTTAACACAATCTAATTGAACATTGTGTGCTAATTAATAGGAAAGATTATGAGATATGGAATAAAGTTTACATTACAATTACTATGTGTTGTTATGTGACTAATAGTTGATGTGAATGAATATATAATTGTGTAGGGCACGTGAAGTGCAGATAACTGTAAGCTGTTAAACTGTTATTGGTAAACAACGATCAAGGCAAGTCTTTCGGTTCCTATTTTCTACGTGGACTTGATGAACTGTTTTAAATTGCATGATATGTTATGCATGTTGAAATCATGAAATGTTAAAGTCAATATATGACTGCATTGTTTTGGCTAAGTAATGATGATTGAGTAAGGAACTCAATCTTTATATTTGTTATGTGAATTAAAAGCATGTATGCCATGTTACTTTAATGAGATGTATGTCGAACATGTTATTATGTGCTATGTGATGCATGAAAACTGTTAGACTTTGCTGGGTTGTCGAGCTCACTCTTGCAAATAACCACTTTTGTAGGTCAAGATTTTAAGGTAAAGATACGTGCTATGTGAGTTATAGAGATCTATATTCACGAAGATTACTTATGTTTTATGAGAAATGTATTTCATATTTTTAACGTAACATGTTGTTGAAATGTAAGTTGAGCTATCCAATGTATATGGATATTTAGTTATGATGTAAGACTTTGTATAGTCATTTTGTTGTAACGATTCATGATATAAGATTAAATCAAAGAGATGTAATGTAATGGTTGCTATTCAGGGCAAGAAAGAAGGAAATGTTTAAAAGTTTTAAATATTCCGCAATTTTATTAAGTTTAACATCGAATAATGATGTATTATTTAGAGGTTGAATGTATGGTTAACGACTGAAGTCGGGATTTAAATTGTATGGATTTTTGGGTCGTTACAAGTTGGTATCAGAGCTGTAGGTTATAAACCTTAGGTAGGAGTATCGTAGGCTATAACCTTAGAGAAGAGAGGTGAAGATAATGAAAGAATAAGCTCAAATAGAGTTTGAACAATAAGAAGTAATTTAAGCAATTTATATAGAGGGGATTTAAACTTGCGTGAAAGGATTCAAAGAAGAATCTCGTAGAGTTATAAAGAATATAAAAATGGGGTTACCCAACTCCAATAATAAGGATGTAATGTGATAATAAATAGACAATGTCTATAAAAGGAGAATAATAAAGAAGTTAAGAAAAGAGAGTTATATCTAAGTATGGTGCAATTGTACTTTTTAGTAGTTGATGTATGGTATCTGGGCTAAACGATTCCTTCATAGAGCGGAGGTATATACGAACTAGCAACTCGGAACCTAGTTTGTTGGTTGTTTGTAGGAAACCACTCAGCGTAACATATTGAAACTGTTAGAGACTTGAGGTGTACCAAGTGTAGAAATAGATACGTATGATAAAGGTGTAGAACTCGAATGAAATTTTGAGCGATGTAAATGAAGTTAGAAATTCTTAAAGGAAGAATTGTTATATAAACAAGAAGATTCAAAGAAGAATCTTGAAGAGATATAAAGATAAGAAATGGGAGTTTCCTAACTCCAAAAGCCAAGATAACGAATAATGTCGTAAATGATGAAAAGGAAAGAATGAGGATCGTAAAACAAAATGATCACGAGTTAAGAAAATAATTTTAAGAGAGATGATTATAGAATAAGGTCACGACGTGATCTGTTTAAGTTATAAAAGAAAGTGGTCTGTAATGTTTGAATGATTATAGCTTAATGCTATGAAGATGGTGTACTATGAAATAGTACGAGATAACTCATGAGGAGTTATAGATAATGTGATACGAGGAATTCGTATCGAGCAAAGAGCAAGTTAAGAGTAAGATAGAGTTAGGTGAGATTTCAATTGAGGACTCAGGTGGTGACTGAGTTGTACAAACCTTTGTATGGGCGAGAGTTTTGTGCTTGTACTCAATTTATCACATTGATAATCATTGGAATGTTTGTGTCGCGCTATTTGCTATATGCCTATTGAGAAGGTGATTCTTTTCTCATGTGTATAACTGATAGGTAGAGTATAGTTAGAGAATATTATAAGGTTAAGTGCGAGTTCTTAAAACTCATACTTATGGTAGGTTCGTGACTCATAATTATATGGTATGTTTTTGAACCCCTCAGCGAATGGACGCCTATGGTCTGACTAGGATAAGTTCTTAAACTCATATGATTGTGGCAAGTTCCTGAACTCATAACGTGTGGTAAGTTGACGAACTGGGTATAGATAAGTGTAAATGGAGTATTGAGGATGATAGGAATAGATAGACCTATTAAGCAATGGATCATTATAGAAAGTGGAGTTGATGGAGGAAGCTAGGTATTCTAAATCTACTAGCTATGCTAGACTTTCGAAATTTATTGACTTCGTGCTGATGTTTACACTTTTATTTTCTTGAAAAATATTGGATTAAATGATGGAACCAATGAGTTTTAACAACAATACTGTTATTCGTACGTCTATGCTAATTGCTTCGGCTAGACAAAAATAATTTGCAATATATCAAAATATATTTTATATCATTAATGCATCATGTAACCTGGTACAAAGATGATAAAAACGATAGAGTCATCAATGCAGTATTACCTAGTGTTGGATGTGATCTAAGGATCGTCAGCCCACTATGGTATGATGTAGTATGATAAAATCACCAAATGACGGAATTCTCAACGGACTGTAAATACAGTGCGGTATCATGACGTCATAAAAAGATTTTTGAGATTTCTTTAAGATATGAGAATACATATGTATGTATGTATATGTATATTTCGATTGATGTTCGAATTGTTATAGAGGTCTATACTATTTGATTCAGCTAGACAAATATTGAAATATGTTCATGAAATGCATGCGTTTCTTGAGAATTTATGTCAAACCAAATTGTTTTGGTGCGGATTCAGATGTTGAAAAGTTGAGATGAACAACCCTTTTATAGGGGATTACGCGGAGGCGTTGAGATGTTTGTGTACAATACATTGTACGAAGGGCTGATCACCCTAAGTACGAGGAGTCCCTATAGTCTTATGACTGTTAAAGTTTAAGTTGAAAGATTACTTATAATTATGGACATACGCATAGCGTTTAAATGTTTGTGCACAATATATCGTACGAAGGGCTTAACACCCTAAGTACGGGGGTCCTTATAGTCTTATGACTGTTAAAGTTGAAGTTGAAAGATTACTTGTAACTATGGACATAGTTCGTGGTCTTATGACCCTCAGCATGATTTGGAATCTTTTAAATTCCTGAGTTATTCAAACTACTTCCCAATTATTGAACAATTGTGGAAGATTCTTGTTATTCTGCAAGATGGAAGTGAAAAAGGAAAATATTCCTTAGAAAGAAGTAAGTCGTAGAATGCAACACTGAATGATGAGTATGTTGAATAAGTGAGGAAAGAGATTTTGAAGTGAGAAGGATATGAATTATCAAAGAAAAATGTAAAACTTTTAATAGAAAAGTTAATAATTATAAAATGATCTTTGTGGAAGAAGTGGTTATAGAACCTAAGGAATGAATATAGTATTAACGTAAAATCTACTTTGATAGATTGAAAGAATAAATATTAATTGATAGAATTTCGAGGACGAAATTCTTATAAGAAATGGTGAATGTAATATCCCGAGTATTGATAATAACGATCCTTAGAAAAGGAAATGAATGGGTTAAAAGATATATAATACTCAAAATATAATTGAGTTCAAATGAAAGTTATGAAATGAAACCTAGAATTTGTTAGGTAATGAATGTAGTAGGAAATATAAAATCTATATTTAGATAAAATGATGAAAGATTTCTCTGAGTTAATTGTTTAATTTCTTTCTTCGATTCTGGGGACAGAATGAAACCTAGAATTTGTTAGGTAATGAATGTAGTAGGAAATATAAAATCTGTATTTAGATAAAATGATGAAAGATTTTTCTGAGTTAATTATTTAATTTCTGTCTTCGATTCTGGGGACAGAATCTTTGTAAGTAGGGAAGATTGTAACGAATTAGTGGTTTGAGTTGTGATTCTGAGGACAGAATCCTTGTAAGGAGGGCATGATGTAACAATCCAGATTTTTAATTATAATCACTACAAAAAAAAAGGCCTATCTGCGACCGCCTATCAGCTACCGATTTTAGTCGCAGATAGCCATCCGCGATCACTTCCGGTCGCTGATAGGCGTCGCACAAAATCTGGTCGCTGATGTGCACATCAGTGACCACCTTTTAGCGACGGACATATCTGCGACCGATATGAGCGACTAAAATGACAAATCCGGTCGCTAAGATGAGTCAGCATGGTCCAGGACCAAAGCTGACGTGGTCGACGTGTCCGCGACCGGTATTAGCGACCGAATTCGGTCGCTGATCTCCTCAGACACATGGTCGTCGCTAATAAAAATCAGCGACCGCATGCGGTCGCTGATATGAAAAAAAATATAATCAGGTTTTTGCTGCTTTGAAGAATTCCCAAAAACCTGTACCTGTTTTGTACCTGCTTTATACACGCATACAAAACAAGATAAACAGCATACACAATAATATAAACATCCATTGTCCACCAACACATACACCAAACTAGTTTCAAAACTAGTTTAAATAACATAACTGAATATATAAGTTATAAACATACACATGCAATAATAATATTTCAAAACTTGTTTAAGTAACATACATACATCCAAAGAATAATTTGTGAAAGTACAAGCTTATACTATAACTACAAAACTGATATAAAGCAGGTACGTCAAGCATCATCGCCTCCTTGATCACCCTACAATTAACAAAATAATAAAACAAGTTACAAATATATACTAAATATGTTAATATTGGTATATTACGACAATATATACAACATATTAATTTTATACCTCATCGCCATCCCCATGTTGTGATGCTGCTGCTGCTGCCACTGCCTTAGCTAACTCCTCAGGATCCAGAGCCCCCAGATAACCGCCCAGTATCGTCAGAAGATTTCGATCCTGACATATAGCTCTCACACAGTCAGCCGGAGTATGAATAACTGGATGGCTCGATGACTGTGTAAACTGGGTAGAAGAGCAGCCTGAGCCACTGAAGGATGGGCGTCGTCGTTGTCCTTGACCTTTAATGTAGTTCTTCTTCACAACAGACGCCCTCTCCCACAACTCTTGATCAATAGGCGGACGTGGAGTGCCTTCAGGATAGTGCTCATTCAATAAACGCTTATAAGTGTCCTGTCATCATGTTAACAATTAAATAGTTAAAAATAAATTAATTCTGAAAGCATTGATAAACAAGATCAAGTTGTTAAAATTTATTACCGCTATCTGGATAGCCTCAGGCAGACCATCACGAGTGGCCACGTACACATCCAGTAAATGGATAGGCTGACCTTGAGACTGAGACTCCTATACAAAAAAAAGCATAATATTACTAAGTAAAAATGTGATATATTTTCAACAATTTAATATGATTGTAAACATATTAAAACTTGTAATTAAATACGTACCTTGACAGTGATATGTTACAACTGTGAAATACTACCGCCCTTGTATGTCCCTTTAGCCTTTTCGCCATCGGGTACACCCAAGGATATGTTGCTGGCGATAGTCTTTCGTCTCTTCACCCAGCTCTCAGCCTTACATTGGGCACACATCTCAGCCCATAAGTTTTAAATACCCTTGCTTTTCTGTTATAGCCAAAACAGTCTCTTTATTGACCAAGTGTGTCTAGTTACCTTCTCTGTTGCAGTAACAATTTCCCTAGCACTGCCTATTTAGGCTTAACAGCCCCCTAACAACCAAGCTTGGCTTGGCCCCGTGAGGCTTGGCTAAGCTTGGCATGGTCTCGTGTGGCCTCGCGGCCCCAAGCCTAGCCCATCAGCTCCAATATCCCCTTAATAGGCTCTAGTGGATCACCAATAGGCTCGTTGATAATATAAATATTCGCAACTACCCGACCAATAAAAAAATTTCACCAGAGTCTCCCCTGTAATATGGACTAGCCACATGCACGACGACATGTATATAATGTCATTTCTAGGCACCCAAGACATAAACAAAGAGTCCACAAAGACAAAAACAGTCCATATATAGGCAAAAAAAACCTTTAGACATTCAAATAACTTTAAAATCATGATAATAAAAGGTACTTTAAGCATGATTAAGTACTAAATTATACTAACAGTCCCCAAGCCTTCCATTATAAACAATCTATATCAAATAATTGCTATATCCTTTGTCTTCATGATTTTCATGATTTATTACTCAAATATATCAAATAATTGCTATATACAATGGTGGAAAAGGTAAACTAATATATAAAATTAATCAATACCTATAATATGATGGCTATAAAAACTTACTGGCGTAGAGTCTCAGTGATAAATTGATGTGTCGATGATACACTTTTTTGAAAGTCCCTTTTCCTAGAACCTCTTTATACTGTAGGCCATGAGAAATTAAGAAATAGTAGTTAAGTTTTCTAGGCATGATAAAATTAGTCTAGAACACACTTATACATAAATTTTTTATTATTTTGGTTATACCCTTTTAAAAGAATAAATTAAAAATTAAAATTTGTTAGCATGCACTACAAACTTTTTAATTTGAATAAATAAATAAATAAACAAATACACAAGTCTTACAAACCAAAATGTGTTCGGATGGAGAGAGTATTTTATGTTTGTGATGAACATTAAGCTGCAAATAAGGAGTAAACACCATTCCTTGGTTTATTGAATAACAAAAATTAACAAATTAAGGTTTGTCTAAAACCACATTCAATTAATAACAAAAAAAAAGTTAGGGTTTGTCTAAACCGCATTTAATTAACAAATTAACAACAGATCATTCAAGGTTTCTAATGGATTTCAAGTGAGTTACCCTTGTAGAGGCGATGACAGGTGGGTGGCTCTACAATGGCAGGTGGGTGGCAGGTGGGCGGCGCCAACTTCTTCTCCTTCTTCTCTTCTCCCCCCTTTCTCCCTCTTCTCTCTATTTCGGGGTGAACTCCCTCTTTTTTTTTCCTTACTATGTTCTATCGAGCGAATGCTGATACTGATTTCATTTAGTTTGATCAGCGACTGATATCAGCGACCGCATGCGGTTGCTGATTTTGAATGACATGGACTTATCAGCGACCGCATGCGGTCGCTGATTCTTAGTGGTCGCAAAGAAACTACGCGCCAACATTTCCTGCCAAATTTTGGGTGGGAAATTTGTTCTACCGACCGATTAGCGACCGCAGTCGGTCGCTGATATCACTTAGCGACTAGATTATTAATTGGTCGCTAAAGTCGGTCGCTATTAAGAATATCAGCGACCGGATATCCGGTCGCTGATATAAGTGGTCGCTGATAGCCCATTTTCTTGTAGTGAATATTTAAATATTTATTGAATTATGTAAATATTTAATGGTTGTGTTTATCATTGAATAAGTATTTGTTTAATTAATTTGATGTGATTTGATTATTTATTTGTTTAATAAATAATTAATGAGTTAAGGAAAGTAATTATTTTGAAATAGTAATCTAATTTAATTTAATAATTAAGTTAGAGAGTTTATATTGATTAAATAAATTATTATATTATGCAATGAATTGTTATTATAATTAATTAAATTAAGTATGAAAGCTTAATTAATTAGAAGTGTGACAAATAGCTATATTATACGTGGTTATTAAAATAAATTAAAATAGTTTTAAATTATTTTGCCAAACAAAGCCCTATGTCTTTTGTTTTTTTTTAAATTTTGAATTTTAATAAATAAAATATAAATATAATATATATATTTGGTAACTGATAATTGAATAGGGGTATTTAGTAGGCGTCAGTTTTGTTTTAAACGGACGTGCGTTGGTTTTATTTTTACTATACGCATATTGGTTATCAGTTTTACGCATTTGAATTATTTGCAAAACTGAGAGTAAGAAGGAGTTCTGAGAGAGTTTGACATAGAGTTGTCAGCGTTTGAGAAAGGCTGGTGAGGGAATTGTCTACTATTAATGTTGATTTCTTTAGCAACAAGAAGGTATTTTTCCCATAATCTTATATGTTTCACATCGTGATGCTTAAGTCGTGTTCTTCTATTTCACTGTAAATATAAAATTTTTACAAAATTCGATAGTAGTTGTTATATAACTGAACTATGGTGTTTTTATGGGTGTATGATGTTAGAAGTAGTGTTTAAACATGAAGGGTTATGTTAATTTTATTAAAAGAAAGGGAAACTGTTTCTCAGTGTATGTTCTTATACATGGATAATGACAGTAGCAAAATTGGTGGTTGAGGTGTATACTAATTGCAAAATTTAACTTTGAATTCGTTAATTGAGTAAGATATTAAGTAGAACATGGTTCAAAGGAATCAAATTGGTAGGATGACAGTGTTCACTGTGTAAACAAACGTCGGTTATGGAGTATTGTTGGTTTAAAAATAGTGCTTTCAAGGATTTAAGTTTTCTAAAATTGTTGTTAAGTGGTGCTAAATTGGTATATGTATGATAATTAAATGTTTATGAGTAATCTTTATAAGTTTTACGTCTTAATTTAGATGTTAGCAGTAGTAATTAGTCCAGAGTTTAGTTATTCTGTTCTTCGTGGTTGGGTTCTGCAAGTTTCGGCGCCCCAACGCCAAAATTTGAGCCCCAGCGTCAAAAATCGCGCCCCGGCGCCAAAATTCGTGCCCCAGCGCCAGAAGTTCGCGCCCCAGCGCTGAAATTCGCGTCCCAGCGCCAATCTCGCGCTGCGGTGCCACTGGTTAGCCTTGTTCTTGCGCCGCGGCGTGGGGACAGAAGTCTGAGTCAGACAATTTGAACCTCCTTTAGTAAAATGGTCATAACTTCCTCATACGAACTCCGATTGAGTTGATTCAAGATGATTCGGAACGAGGACGAGTAGAACTACAACTTTCATTCTTTAAGTCTTTGAATTTGAGGTCATTAGGATGGGTCAAAATGGTCATCTTTAGGACTATTGTGTTTTCGGAGGTAATCGGAGGGCGTCGGGCATGCACATATGCATGTGTAGTGCTCCTGACCATAAAAGATGATGTCCTAAGTTACAAAACATGAATAATAGTAAATGTAATGATACTTAACATTAATATATGATGTATTAGATGAGTTATAGAAGCATAGTAAGCATACACAAGAGAGACAAATCGGGCGTGTGACGAATGAACGCCGAAACGCCGTGCCAAGTGTTAATGAACTTAAAAAGTATTTTAATTCAAATGAAATGAATATTATAAGATATGGAATGGGTTTAATATAAAACCAATAAGTAGTCCTAGCAAGACTTAAGCACTTGAATGAACTGCGAATATGAAATACTGTGAGATATAAGTCGAAAAATTAACACAATCTAATTGAACATTGTGTGCTAATTAATAGGAAAGATTATGAGATGTGGAATAGAGTTTACATTATAATTACTATGTGTTGTTATGTGACTAATAGTTGATGTGAATGAAAATATAATTGTGTAGGGCACGTGAAGTGCAGATAACTGTAAGCTGTTAAACTGTTATTGGTAAACAACGATCAAGGCAAGTCTTTCGGTTCCTATTTTCTACGTAGACTTGATGAACTGTTTTAAATTGCATGATATGTTATGCATGTTGAAATCATGAAATGTTAAAGTCAATATATGACTGCATTGTTTTGGCTAAGTAATGATGATTGAGTAAGGAACTCAATCTTTATATTTGTTATGTGAATTAAAAGCATGTATGCCATGTTACTTTAATGAGATGTATGTCGAGCATGTTATTATGTGCTATGTGATGCATGAAAACTGTTAGACTTTGCTGGGCTGTCGAGCTCACTCTTGCAAATAACCACTTTTACAGATCAAGATTTTAAGGTAAAGATACGTGCTATGTGAGTTATAGAGATCTATATTCACGAAGATTACTTATGTTTTATGAGAAATGTATTTCATATTTTTAACGTAACATGTTGCTGAAATGTAAGTTAAGCTATCCAATGTATATGGATATTTAGTTATGATGTAAGACTTTGTATAGTCATTTTGTTGTAACGATTCATGATATAAGATTGAATCAAAGAGATGTAATGTAATGGTTGCGATTCAGGACAAGAAAGAAGGAAATGTTTAAAAGTTTTAAATATTCCATAATTTTATTAAGTTTAACATCGAATAATGATGTAATATTTAGAGGTTAAATGTATAGTTAACGACCGAAGTCGGGATTTAAATTGTATTGATTTTTGGGTCGTTATACCAAACTTGGTTGACCTTATGTTAGAGAAGTTTTAAGAAAAAGCTTAGTATTATAAGCTAACATGCATGAATACTACATGGTATACATTCTGATCTTGCGAACATGTTAACATGACTAGACTACATATGATAAGAGCTTTAAAGTTGCCTTGTATGTGTTAAATTGTGTTGTTCAAGTTTAAAATGGTTTAAAAAGTAAACTTGGATATGTTTTCAAGCCAAGTGCATTAAGTATGGGTAGTTAAGTTTGTAGAATCTAAAGTGACATGTTTACATTCACTATGCCTCTAAGCATGACTCTTATATGTTTGATATAATGGTAGTAAACCAAGCAAGCGTATAGGTATGTTTTTAAAGCAATACCAATGCTAGTTATGAATTAATGGAACAAACCCTATGAGCATGTGTATTAACAGATTATGTAACCTCTATGTAGACATATTGCCAAGTTATAAAGCATGGTAACCACATGACTTTTCTATTCCTTAATACCATGAAAATTTTAAGATAGAGCTTGTAAGAATGAACTCAAGAATTGTCATGTGCTATGTGAAGACTTCTAAACGTGCATGTATGTTAAAGTATAAGTGTAGTGGTATGTTAGAGTGGGACTGAAATCAGGAGGGCAGTAGCTCAACCCTGGTCTGATCAGGGGACAACACAGCTGCGCCGTCCCTAAGCCTAGACAGGGCACAACTGCACTATCCTGCAGTCATGTATAGTTTCTATTTCTGATATGATGTTCGAAGCATACTTAAACAGTTACTTTAGCTTGTATTATATGACCAATATGCTTTGTAATGTGTTAAGAAACATGTTAGATACTATAGTTAAATACTTAACGAATGGTTAGAAATTTCAAGAATGAAGTTCGAAAAGATATTTACAAACTATAAGGCAATGATTTGAAAATGTGTTATTAGACTTTATGGTGACATACAATCTGATTGGTGCTATTAGGATGCAGTATATGTGAAGTAGTATGTATAAAGTTACAACTAAGATAGACGTTTATGTGTACATTTGAACTTACATATATGAGCTTATGTAACTAATGAATGTCCTATATGTGTAAATATATTATGTTAGGATTCGAAAGAAGGTATTAAGCTATACTTTGGTAAACTACGCTTAAGGCAAGTATCCTAAACCCTTGCTTTACTTTATTCGACGAATATCATAAGCAAATATCTAAACCTTATCTCTTTGAATGCAAGTTATCTTACTTACTCGTTCAATTGAGCTAGTATGTTTAAAATCTTGTGAAAACTATTATTAATGTTGAACTAGGTATTGTTCTTGAATATTGTGAAAGTGTCTATGCAATTTGATTCAGTTAGACTATATGTATGTTTATAAAACTGTCCAAACCAACTGACTGGTGTGAAAATCTTGAAAACTGAGTTGAACAACCCTTATGGAAAGAGGAGTGTATACTGTTGGAAGGCCCAACACACGCGTGAATATTACTGTGGTGTTATGCATAACATAGAGTATTGTAGACTGATCATCTATCGTACTTAATTCTTTTGGGTTATCAGTTTAATATTGGTAATTCTAGTAGATGCTCAATAGTCCTTAGTGACTGCTCAGTATAAGTTGTTTTGTCCATCTTTATTGAACTATCATTTCATATTCCAAAGATTTGATTCGAGAATTATTGATACTCATTGTTTATGATACTATTCTAAGGCTCTAAACTATCTTGGAGATTATACCTTGATATTTCAAACTCGTGATATAATATTTCCTTTGTTGTATATTACTTGCTGGGCAATTTGTGCTTGTTCTTGCTTATTTAAAACCTTTCAGTTAAGGCAGAACATGGAAGTGTCTCTGGGAAAGACAAGGGCAAGGGAAAGGGCAAGGCTACCGACTAGCTTGGTCCTTTATGTTTAAAATTGTTATGTTGTATTGAGACTATTTTCAAATTATGTTTAAGCTTAAGTAGGATTATATAATAAGTCTTTATTCGATATTATTATGTAATCTATTAAGTACTGTAGGTTGCGAGACTTGGAGGAATAATTATAATAAATTATTGTATATTATTCTAGATTAGATCTTTCACTGTGAATGTGTTATTTTGGTTATTATTGTATTACCATGAGCACGTGACGAACCGAATTTAAGTGACCAAGTGGGAGTCCGAATTTGGGGGCGTCACAGTTATCTTAATTGTGATCGGATGTGCAAGTCTGGCCTAGCTACAATGTTGCAGTCTTGGTTTACACCAGGATCATCGCGGCCGCGCCACTCCTCAGTACAAACCAAGCGCGGCCGCGCCAGCTTGCTGTAAGGTTTATTTTCTATAAATGCTTTGAAGGTGTTTGCATGCTTGTATTGTTACTCTAACATGTATTATATGACCAGTACATAATCTAATGTGTTAAGAAACATGCTAGGTTATAGAATTGAATGTTTAATGAGGTGATTATAGACTTTCAAATGATAAGTCCAAAAGGTATTAGTAAACTGTAAAGTACTGATTAAAGCCTTTGATTATTTGGCTTCATGGTAAATTATAAACTGATTTTATGCTATAAGTACGCAAGGTGTGTGACGCCGTATGTGAAGAGTGTAAAGCTAAGTTAGATGTTTATGTAAGCATGTAAACTTACATATCATGTGTGAGCATATGTAACGAATGAATATCCCATACGTGTATTATATTTTGTTAGGATACGAATGGGTGTTGATAAGCTATATTTTGGTAAACTATGCTTGAGGCAAGTATTCGAACCTTACTCTTTATTGAGCATTATTTGGACTTCTACAATTATTGATCGTACAAGTAGAACTTCAAAAGTATAATACTTCGTAATCTAGAAATGAGATTGTTTACAAACCTTGATTTCGAACGATAATTGTTCTTATATATTGTGAAAGAAATCTATCTAAGCCATTGCTTCAGCTAGACTATTGATATTGATTGAAAGCTATCCAAACCAAATTTACTTGGTGCAGACTCATATAACTAAGACGAACAACCTTCTTGGTAGGGGAATTATATATTGTCGGGAAACTGACGTGCACACTTGAGAAAGATTAAATGTAATGCATTGACATAGGATATTTTAGGCTGATCACCTGTTGTACTCATTTTGTAGAATTTTCAGTTTATTACTGTTGATTCTAGGAGAAATTTGTAGTCCTTAGTGACTGCTCAATATTCATTACTTTGAAATCTTGAATTGATTAATCATTGATTATTACTGCTATTCCTATCCATAGCGGCTATTGTTGATAATCATTGATACTTATTGCTATCTTGATCTATCTTTATTATTTTACCTTGAGAAATACAAAACTACCTTGAGTACCCTTATTGCTATATTACTTGTTGGACAAATTTGTTACTCATCCTTGCTTTCCCTAAAAACATTTCAGTTAAGGCAGAACGTGGCGAGCCCTCTGGCAAAGACAAGGGTAAAGAGAAGGCTTTGGAGTAGTTATTCCATAATGCTAGAATGTATTATTATCTAATTGTTGAAGAACTTATTTATGATAAGCTATGTTTAATTTTAGTTGTATTGGATTATGTATCCGTTATGTTTAAACGGTGTTTAATTACGTTTAAGGTATTGTAATAGATGTTTAAGTTACGAACTCTTGGGACGAGAATAATTATATTATAACAATGTAATTTATTCTATTATTCCGTTGTGATGATGCTAGTATGTTATTAGAGTTAGTATGTGACAACCAAATTTGAGACAAGTGTGGTCCAAATAGAGAGGGATGAAACTCATATAGAGTTTTCATAGAGAGAGAGACTTAGTGTGTTATGGAATATAATTTCATTATATACAATGAACTTATGTTATTTAACATTCTAATGGAGTTGTTGTTTGTCTTGTCTTATGTTGGTGATTGTAGGATGACTGACATGGGAGGACCTAACCGAGTGGTAGAGGAGGAGTCGCGTGACATACACGTGGTATATGAGGCACCATCGATAGTGAAGCCCATAATAGTTGTGGCCCCTATTGATGAGGATGATGATGATGAGGAGATGGAGCCTTTACCTGAGGAGTCTGATTCGGACGAGGAGCCTGTGGAGGAGGAGCCCGAGCCCATGGAGGATTCTGATGAGGCTACTTTCGAGGATCGGATGTTGGGGGAGTATGAGGAATAGATTTTGGAGTTAGGATGTAGAGTGGAGGAATTAGAGGCTGAGGCTAGGGAGAGGGAGTCTGAGTTACAAAAATTGAGGGACAAGAACCATTAGAGGAAATTAGTGATGCAGGAGATGGAGGTGGAGATTGCTTACCGTCGGGAGGCAGGGATCCAGTTGGGTACTTTATTTCATTGATCGGTGGCTAGAAATGTAGAGTTGGCATGGAAATTGGAAGAGATGGAACAAAAAGAGTTGAGTGAGAGGACTGAGAAGGAAGCATTTCGTACTCAGTTAGAGATGGAGGTGATGGATTGGATCCACTTCGAGGAGAAGTGGGAAGAAACTAATGATCGGGCTAATGATCTAGAGGATGAGGTGAGGTGAAAGAGAAGGAAGATGAACAAGATGGGCTATGCTCTGCACAAGACCATGGAGAGATTGATTGATGGGGTAAATCACTACCCGACTGAGCAAGGATAGACCCGACATACCATAAGCCGAGATATGGTGGTGCACATTACTCAGAAGGAATACCAGAGCGCTGTGGAGCGTGGGATGTTAGATTAAGTCTAGAGGAAGAAGCTTAGTAGTTGTAGAGTTTTATTTATGAGTTGTTTAATTTGTTGTTAAAATCTCAGTCTTTTGTGTAAGATGTGAGATAGTAGTAAACCCCAACTTTTGAAAAATATTAGAGGGGTAGTAAACTGGTGTTGTCCCCGTCTTTTGTGATGATAGGGGATATGTGTTATCATTTATAGCAGTATGCTAGGGAGAATCATGTAATTGTAATAATTTGGCATATGAATATAAATTATCTTATTTCAGAAATGTGTTATAAAATTTTATTTCTTTTATTTGAGAAATGTCTAAGTAATATAATTAGATAATAAAATGAAAATTTTATGATGCAGAAACATGTCACCCAGACGTAGAATAGCTGCACCGGAAGAGTCGGTTAATGATGAAAGAGGACCAGTAGATCCGATACAAAGGCTTATAGATTTGTTAAGAGACGCTCTTAGGGGAATAAATGAGCCAGTACCACCCATTCCCCAAGCAACTCCAGTCACAAACTTTAAAGATTTTAGGAGTGTAGGACCTCCGAAATTTGTAGGAACTACCGATCTGATCGTGGCTCAAACATGGATCAAAGAGATGAAGAAGGCATTCACCATCGCACGTGTGGGTGAAGAGCAGTAGACGGCTTTTGTAACCTACATGATGAGAGGCGAAGCGAACTACTGGTGGGAGGCAAATCAGCAGAGAGTGGGAGAAGGAGTAGTACCTTGGGAGAGATTTAAGACTCTATTCAATGAGAATTATTTCCCAAAGAGCATGAAGAATAAGATGAAGGTAAAGTTCTTAGAACTTAAGCAAGGAGATATGACGGTGGCGCAATACGTGGCTAAGTTCAATGAACTAGCCCGGTTTGCTGAACACCAGGTGGTAGATGAAGAGAGAAAAGCTAGGCATTTCGAATAAGGACTGAAGCCTTAGTTGTTTAACAAGGTTTCAGTTCTTCAGATAGATTCTTTTACGACATTGCTGGAAAAAGCCATTATTACAAAGGGAGGAAGTGGAGCATTAAGTTTGTATAACAAAGAGAAGAAGGGAAAGAGCACCGGTGGAGAGAACCGAGGAGGAAGCAGCAACAGAGGTAGCAATTCAGGAAAGGGGAAGTGGGAGAATAACAACAACAAAAGCAAGAATTTTACCAATCAAGTGGGGAAGTTTCGAGGGGAGTTTAAGAAGAAGGCAGAAGGATGTCTGAAGTGTGGGAGGTATCACTAGGCCGAGTGTTGGAAAGGGTACATTGTATGTTACAACTGTGGTCAAGAAGGGCATATTTTCTCCAAACTGCCTGAAACTGAAGAAGATTAAATGATGTTTCGCTTGTGGATTGGCGGACAATCTGATTAAGGATTTCCCAAGGAAAGGAAGCAGCGGGGGAAGCAACCAACAAGGAGGAAGCATCAAGCTGATGATTGGCGGACCGATGCCATCCAACCGTCCAACTGCCAAAATATTTAATATGACCGTCCAAGACGCAATAGCTGCAAAGGACGTTATGTCAGGTATTATCCCGATCAATGATATAAATGCCTATGTATTATTTGATTTGGGTGCCACCTGTTCTTTTGTATCAAATGAATTTGCTAGTCGACTCAATTTACCTCGAGAACGATTAAGAGATCCTCTAAACATAAAAGTTGCGAATAAGGAAGTAATCCCTGTAGAGTATAACTACTGAAATTATCGCATAAACATTAGAAATCATGAACTAAGCATAGACTTGATCCCGATAAGATTGGGAGAATTTGACATAATATTAGGAATGGATTGGTTGTATAACCATGCTGCGATAAATGATTGTCAGAATAAAAGTGTGAGCCTTCAGACTCCGAATAAGTCTAAGGTGGTGTTTTATGGTAGCTTATCGCTTAAGCAATCATGTTGTCTTACGATGATGCAGGCCAAGAAATTGATAAGAAAAGGATGTGTAGGTTACTTAGCATACATTGTTGACACTCAAAAAAAGGGAGTAGAAATTAAGGATATATCCGTAATACGGGAATTTCAAGAAGTATTTCTGAACGATCTGCCTAGTCTTCTGCTAGACAGGGAAATCGAATTCGTAATAGAATTAGCACCAGGAACGACACCGATGTTGAAAGCTCTATATCGTATGGTGCCAGTAGAAATGAAAGAATTGATGATACAATTGCAAGAGTTGCTGGATAAGGGATACATACGACCGAGTGTGTCTCCTTGGGGACCACCAGTGTTGTTTGTAAAGAAGAAGGATGGATCGATGAGGCTCTGTATCAATTATCGGGAATTGAACAGAGTGACGATTAAGAATAGATATCCATTACCAAGGATAGACGACCTTTTTGACCAACTGAAGGGAGCCAAGTGTTTGTCGAAGATAGATTTACGAATGGGTTATCACCAGTTGAAGGTGCGAGAAGAGGATATATCAAAGACGGCGTTTCGAACTCGCTACGAACATTTCAAATTTTTGGTAATGTCATTTGGGTTGACGAATGCTCCGGAAACATTTATAGACTTGATGAACCGAGTCTTCAAGTTATTATTAGATAAATTCGTAGTGGTTTTCATTGACGATATCTTGATCCACTCTAAGACGGAAGAAGAACATGCCGAACATCTGAAGATGGTTTTGGAGGCACTAAGAAAAGAGAAGTTGTATGCAAAATTTTCTAAGTGTGAACTTTGGATGGAGAAAGTTCAATTCTAAGGACACGTGGTGGATAAGAATAGAATATCAGTAGACCCTGCGAAAGAAGAAGTAATGAGTGATTGGGAGCAACCGAAGACGCCAACTGAAGTGAGAAGTTTCTTAGGGTTAACTGGGTACTATCGAAGATTTATCCAGAATTTTTTTAAGATAGCCACCCCGTTGACAAATCTAACTAAGAAGACGGTGAAGTTCGTATAGACGGACAAGTGTGAGAAAAATTTTCAGGAGCTGAAAAAGAAATTGAGTGAAGCACCTGTATTATCACTTCCAGATGATACGGGGGGATTTATGGTGTATAGTGATGTGTCGCATAGAGGACTGGGCTATGTGCTAATGCAACATGGCAAAGTTATTACGTATCCTTCACGACAATTGAAGGATTTCAAAAACGATACCCTACTCATGATTTAGAGTTAGCGGCAGTAGTTTTTGCGTTAAAGATTTGGAGACATTATTTGTATAGCGAGAAATGTGAGATATACACAGACCACAAGAGTCTGAAATATATCTTCACATAGAAGGAGTTGAACATGCGTCAAAGAATGTGGTTAGAATTAATCAAGGATTATGGCAGCGAGATTCTTTATCACCCGGGGAAGGCGAATGTTGTGGCCGACGCGTTAAGTAGGAAAGGCAGGGAGAAGTTATTTCAATTGACAACTCAGGAGGAGTTAATAAAGGATATGGAGAAATTAGAGATAGAAGTAAAGGGACTAGAGAGGTTTGAGGAAAAAGTGGTTGCAATAGAAGCTCGTCCAACCTTGTTGGACAGAATTAAGAAATCACAAGAAAAGGATGAGGAGTGCGAGAGAATCAGAAAGAGGATCGCAGAAAATGAAGAGGAAAAATTCAAGATAGATAGAGACAGTATTTTGAGATTCGAAGGGAGAGTGTGGGTACCATCGGTAACCGAGTTGAGGGAAGATATTTTGCACGAGGCACACACACGACATATTCCGTTCATCCAGGAGGCACGAAGATGTACCGGGATTTGAGGCAACATTTTTGGTGGACAAATCTAAAACGAGAAATTGCGGAGTGTATTAGTAGATGTCTTACGTGTCAACGGGTCAAAGCAGAGCACCAGAGGCTGAGTGGTCTACTTCAACTGTTGGAGATATCGGAGTGGAAATGGGAGCACATTACGATGGATTTTGTGGTAGGATTTCCAGTCACACAGAAAGGTTTTGATGCCATTTGGGTTATCGAAGATCGACTAACAAAGACAGCTCGTTTTCTACCAATCAAGATCCGATATAGTTTGAATCAGTAAGCAAATCTGTACGTAAAGGAAATTATTTCACGATATGGAGTGCTGGTATCGATTATTTCTGACCGGGATCCGCGCTTCTCGTCAAAATTCTGGAAGACCTTGCAAGAAAGGATGGGAACACAATTGAGGTTAAGTATCGCTTATCATCTACAGACAGATAGGCAAAGTGAGCGAACGACACAATCGCTAAAGGACATACTTAGAAATTACGTGATGGATTTTAAGGGACGTTGGGATGATCTCCTACCCTTAGTGGAATTCGCTTATAACAATAGTTACCATGCAAGTATAGGTATGCCACCGTACGAAGCTCTTTATGGGAGAAAGTGTAGAACACCATTGTGTTGGGATGAAGTTAGAGAGCGAAAGATGTTAGGGCCGAAATTAGTTTAACAAACTGCAGATGTGGTGACATTGATAAGAACTCGACTAGTAGCTGCACAAGATTGCCAGAAGAAGTATGCAGACTTGCATCATCAGGATCGCGACTTTGAAGTCAGAAGTCATGTTTTATTAAAAGAATCTCCCTGGAAGGGAAAAATACGATTCGGTAAGAAGGGAAAATTGAGTCCGCGATTTATAGGACCATTCGAGATACTAAAGTGAGTGGGTGAAGTGGCGTACCAAGTTACATTGCCACCTGAGTTGGAGCACATCCATAATGTGTTTCACATCTTCGTGTTGCGTCCGTACAAGCCTGACTACAAACACGTGATTTCAAACAAACCCATTCAAGTAGAAAAGAATCTAGCATATGAAGAAGTTCCTGTCTAAATATTAGATAGGAAAGAACAGACGTTAAGGAATAAAAGTATATCCTCTGTAAATGTACTTTGGCGAAACCACGATGCCGAGGAGGCCACTTTGGAATTAGAAGATAAAATGCGAAGGGATTATCCCCATTTAATCGCGTAACCTTGTATCAATTCTAAGGACGAAATTTTTATAAGGGGGGGGGGGAGGATGTAAGAACCGTGAATTTAATGAATAAATATTATTTTGATAAAGTAAGAGAATGAATATTTATTTAAATATAAATATTAATGTGATGTGATGTGAAATGAAATGAAAAATTCAACTAAGTTGAATTAAATTTATAAGAATGTGGATTGTAATGAGAATTGTGAAAATGCCTTGTGTGGCATGAGAATGGGGATTTAGGGAACTGATCTAATTGAGAGATGATTAAATTAAGGAGTGAAGGATTAATTAATATTATATTATTAATTAATTGATGAGCAAAGTAATTTACATAATTAGAATTGTATTATTCATTTAATTGATGTGTGTAAGACATGTGATATTATATAGTTCTTACATTTAAAAAAGAATGTGTAGTGTGACACCTTTTGGTAACTATATCATATATAGAAACTATATAGTAAAATGAAAAGAATTATGAGTTACATAAATAATTGCATATGTGACAATAAGTATGTGTGAAAACATTAAAGATGTACTATATTAAAGAATTTCAAATTATTCTAATAAGTGAGTCTAACTAGAATAATAAAGTTTTAAGGAGATATTAAATTATTAGTGGCCAATTTAATGGAGTCCATACATATTATAAATATTAAATTGTGTGGACTAATGTACATGGATTAAAAGATGTGAGTACATAAATAATCCCTAACTTTCCATTGTGTAGTAGCATTAACACATTAAAATTATATTTTGGGAATATAAGAGAACAAAGTAAGCATTATAAATTCAGTTACTGAGAATTAAGCCTTGTCCCAAATTAAAATGTCTCCGTTATTAGCCGTGTATTAGGCCAATGGCCTATCCCTCTATTGTTGCGTGAAACTCAGCAAAAAACCAAAAAGGATAAGAGGAAGATGATAAAGCTAGAGATGGTTGTGATGATGGCTACGAGTTTGGGCAGTTGGCCAACTCCCTTATACCCAACATCTTCTTCCAATTTCCTTTGAATCAAACCATGGAACAAAGCCATGAAATGGGCAACCAATTTTCTATAAAATAGAAGACAAACTCTTCAATTCTCAGCTGTTAAAACTTTCACTGGTAAGTGCATTAGAGTGTGTGAGTTGCTGAGCATTAAGAGAAGTATAACCAGAGAAGTGAGGGAGTTCAAAATTAAACTTCAAGAGGTATAATTTTTATTTATGTTCTTAGTTTGAAGTTTTGTCAAATTCTAGTAATTGTTGATTTCTCTATGAAAATATTGTGAATTAGCATGTCTCTCTGTTACTTGAATTGGTATGGATGCTCTGAAGTGTTACAGATAGTCTGGTTTGAGAATTAGCAATACATGTACTAAGGCTCTGCAGAAGCAGAGCCATTTATTTTTGCCTCAGAACGAAGTGGCGCGGCCGCGCCACTTCAATAGCCTAATACCGCGCGGCCGCGCGTGGTGTTTTTCCCAGATACTGCTTTAATAGTTCTGTATTGTTCTAAGCATGTTATGATAGTTAGGTTATGCATGTAAGTGACCCTGTCATGTGATGATATGTTGTTTTGAACATAGAAAGTTACCTTAGCTTGTTTTGGTTAGAATATTAAAAGAAAACTTAAAGAGTTGGAAACTAGTTTTGATAAACCTTTTACAAAACATGTTCTAACCTTGGATGAGAGTGTATTACGTTCTGATATGTCTTGACATGTGACAATATGTTAGTTATATGGTTGAAGGTAATATATAAGATATTCAATCATGATTAAAAAGGGGAATTTCAAGAAAAATACTATATTGGCTATGTTTAAACGAACTATGTATACACTAAGTTTTGAACTTAAAGATATGCTTATGTGATCTATTATGTGATTATGAATGCATGATTTAGACTATGTGAACTCATCTTGTATGCTTGGATAAGTTTGGCTAATGGAAACTTAAAGTTGCAATTACAATCTTGATAAACTATATAGGAATTTGTGAGCATGCTTATATGGTCCAAAATCTATATATGAGAGCATGAAGTTTAGTAAGTAAATTGGCTTTGCATGCTTGGTGGCTTAACATGAGATTCTCAAAGGAAATCTTAAGAATGAAAAGAAAACTAGTTTTTTTGCTAATAGATACTTATAAGTATTCTTAAAGGACCATCATGCGTAGGTGTGTTATGTCTATGGATGTGATTTAACATGAATGCCTAACTAGACATATGCATGGTAAATGGAATATGACAAGTTTAGGTGATGTAAAACTTCATAAATTGGAATATGTGGGCTAACTAACATAAGCATGTTTAGTGGAGACCAAAGGACAGTGTAGCATGCGTATAATGACTAAACATGAAAGACTTTGTTAAATCAACATGTGAAGTCTTGATTTTATGAGTTCTGATAAATCATGTAAGGAAAAAGTTATAAAAGAGACCAAACCTATTCATAATTATCACGTCATGTATGATCATGCAAGTGTTATCCTAATTATGATCGGATGTGCAAGTCTGCCCTAGCTACAATGCTACAGTCTTGGTTTGCACCAGGAGCAACGTGGCCGCGCCACTTCTTAATACAAACTAAGCGCGGTCGCGCCAACTTGTAGTAAGGTTTGTTTTCTGTAAATGGTTTGAAGGTGTTTGCATGCTTGTATTGTTACTCTAACATGTACTATATGACCAGTACATAATCTAATGTGTTAAGAAGCATGCTAGGTTATAGAATTGAATGTTTAATGAGGTGATTATAGACTTTCAAATGATAAGTCCAAAAGGTATTTGCAAACTGTAAAGTATTGATTAGAGCCTTTGATTATTTGGCTTCATGGTAAATTATAAACTAATTTTATGCTATAAGTACACAAGGTGTGTGACGAAGTATGAGAAGAGTGTACAACTAAGTTAGATGTTTATGTATGCATTTAAACTTACATATCATATGTGATCATATGTAACTAATGAATATCCTATACGCGTATTATATTATGTTAGGATACAAAAGGGTGTTGATAAGCTATATTTTGGTAAACTACGCTTGAGGCAAGTATTTGAACCTTACTCTTTATTGAGCATCATTTGGACTTGTACAATTATTGATCGTACAAGTAGAACTTCAAAAGTATAATACTTCGTAATCTAGAAATGAAATTATTTACAAACCTTGATTTCGAATGATAATTGTTCTTATATATTGTGATAGAAAACTATCTAAGTCATTGCTTCGACTAGACTATTGATATTGATCGAAAGCTATCCAAACCAAATTTACTTGGTGCGGACTCATATAATTGAAATGAGCAACCCTCTTGGTAGGATAATTATATATTGTCGGGAAACTGACGTGCTCACTTGAGAAAGATTAAATGTAATGCATTGACAAAGGTACTTTAGGTTGATCACTTGTTGTACTCGTTTTGTAGAATTTTCTGTTTATTACTGTTGATTCTAGGAGAAGTTTGTAGTCCTTAATGACTGCTCAGTATTCATTACTTTGAAATCTTGAATTGATTAATCATTGAATATTATTGCTATTCATGTCCATAGCAGCTATTGTTGATAATCATTGATACTTATTGCTATCTTGATCTATCTTTATTATTTTACCTTGAGAAATATAAAACTACCTTGAGTACCCTTATTTCTATATTACTTGCTGGGCAAATTTATTGCTCATCCTTGCTTTCCCTAAAAACATTTCAGTTAAGGCAGAACGTGGTAAGCCCTCTGGCAAGGACAAGGGTAAAGAGAAGGCTTTGGAGTAGTTATTCTATTATCTGGTTGTAGAAGAACTTATTTATGATAAGCTATGTTTAATTTAAGTTGTATTGGATTATGTATCTATTATATCTAAACGGTGTTTAATTACGTTTAAGGCATTGTAAGAGATGTTTAAGTTATGAACCCTTGGGACGAGAATAATTATATTATAACAATGTAATTTATTCTATTATTCCGCTGTGATGATTTTAGTATGTTATTAAAGTTAGTACGTGACAACCAAATTTGAGATAAGTGTGGTTTGAATTTGGGGGCGTCACATCAAGTCCGACTCCATTCCATTCCTTTCCATATCTGATTCTCTCCTAAATTTTAAGGTATGTATATATGAAATTTGTGACGCCCCCAAAATAGGTATACATCACCCATTTTGAGTCGCCAAGTACATGGTATAGAAATAAATACAACTTCATTAATACAATTTCTGTGCAAAATACGACAACACATATACTATGAGTTTAAATACAAATATTGTCTAATAGACAGTATTAAAACTCAAAAGGAGTCCTCATTACAATTATTGATACACTATTTTAGAAAAATAGTGAGGACTGCTAAAACAACTTTCTAGAACCATTACTCCATACCCCGGCTAGTTCCTACTATGTTCTCACCTCCTGAGAAGAAAATTGGAACAAAAAGGATAAAGGATGAGCTCAACTAGCCCATTAAAGAATATTATGACTAAGATAATATACAACAAATTATCATTAGTCTTCAACAGGGAAAATTTGATAGAATATAATAGACAACAAGTTTTAGATCAACAACTGCAGTGGAAATAGCAATCCATTAGAAGAGTCAAGTAGAGAATGAATTCTACTATCTTCTAAGATATAAAAGTCCATCATCAATATTTTATCCCTGTAACATCAATCAATATACATCTTGAATCAAATATTCATCTTTGCACTACAGGCCAAAGATATTCATTTATATCACCAGTTGGTCATATTCATCTCAACACCTGTTCATCTTTGCACTACGAGCCAAAGATATTCATCAGTTAATCATTCATCTTTTCACCACATGCCAAAGATATTCATGAAGTATCATCATTAAGGACTGAGGATGATGAAAAATATTTTAGAGAACGAATTCGATAAGATAAAAGGACAAAGATTAGAGATTCGTACTTTAGATAATTCAAGTTTAAAAATACTCCATAATAAACCATAATGGAGTAAAACTCAAGAATGAAGATCAAAACATGGATACAATCAAAGATAGTAACCATAATAGACATCTGGGACAAAGAAGAGAAAATTTCATTTTTCGGTGAATAGTGTCGTATTTGTGAATAGTTCCGTATACGTGAATAGTAATCCCGACACAAAAAGGTAGAAATTCCATAATAAAGTTCATATTAACATTTCAGCATAATGATATTGAAGAAAATAATATCATTTACGAAGAAAATAACATCTCTTACCTCAAAATAACAGTATTTTTGATCGAAATATCGGATGTAAAGCCGAAGGAAATTTTCACTGAATAGCAACTCTCAGAGTATCTAAATACTTACTAAAATACGCTCGATAATGTAGAGAGAAAACTTATAAATTCTGGTGTCATTTTCAATTCTAACCTAAACACCTATTTATAGGAAAATACTAGAACGCCAAAGGAGACTAAAATAATAAAATAATATTATTTCTTTTCTTTTCTTCTAAGCACCAACCATTTGAATCATCCAGCATGCCATCTTGAAAAATATATTTGCAGCCCACATGTTTTCAAACAAAAGTGGGTCCCACCTAATTTTAATAAAAAAATATTTAATTTCTGAAACTTCAATAATTCATAATAAATAACTCTTTTATCAGAAAAATTCAAATCTCATTTGCTTTCCATAGAAAATTTAATTCTAGACAACTTTGTAGAAGAAAGTTTTTCCAAATTCTAAACAGAAAATGTCCTAAATTCACATACGGATGATTTTCAGCACCTCTATTCCGCCAAAAATACTGATAAAATACCTCAACATTAATTCTTTCATTTATATCCACATAAAATAAATATATCCATCATTTATATCCACATAAAATAATTATTTCTTTATCATATAAATCAATAATTAATTATTCACAAATAATATTATAGAATCACAGTTATGACAACCAGGTCGTTCCCAGGAAAGAGGGAGCTTTCCGATAAGGATTTCTCCTTACTGGCGTGTAATTAGGTGACCAAACCTCTCCTTAGACAGAACTTCCTTAGACATTGCCAATAATGCTATCTAATAATATTATTCAAATAATATGAATTATTGATCTGATAATGGGAAATACTGTGCAGTGACAATTATTGAAACAACAATAATATAAAATATTAACGCAGCAATTATTGAATAAATAAAATAAAATATTGAACAATAATTACTGTAATAATTATTGAGTAGTGCCTTCTTACGTAAGAATCAATAATTCAAAAATACTGTGCAATACCGTGTGCTACTGTGCAACCACGCATATTACTGTATTTTAACCACCAGGTATTCTAACAGTGTTAACGGTAATAATTACGCCGTTATTTATAAAAATTCAAACTTGTCATTTTTTTCATCAAACTATTTTCTGTTATGGGGCCCACAAATAGCTGCGCCGTCGTACGAATATTCCTCAGCAGAAAGAATATTCCCCGACAACAATGAATATTTTATAACCACTTTCTTATTTTGCAAAATTTACATATTTCACCCATAACCACATCATTATATCAAATTAACTCCTTATTATTTTAAGATAATGAATAGAGGAAATTCAAATTTATTTATAATAAGTTGGGGTCTTACAACCTCCCCTTCTTATGAAATTTCGTCCTCGAAATTGACGTACGTACCTGGCATTTCGAAAAGGTGAGGGTACCTCGTTTTCATTTCCGATTCCAACTTCCCAGTCATTTCCTCAATAGCATGGTTTCTCCACAAAATTTAACTTGTGGTATAATCTTAGTGCATAGGACATGCTCTTTCCTATCCAAGATCTTAATAGGTACCTCCTCGTATGTTAAATCTTCGACTATCTTGTCTGGTTCTAACTCAATAATGTGGTTTGAGTCTTTCATATATTTACGAAGCATAGATATGTGAAAAATATTATGAACACGAGACATGCTTGGAGGTAATGCGAGTCTATAGGCCACATTTCCTATTCGGTCAAGAATCTCAAATGGACCAACAAATCGTATGTTGAGCTTTCCTCTCTTCCCAAATCTTGTAACTCCCTTCCATGGAGCAATACGTAATAATACATGATCCCCAATGTTAAATTTCACGTCCTTTCGATAAAGATCCGCATAACTCTTTTGTCGATCCTGTGCCATTTGTATACGTTGTCGAATTGTTTGGATCTTTTCCGTAGTCATGCATACCAATTCTAGTCCCAACAATGTTGCTTCACCTACCTTGTCCCAGTATACTGGAGAACGACATTTTTTTCTATATAACGCCTATACTTGCTTGATAACTGTTATTATAGGAGAATTCCACCAATGGAAAGTACTTATCCCAATTTCCTTTGAAATCTAGGACACAGAGTCTTTATAGATCTTCAAGGGTTTGAATAGTCCTTTCCGATTTCCCGTCCGTTTGAGGATGGTTTGCCGAACTAAATTGTAAATCCGTGCCCATAGCTTTCTACAAGTTAACCCAAAATCGTGAAGTGAATCTTGGGTCACGATCCAAAACTATGGATACTGGCATGCCATGCAATCTCACAATCTCATTTACGTACATACGAGCAAGAAGTTCAAGGGAATAAGTCTCACGTATAGGCAAGAAATGAGCAGACTTGGTTAATCTATCAACAATAACCCAAATTGCATCTATACCTTGAGAAACTTTGGAAAGACCCGTAACAAAATCTATGGTAATCTGTTTCCACTTCTATTTCGAAATCTCAAGTGGTTGCAATGGACCCTTTGGCACTTGATGCTCCACCTTTACTCGTTGACAAGTTAAACACCTCGAGATAAACTCCGCGATCTCTCTCTTCATATTGTTCCACCAAAATGTATGTCGAAGATCATGATACATTTTGGTACTCCTAGGATGGATTACAAACGGTGTGTTATGTGCCTCCATTATGATTCTATGCTTCAAGTCAGAATCGTTAGGAACAATTTAGAAAATTAGATAATATAATATAATACAAACTGAAATAAAATAAGTAAAATAAAAATTAATAATAAAGTAGAATAAAATAAATTAAATGCAATAAAATAAATTTAATTAAATAAACCAAATTTAATTTAATTTAATAAATTAAATTAAATTTAATAAAATATAATAATATAATATAATACAAAATAAAATAAAATAACATAAAATAAAATAAAATAAAATAAAAATTAATAATAAATTAATTGTAATAAAATAAATTGTAATTTAATTTAATTTAATAAACTAAATTTAATTTAATTTGATAAACTTAATTTAATTTAATTTAATTTAATAAATTAAATTAAATTTAATAAAATATAATATAATACAAAATATAACAAAATAAATTAAATTAAATTAAATTAAAAATTAATAATAAATTAGAATAAAATAAATTACTTGTAATAAAATAAATAGTAATTTAATAAATTTAATTTAATTTAATTTAATAGAATATAATAATAAAATAAAATACAAAATAAAATAAAAAGTAATAATAAATTAGATTAAAATAAATTAATTATAATTAATAAATTAATCGATTAAGCTTTTCCTTATGCTTTACTTCATTTACATCCTCAAGTTCAAGTCTCAATGAGTTCTCTATTGAGTGATGTACTTATGTATTCACACAAAATCTGATACAATTACAACTTTTTACTGATAAGTGCATCGCTCCTAATCACTATTGAATAAGTGTCACTACTTGGAATTTTCCCTTTCTCTTCATTTATTCAATTTATAAGTAGGGTTACATGGCTTAGTACCTCGTCTACAAGCATGTCACTGATTCCACATTGCTATGATATTATACTCTACTCGAAGGCCCAAACCAAATGTGTGATTGGAAATCAACAACCTTAAAGTTATTCCCCAAATTATCTATCTTTTCATCATTCCTTATAGTCATTAAAAGTGACATACTTTCTTTATCAAATAAAAATAAAAGGCTAACAACAACTTGATGCTGAATACAACTATGTGCATCAATAAAAATTAACTGATTATATGTACACATAAATCAACATCTTATTTCAAATTAAATTATAAGTATGATGTCCATGTCTTATCTTAGTGTGCATGGTAACCATTTACCAGTCCTCAACTAGAAGATTTGTTATTAATAAATTGAAGTTTAAATCATCATCCCCACACCATCACCCTAACCATTTCTTCTAATTATCTATTACACGACAATAAGCTTTTGCATGGTTTCCATTAGAAAGCAAAATATAATCTTCAAGTATACATGGCCAAGTAGTCAAAACAACAAGTAGCTTCAGCTCCAAACGCATCATACTATATAACTGACTACTTTGTTCACATCAAATAACATGTTGGCTAAAGAATTTATTGTTCTTTAAGAAAGGTATATTCACAATCAACTCCCAAAAACCAAAAACAAAATTCCTAATATAATATATATTAAATTGTAATTTAATTTAATTTTATAAACTAAATTAGATTTAATAAATTAAATTAAATTTAATAAAATATAATAATATAATATAATACAAAATAAAATAAAATAAAATAAAAATTATTAATAAATTAAAATAAAATAAATTAATTGTAACAAAATAAATTTTAATTTAATAAACTAAATTTAATTTAATTTAATAAACTAGATTTAATTTAATAAAATATAATAATATAATTTAATACAAAATAAAGTAATAAATCAGAATAAAATAAATTTAATTTAATAAAACAAAACAAAACATCTAGTAAATTTAGCATAAAATATTAATAATAAACTAAGTAGCACTTGCTTAGTTTTTTATGATTAAAATAAACTGAATAATTACTATATGTATATATACATATATGTACTATACTTTGGAATTTAGAATTAAACTCGTTTAACAAGTAAGAGTGAATGTCGAATAGTAAACCCCATATTCAAATAATAGTTTTCAAAAACTAAGTAGAATTATTTAGTTTTCAATTGGTAAAATAAACTAAGTAGCATTTGCTTAGTTTGCCATAATCTTCAATAAACTCGATCAATATATACATGTGCATGTAGTATATATGCTGATGAGCTTATAAACTCGTTTACATTCACTCAGTAGGAGTGAATATTAAATATTCCCCAGTTTGGGACTGTTACTTGATGTTATGTCTCTCACTTAGGCCGGTGTCAATTCACATGGTACATTTTTATTTGTTTTGAGGATTTTTTTGAAAGTAGTATGCACACAAGCCAATCATGTTTGATGATAAAGCATATACTTTGTAACAATCTTATTCATTTATTAATAAAAAGTATTAATTTATTAAAGAATTTTAATTATCTACATGATGCTACTTTATAATATGTGATAAACCCATAGTTTTAAGTAATGCTTTTAAAATAGTGATGATGATCATTCTAATGAGATCTAAATTCATAGAAAGCTTAAAACTAAAATAGTTCCCAATCGTTGGATTACTAAATTGGGGATTAGTGAATCCGGATAGATTGATACATACGTTGCTTACTCATTGGACGAGGATAATTAATCTAATGACCATTTGTGTGGAGACACTAAAGCAAGTATGTAGGTGCTTATATAGAGAATAAGTTCATTGAACGTGGCTCGCTAAGGAATACCTAATGGAGTTTTACTTGCCTGTCAATAGAAATTCCTGTAGTGATAGTAGTACAAGTGATCCTTGAACTTGAGATCATCATAATATCTTGTGTATGATGAGTTATACTTTGACTTATTCCTTAAGACCCTTAGGATATATCAAAGGGTATGCTTGAGTATAATAAGTTATACATGGAGATAATGTATGATCAATAAAGAATCTACCACTTCTAGTAAAAGAAGAGAAATGTCCTATGTGATTCGATAAATGACAACCGAGTAGTCCTTGGTCAAGGCATAGTGAAATTAGAAAGAAGTTTCTAATTTGCATTATTTGGTGTTGTGCATTTAAGAATCGAAAAATATATAATTAAATAAAATAAGACTTGACAGTAATTTCATGTCTTATTTTTAATTGGGACATTGTATGGTGGAAGGATTGAATTGTACAGTAACTATTTACTCAAAGGTTCTTTTATGATTAATATTGAAATCTATATTAACTGAAAAGTCGTTGATCGCTAGGGAGGCTTATCCCTATTGTAGAATAAATATTATTTATTTAAATAAATTAATAATTTAATTTATTTATTTAAATAAGATTAGAATTGTTCTAATTAATTTATTCACAACCGGTTTAATATGGAGAACCTAAAGTGCCACACCATAAAAGGAAGAATAATTATTTAAGAAAATAATGGCATAATCGTAATAATAAGTTAAGTATATTTAATTTAATCTATGATGATAGAATAAATTAAATAGCTTAATATTTATTATTTAATATTTTAAAAATATTAAATATAAATTAATAAGAGGAGTCTTATTATTATTATTATTATTACTATTTAATTCCTAAAGGAGTTTGGGAATTAATTAATAAAAGTACTCTCATATATCCTAATAAGATTAAGAGGTTAAATTAATTAAAAGAATTTTAATTAATTATCCATAATAAGATTAGAGAGCTTAATTAATTAAAGAAATTTAATTAATTAAATAAAACTCAATTCCTTAATTGTTAAGGAGGGTTACCCATATCCATAAATAAGAGGAGTCTTATTATAGGTGAGGTGGTTGACACTTTCACAAAACACGTGAATACGTAATTTCAATAGTTGGGAAAGTACACCCTTTTATATGAGAGATAGAAAAACTAAAATTTTGCCAAATACCCATCTTCTTGAATCTTTCTTCTTCCTTGGTGGATCACCTTTAGAGGCCAAACATTTGGGTGGTTAACGTTGATTAAAGGAAGGAACCAAACCCGGTGGATTCAAGTTGAACGCGAAAAGGATTTGGAGGTAAACTTGCACCTGAGGAAGCTCGAATCTTCAAGGTTATGATTCTTGTTCTTTTTCTTTTCGTTTAATTAATAATTGTGCATAAAGGATGATCCGGGTATATGGTTTGTAAAATTTTAAAACTCAATTTTATCACGTTTCCGCTTACTTTGTGCAATTTGATTGCGTTCATGAATATTACAAACCTAACATTTTTAGCTGGTTATCTCTACAAGTTCTCCGAGTGTATACATAAACTAAGTTGTCTTGGTCTATTTCGTGTACTTAGAGACCATGGGGCTGCTGAATTTTTCATAAAATAGAATAAAGGTGCTCAAGATTATCACTAGTGAGGAGACGCATCCAGGAATGGGATAGAAGCCTAACCTCTGTAGAGTGGAGATATATATTAGGAAAATATAATTCATGTATGAACCACATACATGAATATTCCCTTTCTAAAACAAGTGTTTTATCTTCAATTAAAAATGTCTGTAACGACCGAGAAATTCGGATTTATTGTAAAATAAATTTATTTAATTAAATAATGAATAAAATTATATTAAATATTATTATTACGTGTTAGTAAGACGAATCATGTTCTATAACCTATATATGTCGGAATGTCGTAGTATTTTGACTACGTGAAGGAATTATAGTGTTTGAATTTCGAAGAAGAAAATAAAAGCTTTCCGATAAATTTTCTGAAAAACGCTATTCACAAATTTCTACTCGGGAATTATTTTTGAACTTCCGAGAAATACGTAATGATAGAATAATAAGGACGGATGAATTATGTAATAATAATTTAAGTATGGCAAACACAATTTGTTGCCTGTGTACTAAATTTGAGAACGTTAGTGAAAGTAAAGCGTTAATGAATAAATGATGATCGTGTGATACATAAGTATTGTACGAGGTAGGGTAGTAGCAGAATACTCTTCTTCTTGCTCTCTATTGTTTCTCTCTCTAGAGTTTTAGTGAATTCGTAAGAAATAATAAAGGAATAAGCTTCTATTTATAGAAAAAAGGACTGAATAATAACAAATTCATGAACGGCCCAGATTAATTTACTTTTAAACGGACGATCCATATTAATTTACTATTACAAACTTAAAGCAACGGTCCATACTGATTTACTATTAAAAGTTTAAACCAGCGATCCATATTATTTACTATTATAACTTTCCACCAGCGGTCCATATTAATTTACTATTATATCTTCAACCAACGATCCATATTGATTTGCTATTATAACTTCAACCAACGGTCTAAAAAATTAGCGCATCTCCTCATGGAATAATAAGCCAAACTTATAACAAGCCCCTATATTTATATCAAAAATTGAATAAATATTTACCACAAATCACTTATATTTAATAAACACATTTTTAATCTTTTAACAATTATTCATCATTTATATTATAACTCATAATATTTAACAACCAGATTATTTCCAGGAAAGAGGGGGCTTTTCGATAAGGATTTCTCCCTATTGGCGTGCAATTAGGTGACCAAACCTCTTCTCGACATAACTTTCTAGACATCATCAATATTGCAAATAATAATATGAATAATTTTGTCGTCTTAATTATTAATTAAATAATATAAAATATTATACAGATGATACTGTGACAATAATTGAATCAAATAACATGAGATATTATGCATCAATTACTGTAGCAATAATTGAGTATAACTGAGTGACTTCTCACGTAAGCATCCATAATCAAAGATATTGTACAATACCGTGTGCTACTATGCAACCACACGTATTACTGTACTTTTACCACCGCATATTTCAACAGTTTAACGGTAAAAACTTTCGTCATTATTTTTTATAAAAAGTTATTTCTGTCGGTTTCTAACTCTGACAGTTATTCCGTTGTGGGGTCCACCAATGATGGTGTCATCGTACAAATATTCTCAGACAAAAAGAATATTCTCCGACCAAACGAATATTTTCCGACACAACGAATATTTTATAACAACTTGCTTACTTTACAAAATTTTCAAATATCATCCTTAACTTTATTCTTTTATCAATTTAACTATTTACCAAAATAGAAAAATTGAATACTTTTATTTCATAAAATTCAGGGTCTTACATATGAACTGTATCTGTGAATTGGATCTATCTATCCGAAATTGAGAGTATCAGTAATAACATGAACAGTCCATATTACCAGTACCGTCACCCAGATGTATAGTCTATGCCATGCAAATTTATACTATTGTATCGATAGTAATTATCTATCCAAAATCCAGAGTATCAATAACAACATGAACAGTCCATGCTATTAATACCCTCACTCAGATAAATAGTTCCCAAGGATCTCAAACTAAATTTGAAGAATTCTAAATTACATCTATATATGTAAGAAAACACAGTTGTGGAAATAAAAGATGTTATATATAAATATTAGGGTTCGATTACATGATTCTCATAAAGAGTTTCTTATTAAAAAGTATTCAACAAGACATGAATATAAACTAATCTAAGCAAGGGCACTTCCCTTTATCTACTCCAGATGTTCCAAGGTTTCCATTTAATACTGCAAAGGGAATAATTTGCAAGGGTGAGCTATTACATGCTCAGCAAGTTTTATATTTATAACAATATATGATTTGAAGAAATATAACAATTTAAAATTCGACTGATAGTTGTTACCATTTTTTGGATTTCTTTTTCAACCATTTCTGGACTTTTTATTTCTATCAGTCACACAGACTTAGAAATTTTATTTAGATATGAGATAGGGGATCAACCTATTCAATATCCTAGGAGTATGCATCTCATCCTACCAGTGCTCAAATGCACCCAAATTAATGTCAATATATTATTAACCAAATCTCGATCCCTTATGGGATACCCAACTTCAATATAGGATATCTTACCAAAATAATTTGGTTTGACACAACAATTCATGCTCAATAAACAATATCATATGAATAAACAATTCATTTTGTAGTTATGCTGAAGCTATAGCAATAACCTTACAATAAGAGGTAATTCAAATGTAGGTGTAGTATATCATATCAACAACATTTCAAGATAAAAATCTTGTTCAATGAATAACATGGTTGTGTTTAGTAAACTTATGAAAATAATTAGGGTATAGGAAACTTGCCTGAGCGTAGATCAGTCAAGTTATGCTACTCGGTTTGTTTAGTAAACACCTACGATGATCATTAATATAAATCTAACACATTAATATTGATAACAATACTCAAATACAACATTTACATATGATCGAGTTAAGTTTGATAAGGTTTCGGTGTTCAATGACCTTACTGAGTATTAAATAAGTTGATATGACGACTAAATTTTATTTATAAGCTTTATTATGTATTTAGATAATTTATATATCCATTATAATAATTTCTAGAAGCTTATAATAATTTTTAAGTATTTATTTATCCCTTGTCATCATTTATTACTGAGATATTTAATTATGTGACTATGTGAATTTATGAGAAATTATTATATTTTATTTAAAGTAAATTAAATAAAATATTGGATTTATTTTATAAGGAATGTGACATTAATTAAACTATATGATAAAAGGTTTTATTAAAATAAAGAGTTTTTAACTTAGTTGCTAGCCAAACATGGCACTAAGAGGGGTTAAGGTCAGTTAACCCATGACTGGGTAACTGACCACCAACGCGTGTCTGATCCTTCCTATTTGAACACGACATATTTTTCTTTTCTTTCATTATCTTTCTAAGTCTGATAAAAATACCAGAGAGAGTTTGAGAAGAATTGTGAGAAAGTTTGCTTGGTGTTTGAGAAAAGTCTGAGAAAGAGTTTCAATTCATCTCCTATATATACCTTATACTCTGGGTAATCTCTCCTTCCCAAATTTATAATTTACGTCTTTTAGTTTTCATAGAAATATGGCATTCAAAACCTCTGTTATGCCTCTGTAATTGAGAAATTATGTTGTTATATGATATATGTAATAATACGAGTAGCATAACATGTTTTATATATATATATATATATATATATATATATATATATATATATATATATATATATTGCATGATTCCATATCATCAATTCATAATTTTACGTCGTATATGATTGCTGCAAAATTACAGAGTTTGGGTTTTGGCCATATGGCCTTATACGTGATATTTTATGTATTGATCATATAGTATCCCTAAATTTTACACTTGTATGTTGTTATGCATGTTAATACGAAGAGACCAAGCTTTAAATGAACGGATTTGGCTTTATAACGAATCCGTGGCGTTGAATTTTAGGAATTTATGTTCAATACTTCAAGAACATCAAGAACAGTGGAAATTTTTATGTTTTAATTCTGTGATTATTTGTTTTAATGGGTTAAAATTAATTTACAGATGTTGGGTAATGATTATATGTGAATATTAACATGTGGGTATGTTAAATTACTGAAATTAATGATTACTTGGTGTCATTTTCGCTGAACTCTGTGTTCTTCGCGAACTGGGAATCACATTCTGGAGTCTCGCGTCGCGACGCCAACTCCATAACTGAAGCCCCGCGCCGCAGCGCCACCGCGCCACAGCGCTAAGTATCAGACCGCAGCGCCACGGCGCCGCAGCGCCAAGAGCCAGTACAAACGTGGCGCCGCAGCGCTACTCCCCAGAAAATTTAGAAATGAGATTTTTGTTTAAATGTTAAGTCTTGCAATGTGTTAGTAAATTAATGTAATGAACATGCAAATATGATAGAAGAATAATGTGATGATAAAAATAGTTGTTTAAACATGTAAATAACATAATTACATGTGATTTAAATTATTGAATTCCTAACTAGGTTATTATTCATGAAGTACAAATTATGTGATAATGAGATAAATTGACTAAGTATAGTCGATAATTAAAGTAGACAACGAGAATGAGCTTACGTTGATTAATTAATTTATAATTAACTGGTATTGTGTATATGTATGGTATGTAGGATTTAATTCAAAGAACGTGCTTAGTTAAAGTATAATCTACGCGCGAGGCAAGTTTCCTAAACTTAAACTCTTAGATTTGAGCAAGTTCCCTAACCCTATTTGTCATTATTGTTTAAGCTTATTATTTACCTTGAATAAGCTATCGTTACTATTATTCAAGTTAAGAAGGCACTACTCAATAATTGTTACAGTAATTACAGTTCAATATTTTATTTCATTGATTCAATAATTGTTACGTTGATATTTTATATTATTGTTGTTTTAATAATTATCACTGCACAGTATTTCCCATTATTAGATCAATAATTCATATTATTTTAATAATATTATTAGATAACATTATTGGCAATGTCTAGAAAGTTCTGTCTAAGGAGAGGTTGGGTCACCTAATTACGTGTTAGTAAGGAGAAATCCTTATCGGAAAGCCCCCTCTTTCCTGGGAATGGTCTGGTTGTCAGTATTGTGATTCTGTAATATTATTTGTGAATAATTAATTATTAATTTATATGATAAGGAAAATACTTATTTATGTGGATATAAATGGAGAAATTTTTAGAAAAGTGACAATTGTTGAAAATTGATATTTTATCTTTTTTGATAAAATAATCCATTTAACTATATTATTATATTATAATAATATAATAATGGTAATATCTTTATAATGAATGTGTGATATATGAATAAATGAGGAGGAAGAGAATTTTTGTTACAATAAATGTTAAAAACATGTTAAACATGTTGATGGACCCCATTTTTGACTGAAATTTGATTATAGCCTGTAAAATCGTCCATATGTAGATTTCAGTCAATTTCTGCTTGGAATTTGGAAAAACTTAAACTTACAAAGTTGAAGAGAATTAAATTTCCTATAGAATGGACATAAGATTCGAATTTTTCTGATAAAAGAGCTATTTATTATGAATTATTGAAGTTCTGAAATATTGGGTCTGAATTGATTTTGTTACAAAAAATATTTAAAACATATTTTTCATTTTGGTGGGCCCCACTAGCATGTGTAAAATTTTGAATTTTGAATTCTGAATTCTAAGGAGTGCGTAGGAAAAATTTAGTAAATAATATTATTTTATTAAATTATTTGCTTTGGTGTTCTAAGCATTTTCCTATAAATAGGGTGTTTAGGTTAGAATTGAAAATCATACCAGAAATTGAAGTTTTCTCTCTCTATATTATCGAGCGTATTCTTGGGAATATTTTGATACTTTGAGGGTTGCTATACGGTGCAAGTTCCTTCAGTACTATATCCAGTATTCCAGTCAGAACTACTGTCCTTTTGAGGTAAGGGATGTTTTTTTTAAATGATATTATTTCTTTCAATATCATTATGCCGGATTATTGGTAAGATTTTTCTTGTGAAATTCTTGTCTTTTTGTGTCGGGGTTACTATTCACGTATACGACACTATTCACGTATACAACACTATTTACGAATACGACACTATTCACCGAAAAACAAAATTTTCTCTTCTTTATCCCAGATTTCTATTTTTGTTACTATCTTTGATTGTATCCATGTTTTGATCTTTATTCTTAAATTTTACTCCACTATGGTATGTTATGGAATATTTTTAAACATGGATAAACCGACGTACGAATCCTTAACATTTGTTCTTTTGCTTCACTAGATTCGTTTTTTTTAAAATATTTTTCATCATCCTCAATCCTAAATGATGATATTACTTAATATCTTTGGTCTGTAGTGCAAAGTTGAATGATTAACTGATGAATATCTTTGGCCCGTAGTGCAAAGATGAACATGTGTTTAGATGAACATGACCAACTGGTGATACAAATGAATATCTTTGGCCTGTAGTGCAAAGATGAATATTTGATTCAAGATGTATATTGATTGATGTTACAGAGATAAAATATTGATGATGGACTTTTAAATCTTAGAAGATAGTAGAATTCATTTTCTACTTAACTCTTTTAATGGATTGTTGTTTCCGCTGTAATTATTGATCTAAAATTTGTTGTCCATTATATTCTATTAGATTTTTCCTTGTTGAAGACTAACGATAATTTGTTCTATATTATTTTAGTCATAATATTCTTTACTTGGCTAGTGGAGCTCACCCTTTTCTTTTTTGTTCTATTTTTCTTCTTAGGAGACGAGAATATAGCGGGAACTAGTCGGGATATGGAATGATGGTTTAAGATAGTTGTTTTAGGAGTCCTCACTATTTTGTAAGATAGTGTATCAATAATTATAATGAGGACTTCATTTGAGTTTTAATACTGTCTAGATGACAATATTTGTGTTGTCGTATTTTGCACGACAATTGTAATAATAAAGTTGTAGTTATTTTTTGTACCATGTATTTGACGACTCAGAATGGGTTAGGTGGAATGGGCCTATTTTGGGGGTGTCACATAGGCCAACATGAGATCCGTTATGCCTCGGAGCATAGATTGGATCAGAAGAACGGGGATGGACTAGTTCTTCCTTCTATGAGGATTTCACAAATGCAATGCTTCTATTAAAGTTTGAAGCACTACTGATCTAAGTTTCCTTTGACTTTTCCGCATATGGTTCTGAGGTGGATTCCCCAAAACCTAAGCATGTTCTGTTAGATGCACTTCTCTGACTGGAGATCAGGAACTCCATGAATGAAGAGGATCTATTCCACATTAAGATTGTCTTTTCTAGTTCCTCAATCTTAGAGGTTGGGTTTAACTCTCTTTGTGCATTAAGTTCATTGTTTTGTCTTAAGAGTTTATTCTCATCCTCAACTTTAGAGAGAGAGTTAGCACTTAGAAGGGTTGTTTCCAGTTCTTCTTGAACTTTCTCTTTCTCTTTTCGAAGAAGAGAATAATCTTTAGATAGAACTCTGAACCATTACATGTATTAATGTAGATCAGATGTTATGCCATGTAGTGCAGTTCTTATATCATCAATATCTACATCAGGAGAGTTAAAGTCAAATACCTCATCGATACTTACTTCATAATGGTCAATGCTTTTCTTATCCTTTGCATTTTTGGCCATTAGACACAAATTTTCTATTTGAGGCTCTTCATCATCTTCAGACTCAGGAGTTGTGTCATTGTCTGAGTCACTCCATGATCCTCCGGCCACAAGACCTTTGTCTTTCTTTCGGAGCCTCTTGTTGCCTTTGAACTATTTCTTTGGATTTGTTTTTCTCTAAGAGGTTTGTTGCAGTTTGTAATAACTTGTCCAGGCTTCTTGCAGTTGTAGCAGAAGTCGTTGATCTGCTCCTGGCTGTTGTTGTTGTTGAATCTCTTAGGTTTGCTGATTTTGCCTTTACGCATAAACCTCTTGAGTCTTCTTACCAATATTATAATGTCCTCATCATCATCTTCCTCAGAGTCAGAGTCATTCTCAGTATGAGCTTTGGAGATGGCCTCTGTTGCTTTGAGAGCTACTCCTTTGTCCTTCTTTCTTCCTTTAGATAGAGTCTCTGCTCGTTGAGTCAACTCTAGTTTAATTTATAGGTGAGAAGGTTGCCATAGAATTGTTGAACAGTTATTTCATGGAGATTCTTTGATTCTCTTATGGCAGTGGTCTTGGCATCCCATTTGCTTGGTAAGGCTCTCATGTGAAGTCCAATGTGAATTAATATGCAAGCCTAAGAGTTTGTAATGGGAAGCCCAAAGTAATTTAATGCAAGCCCAAATAATTAAGTTAAGTTAATTAAAACTAAGCCCAAGTTAAGATCCAAACTGATGAGTAAGTAAAGGAAACTTAATGGCTAAGTGTTGTGGCAATCAAGTAAACTTAATGGTTAAGTTAAGTAATGACCAAGATAAGTGGTGAGCAAGAATACTTAATGGTTAAGTAAAGGTGGTGGCCAAGTTAACTTAAGGGCTAGGTAATGAATAGTAAGGAGGTGGATGGTTTAATGACCATTAAGCCCTCAATTAGGATTTCCTATAAATAGAAGAGAAGCTAGCTCATTTGTTGGTTGTTTTCTTTTCATCCAACTCTTTACAACTTATTTATAGAGAGAATAAGTGTGAATAAGTTAGTCTTTCATTATTCAAATAAGCAAGAAGGAAGAAGAAGGATTAGCAAGAGGACATCAAGGGTAAGCAATCCTAAGCCATGATTCTCTTTCTCTTCCATTGTTAGAGAAGTGGATAATGGTAGGATTTCTATGCTAAGAAATGAAGAGAATGAACAACTCAATGAACTTAAGCCGTATAAGTCACGAATAAGTAAATTAAACCTAAATAAGTTATGAACTCATGAGGAATCTATATGAACTTCTCATATGTTTACCTTAATAAGTAGTATAATGAGAAGAAGCAAGAATAATGGTTAGAAGTCATTAACCATAATAAGTCATATGAAAAGAAGACATAATTCATGAGAAATGGAAACATAAGTATTTTATACTTTAATAAGTTACAAACTCACCAAGAACAAGTAATAGCTTATTATGTTTATAAGTTAATGAAGTATGTATGTCAAGATGTTAGTATGTTGGAATGAATCCATTTGAAACGATGAACAAATCATAAGAAACGAAGTTTTACCGGAATTCACACGATTGGACGATAATCGTCGAATTCGTGAAATTCTCGGAATGGAAGTCAAATTTTGTTATTAAGCTTGGAAAAGTTGGTTTTCAATGGAGATAAGTCTTATTTGGCATTATAGAGTTGCGGACTCAAAAATGGCCGGATTCTGACTTAGAACGAAGAAACGAGCGTTGAACGTTCACGAACGTTTATCGTTTTCGTTAAAAATGGACTAATAGGTGAATTTTTAGTAAACGATGTCAAATAGATAAAATTCTAGCATGAACACGTAGAGTATGAAATTTGTGAACTGTAGGCTCTTGAACGAGCCAATTCGGACTTATAACAAAGAAGTTACGAGTCCGGGAATCTCACAAATGAAAAAGTCTGTCAAAATTGTCTGGTGCATAGAGCTGGCGCCGCGGCGCCAGCCCAAGGCCAAAGAAGTCACGCTGCAGCGCTAGAAAGGGCTATGAGCTACTGATGTTTGGCGCCGCAACGCGACGATTAGTGAAGGGACTCGCGCTGCAGCGCCGAGTACGGTCTCCAAGCCCTAATGGGTGACGCCGCAGCGTGAGGTACAGTACAAAAGTTGGTGCCGCAGTGCCAGCACTAGAATATAGAGAGAGAAGAAAGGTTTTTGAATTTGAAGTAAAGAATAATTAAATGAAGAATAAATTAAATCCATAATTAACTTAATGTAGCATCGTTAAGAATGTTATAAACCTTAACTAAAGGTAGGAGGTAAGTCAATTGAATGTGAACGGGAACGGTGTACTTAACCAATGACAATTAAGTGTCGATTAATAACGTAAGGACCTTAGTAAGTCGTGAGGAAGGATAATTAACTCGAACCGAGTTGTATCACTGAAATAATTTCAGTTAAGTTATAGAAGAGAACGAGATTAGTAAGAATGATATAAAGAATGACGGCAAGCCGGAACCAATATTAACAAATCTAATATATGATTAGATTGAGAAGAAGGGTAAGATTCTTTAGGAACCATGTATGTTCATTCATGACCTAATGTAGTATGTTATGTGATTATGGGTTGTAGAGAACGTAAAGACTCAAAAGGAAAAGTAAATATACCGTAGCAGACGTTGAAGGCAAGTTTTTCTTAAACGCTTGTCTAACCTTCGTGTTAGCCAGGTTTTCAAATGATTCAAGTTATGAGATGCATTAATGGTTTTAAAGAAAGAGTCGATGCCAGTTTTGACTCGGCTAGACTAATCGTGACAGATTGATTGGTTTATTTACAAGTCTTTCAATATAGAACTGTTAACGCTATCCTATGCCAAGTATTTGGTACGGATTCAAAGGTAAGTTTGTCTATGAACAAATAAATGTATTTTCATCGATTATTCGATGGGTACGTGAGGTTGCCAAAACTTAAACGTACATACGTTTAGGGGATGTAGTGTTAATCAACATAGAGTACTATAGGCTGATCACCTAGAAGTGCTCGTAAGCTATGCCGGACTTACGGACTAGTGCCGGGTTGTCCTTTTCAAAGAAACTATGAGATGCTCATGGTCTTGGACCAGAATTGATGTTTTACTAAATACTATCATTGTAAAATGTTTTGAAGGAAAAGGAATGCTATTTTGAATTATCGATAGTACTTCGTAACTATTATCCAGTTACTGAAGATATACGATTCCTATGTTTCAAGCATGCTTTTTAAATGAAATTATTGTACTTGTTGAGCTTGTTATGCTCACTCTTGCATGAACCATATGAATGCAGCTAAGGACCAGCGAACCGAAGTTTCCAGTAGAGATAAAGGCAAGGCGAAGAAGAATGCTTAGTTTATCTTGTAATAGACTAGTAAGTATATGTATTATATTATGATGAACAAAGAATGTAATGGTTTAAGAACCTGGGAACGAGATTTATTATTATTAATGTAATAAGAATGTCGTCGGAACACATATATTGATATCGTTTCATTAGAATGAATGTACAGTTATGAGTACCATGTAGCACCATTTGTCGGGTTGAAAGAGACCCATATTTGGGGGCGTCACAGGTTGGTATCAAAGCATTAGGTTATAAAACTTATGGGGGGAAGAACCTTAGGCTAATAACCTCGTTAAGGAAGAGAAGTCCGAAGGAAGTAAACTCAAGCTTTACTTGAGTTGAATGGGTCAATAAGGTATTGAGGAAACTCAGTACCGGAAGATTTAAAAGATGGAAAGTAACCCTAAATAAATTAAATGTGATTTGTGCTTATACTATGGTGTGTTATGTACTAATCAACATATGTGTTATTGTAGGATGTCGAACGATAGCTTAATGTATAGACATATACACGTGGTGAACGACGAGTTGGTGAACAGAGTAGAGCCTGTCCCATGCCAGTGGCAGAGGTACCATTAGTGATTCTAAAGGAGTCAGAACCAGATGAGTACTTTTCTGAGGAGAACTACTCCGAGGGAGAGATGGATATAACATCATATCTTCATATGATGAACGATGTGGAGGAGGGAATGGAGGTAACGTCAGTTGGTACGGTGGTACCTACACCAGAGTCATCACCTCCAGATACAATGAGATCATTGTATCTGGCAGAGCTTGACAAGAATGCACAACTGAGTATAGCTGTGCAGAATCAGAATGAAGACATTAGTGCTCTTTATGTCGCGAAGGAGTCTGCAGAAGCAGATTTTGAGTCAGAGCATGATGAGAAGGTGCTCATGATAAATAAGGCTAGGGATTTTAAGAAGGGTTAATGAGCTTCATAAAGAACTAGGGGAGAAGGATCGAAAGATAACACGGACATCTTACATCCATAAGAGTGCTCATAATAATTTCAAGCTGAAAGTTGCTTGTCATCCCATGGAGTCAGGACAAACTCGACATACGATTAGTCGGGATACTGTAGCGAAGATAGCGGATGAGAAACACGAAGATGCTGTTATGCATTATTAGAAGTCTAAAGTTATAAATATGTGTGTAGTGACGTAAAACCCTCTTTTGTATAAAAAGGGTAGTCTGTTTGTAAATCCCAACTTTTGTGAAATTCAATTGCGGGATAGAAAATGTAATAGCTTTTGGCTATGAACGCAAATTGTACATAGTTTCAAACTATGAAGAAGCATATGAATATAATGAAGTTTTCATTTAATATGCTTTGTTATGGTATGAGTTGGTATGTGGCGAATAATGACGAAGTAAGTAAATAGATAATGATGAAATTTTATTTATTTAAATTAGAAAATACCGCCACGGAAAAGACAAGGTAATCAGGAAGCGAAATCACATAATGATAATCAAGGGGGTCAGAACAATCCTATGCAAGAGTTCGTTAATTTATTAACGAATGCATTTAACCAAACCGGGGGTAGAGTACCCGCGGAACCTAGAGTAGCCAGAATGACTACCTTTAAAGAGTTTAAAAGCATAGGTCCACCGGAGTTCAAAGGAACAACGGACCCAATAGAGGTCATACATGGATAAAAGGAAATAGAGAAGGCATTTGTTATTACAAGCGTAGGTGAGGCACAAAAGATTTCTTTTACGACTTACACAAGGAAAAGGGAAGCCAACTTTTGATGAGAGGTTCACCAGGGTAGGGCTAAAACAGATGCGGTAACATGGGAAAAGTTCAAGAAGGTTTTCTTCGAGAATTATTTCCCTACAAGCATGCAAGGGAGGATGGATATTAAGTTCTTAGAACTTAAGTAAGGGGACATGACAGTTCCCCAGTACGCGGCCAAATTCAATGAATTGGCAAGGTTTGCTCCACATCAAATGGAAATTGAGGAGAGGAAGGCCCGTAGGTTTGAGCAGGGCCTGAAACCCTGGCTGTATGGTAGGATTTCGGTGTTCCAGAGTGTTTCCTATGGGACCATTCTGGAAAAGGCAATTATAGCGGAGGGTGGTAGTGAGGCATTGACAAAATGCCACAAAGAGAGGAAGAATAAGAGCAAGAGAGAGGGAGGAACCAAGGCAGAGAATGCCAGTGGTAGCATGCCAAAAAGAAAGAATTTTAACTCCGGGAATACTGTAGTGAGGCAAGGGGATCCTAAGCGTAAGATCGAAGCATGTACGACATGTGGAAAGACTCATCTAGGAATCTGTATGAAAGGGAAATCAGTTTGTTATAATTGTGGACAAGAGGGTCATATATTACCCAATTGTCCTAATCCTAAGAAAAACTATGGTTGTTTTGTATGTGGATCGTTGGACCACATGGCAAGAAATTGCCCAAAGAAGAGATCGGAAGAAAGTAAAGGTGTTAGTAGTGGTAAGTTAGCCATTTCTGGACCACCATTGTCAGGTAGACTTATGGCCGTACTTTTAATATGACGGTGCAAGATGCGGTTGCATCAGCGGATTTAGTAGCGGGTGTCATTCCAGTCAATACAATGAATGCTTGTGTTGTTTGATTGGAGTGCTACTTTTCTTTTATAGCATGTGAATTGCTAAGTGATTAACCTCATTCCCAAAGGGGATTATAAATACATTTAAGCGTTAAGGTAGAGAATGAGGAAATGCTCTTCGTTGATTATATTTGTGGAAATCGTTTCATGAATAATAAAGGTAAGCAAGTATCGATAGATAAGTACCGATAAAGTTAAGAGAATTTGAAGTAATTCTCGGTATGAATGGGTTGATTAACCATAGAACTATAATAAATTATTTAAGGAAAAGTATGAATCTTTGGTTTTCTAAGAAAACCCACGGTAGTAATTTACGGTAATAAATCACCGAAAAATTCTTGTTGTCTAATGATGACGCAATTTAGAAGGATGTTAAGATAAGTATAGGTTGTGGAACAATCGTAATCTTTGATGGTTGACATATAGGAGCTGGGCTAAACAATTTCTTCAGAGAGCGAAGGTATATATGAAACTGAAAACCGATCTAACTCACTGTGAAGGCAGTGTAGACGAGACGGGAACTTGTTTGTTGGTTGTTTGTGGAAAACCACTCAGAGTACCATACGGACTACTAGCAGAGAAGCGATGTGTGCTGATTCTTAGAGAAGTAATAATAAGAAGATAAGAAGGTAAATCATCAAAGATGCTAAATGTATTAAGTAAGACATCTCTGTATGTCATGAACTTGTAAACTGGTAATGAAAGTAGGTTGCGAAAAATTAGGTCAAAAGAACGCGAACCCTAAGAAATAAAGTTAAGTAAACCAATGCGTAAGTTAAATATATGACTATTTGGTTAGCGGTTGAGAATAAATACCTATGGCCCAGGATCGATGATCTAATTGATCAGTTGAAAAGGAACAAAGAATTTTAATAAGACAGATTTGTGTACGGGGCATCGTCTATGGAAAATAAGGAAGAAAGTGGCAAATTAATAGGTACTCTTGTGAGGTGCTATGGTTGAAGGTACCATTAGCGTCACAGGATTTAAAAGGAAGGTTAAGTGAGGCACCTATATTGTCTTTAACAGATGATACACAGAATTTTGTAGTGTATCTCGATGTTTTGAATAAATGACGAGATTGCGTGCACTTGTAGCATGGCAAGGTCATTGCGTATGTATCACGCTAGTTAAAGGATTATGAGAAGGTCTATCCTACTTATGATCTATAATTGGCAGATGTAGTTTTAAAAAAAATATGAAGATAATATTTGTACAGGGAGAAGTATGAGTTATACACGGACTATAGAAGAAGTCTGAAATATATCATCACACAGAAGGAGTTGAATATGCGGTAGAGAGAGAACTGTGATATCTTATATCATACAGGGAAGGTAAAATTAGAAGACGACGCGTTAAGTAAGGAAGGGTAGGGAAAAGCTATCGATGTTAACAACTCAGAATGAGTTAATAATGGAAATGGCGAAAACGGAGTTAGAAGTTAAATTACGAAATGAAGTGGTAGAAATGTTATTCACAACATAAACTTAATCCACAAAAATGGAACAAGTTAATTAAGTACAACTGAGTAACGAGCAGTGCAAGTGAATGAAGAAGAGGATGCAAGATGAAGAGAAGATTAAGTATAATCTTGTTTTGAGGGAGAAATTTGAGTTCCAAATAATTAGGAGTTAAAAGAAAGACTAATAAAGGGAAGATAGCGTAATGTGTTAGTAAGTGTTTAACTTCCAACTCAGATTATTGATAGGAAGTGGCAAGTCATGTAAATTAAGATAATACCTTCGGTGAAGGTGAAATGAAAGAACCACAATGTCGAAGAAGCATTATGGGAACTCGAGATTAAAATGAAGAAAACTTTTCCTCATTTGTTTATATAAGTATAGCGAGATTCTAGGGACATAATCCTTATAAGGGGGGAAGAATGTAATGCCCGAGAAAAATCGAATTTTCAGGAGAATTAAAATTTTATTTAATTATGAGGATTAAATGAATTTAATTGATTATTTATTGGAGTAAGCTAATTAAAGGTCGTTCTATGACCTAGACATGTCAGAACGTCGTAGTATTTTGGCTACGTGATAGAATTAAAGTGTTTAAATTTTCAAGATGAAAATAAAAGTTTTTCGAGAAATTTTCTGAAAAATACTATTCACGCATTTCTGCTCTGGAATTATTTTTAAACTTCCGAAAAATACCTAAGGATAGAATATCGAGGTGAGATGGAATATCCAATAATATTTCAATTATGAAAAATGCAGTTTTTCTCCTGCAGACTTAAAACCTAACGATTAGGAAAAGTGATTTACGAGAAGAAATTTAAATGCGATTAATAATGAATAAAACAATGATCGTATAATATGTAGGAATTGTACGAGGTAGAGAATACGAGTATGATATGAAGTATTATACGAGTTAGAATACGAGAATTATACGTAGAGTATATGTTATAAGGCTTTAAGCCATTTGTGTATTGGACTTGTAGGATTTGTTAAGGATTATGTTAGCCCAAGTATGGAAATGGTTAAGTCCAATGTGAATTAATATGCAAGCCTAAGAGTTTGTAATGGAAAGCCCAAAGTAATTTAATGCAAGCCCAAATAATTAAGTTAAGTTAATTAAAACTAAGCCCAAGTTAAGATCCAAACTGATGAGTAAGTAAAGGAAACTTAATGGCTAAGTGTTGTGGCAATCAAGTAAGCTTAATGGTTAAGTTAAGTAATGACCAAGATAAGTGGTGAGCAAGAATACTTAATGGTTAAGTAAAGGTGGTGGCCAAGTTAACTTAAGGGCTAGGTAATGAATAGTAAGGAGGTGGATGGTTTAATGACCATTAAGCCCTCAATTAGGATTTCCTATAAATAGAAGAGAAGCTAGCTCATTTGTTGGTTGTTTTCTTTTCATCCAACTCTTTACAACTTATTTGTTAGAGAGAATAAGTTAGTCTTTCATTATTCAAATAAGCAAGAAGGAAGAAGAAGGATTAGCAAAAGGACATCAAGGGTAAGCAATCCTCAGCCATGATTCTCTTTCTTTTCCATTGTTAGAGAAATGGGTAATGGTAGGATTTGTATGCTAAGAAATGAAGAGAATGAACAACTCAATGAACTTAAGCCGTATAAGTCACGAATAAGTAAATTAAACCTAAATAAGTTATGAACTCATAGGAACCTATATGAACTTCTCATATGTTTACCTTAATAAGTAGTATGATGCGAAGAAGCAAGAATAATGGTTATAAGTCATTAACCATAATAAGTCATATGAAAAGAAGACATAATTCATGAGAAATGGAAACATAAGTATTTTATACTTTAATAAGTTACAAACTCACCAAGAACAAGTAATAACTTATTATGTTTATAAGTTAATGAAGAATGTATGTCAAGATGTTAGTATGTTGGAATGAATCCATTTGAAACAATGAACAAATCATAAGAAACGAAGTTTTGCCAGAATTCACACGATTGGACGATAATCGTCGAATTAGTAAAATTCTCAGAATGGAAGTCGAATTTTGTTATTAAGCTTGGAAACGTTGGTTTTCAATGGAGATAAGTCTTATTTTGCATTATAGAGTTGCGGACTCAAAAATGGCCGGATTCCGACTTAGAACGAAGAAACGAGTGTTGAACGTTCACGAACGTTTATCGTTTTCGTTAAAAATGGACTAATAGGTGAATTTTTAGTAAACAAAGTCAAATAGATAAAATTCTGGCATGAACATGTAGATTATGAAATTTGTGAACCGTAGGCTCTTGAACGAGCCAATTCGGACTTATAACGAAGAAGTTACGAGTCCGGGAATCTCACAAATGAAAAAGTCTGTCAAAATTGTCTGGTGCACAGAGCTGGCGCCGCGGCGCTAGCCCAAGGCCAAAAAAGTCACGCCGCAGCGCTAGAAAGGGCTGTGAGCTACTGAGACGATTAGTGAAGGGATTCGCGCCGCAGCGCCGAGTCCGGTCTCCAAGCCCTAATGGGTGACGCCGCACCATGAGGTACAGTACAAAAGTTGGCGCCGCAGCACCAATACTGGAATATAGAGAGAGAAGAAAGGTTTTTAAATGTGAAGTAAAGAAGAATTAAATGAATGATAAATTAAATCCATAATTAACTTAATGTAGCATCGTTAAGAATGTTATAAACCTTAAGTAATACACTAATGGTAGGAGGTAAGTCAATTGAATGTGAACGGGAACTGTGTACTTAACCAATGACAATTAAGTGTCGATTAATAACGTAAGGATGTTAGTAAGTTGTGAGGAAGGATAATTAACTCGAACCGAGTTGTATCACCGAAATAATTTCTGTTAAGTTATAGAAGAGAACGAGATTAGTAAGAATGATATAAAGAATGATGGCAAACCGGAACCAATATTAACAAATCTCATATATGATTAGATTGAGAAGAAGGGTAAGATTCTTTAGGAACCATGTATGTTCATTCATGACCTAATGTAGTATGTTATGTGATTATGTGTTGTAGAGACCGTAAAGACTCAAAAGGAAAAGTAAATATACCGTAGCAGACGTTGAAGGCAAGTTTTTCTTAAACGCTTGTCTAACCTTCGTGTTAGCCAGGTTTTCAAATGATTCAAGTTATGAGATGCATGTATGGTTTTAAAGAAAGTGTTGATGCCAGTTTTGACTTGGCTAGACTAATCGTGATAGATTGATTGATTTATTTACAAGTCTTTCAATATAGAACTGTTAACGCTATCCTATGTCAAGTATTTGCTACGAATTCAAAGGTAAGTTTGTCTATGAACAAACAAATGTATTTTCATCGATTATTCGATGGGTACGTGAGGTTGCCAAAACTTAAACGTACATACGTTTAAGGGATGTAGTTTTGATCAACATAGAGTACTATAGGCTGATCACCTAGAAGTGCTCGTAAGCTATGTCGAACTTACGGACTTAGTGCCGGGTTGTCCTTTTCAAAGAAACTATGAGATGCTCATAGTCTTAGACCAGAATTGATGTTTTTTTTAATACTATCATTGCAAAACATTTTAAAGGAAAAGGAATGCTATTTTGAATTATTGATAGTACTTTGTAACTATTATCCAGTTACTGAAGATATATGATTCTTATGTTTCAAGCATGCTTTTTAAATGAAATTATTGTACTTGCTGAGCTTGTTATGCTCACTCTTGCTTGAACCATATGAATGCAGCTAAGGACGAGCGAACCGAAGTTTCCAGTAGATATAAAGGCAAGGCGAAGACGAATGCTTAGTTTATCTTGTAATAGACTAGTAAGTATATGTATTATATTATGATGAACAAATAATGTAATGGTTTAAGAACCTGGGAACGGAATTTATTATTATTAATGTAATAAGAATGTCGTTGGAACACATATTTTGATGTCGTTTCATTAGAATGAATGCACAGTTCTGAGTACCGTGTAGCACCATTTGTCGGGTTGAAAGAGACCCGGATTAGGGGGCGTCACAACTAACACAACAGACTGCTATCTCACCTAACACCTGAAAAGATATTTTCAGCTGACATGTTGTATTTTTCTTAGCTTCTTCAATATGTTTCTTCGTTATATACTAAGGAAGAGTGTTAGGTCATTGGGATTCTCGAGAGTCTCAACGTCTATAATCCATTCTTCATTTGTTGTATTTTATTCTTTAACAAATGGACAAAGCTCGATGCTTCTGATGTAGACAGATGATGCACTATGATTATGATCGTGGTGTCTTGCCACATTCGTGCTTGATCCGGACTGGTAGAGAAGAACACTACTGTAAGACCCCAATTTTTTTTAATAAAGATGAATTTTCTATAAATATCATTTTTAAATATTATGGAATGAATTTGATATAATGTTATAATTGTGGGTAATATTTAAAAATTTTACAAAGTACGCAAGTTGTTGTATAATATTCGATTGGTCGGGAATATTCATTTTAACAGGAAATATTCGTACGACGGCACAATCATTAGTGGACCCCACAACGGAATTATTATCGGATTGAGAAAACGACAAAAATATTTTATGAAAATAACGGCGGAAGTTTTACCGTTAATACTGTTGAACTACTCGATAGTAAAAGTACAGTAATACGCGTGGTTGCATAGTAGCACACGATATTGATTATTGATGCTTATGTGATAAGTCACTCAGTTTTGTTTTATCAGTATTATTAAGATAATAAAACAGAAAATCTTTTTATATAAAATAGAATACAATTATAAAGTTATTCTATAAATAGAATATATTATATTCTATTATGCATAGTGTTTGTATAGTGCATGCATAGTGTTTGCATAGTAAAATCTTTTTATATAAAACAGAATACTTTTATAAAGTTATTCGTTTTATTAGATTGTAAATAGAATATATTATATTTTATTTAAAAGGTTTTGCTTTAAATATGGATCGTCCGATTAAAAGTAAATCAATCTGGACCGTTCATGAATTAGTTACTATGCAGTCCATTCTTCTATAAATAGAAGCTCATTCCTTCATTATTTCTTATGAATTCACTGAAACTCTAGAGAGATAAATTATAGAGAGAAAGAAGAAAAGTATTCTACTACTACACTACTCCTATATCCAGTACTCTTTTTCTTAAGGTAAGGGGTATTATTTCTTTTGTATTCATGAAGAGAACTTCTGTTATTCCATTATTTATTATTCTGTTAGAATAACCTGTATACGCGGGCTACCCTATACTTGGTGAAATTATTATGTTATTACATTCTTTATTATTCTGTTGGAATATCCTGTCTGTGCGTTTTATGCCAGACCTAGTTTCGTTTTTATTATTCTGTTGGAATATCCTGTCTGTGCGTTTTATGCCGGACCTGGTTCCATTATTTATTATTCTGTCGGAATATCATGTCTGTGCGTTTACGCCGGTCCTGGTTCCATTATTTATTATTCTGTCGGAATATCCTGTCAGTGCGTTTACGCATGACCTGGTTCCATTATTTATTTTTCTGTTGGAATAACCTGTCTATGCGGTCTATCGCATTCTTGGTGAATTCTTTTGTTATTTCATTCTTTATTATACTCATTTGGTTAAAGTTTTGGCTTTCATACTACATGAAATTAATGGAATATCCTTGATAATTATGCTTCATCCATTATCTTTTAATGGAATTATTTTTCTGAGCATTCTTAAATTTTACTCTACAAAGCAGTATCATGTTGACAATTTGGACGTTATTGGTCCTGAATAAATTAATTCTTGAACTTGTTTTTATTAAATTCTTATATCATTGTCATCATCCTCATGTTTATATTATGTTGATAGTCATCTGTGGCCTATAGTGCATTGATGGACTTGGTATGATTATGATCAGGGATTATTCTGTATAATCATGACCGTAATGTTACAAATGATGTGGTAAAAGTCCTCATTGGCCCGTAGTGCATTGATGGACAGTTGTTGGCATGATCATGACAATTGATGAATACACGAATATCCTTGGCCCGTAGTGCATGGATAATTTGTGGTTGTGATACTAATGAATATCCTTGGCCGTAGTGCAGGGATGATATGGATTATTTATTAAGCTGAGTCCCAACGATAAAAGTGATGAAAAACCTTTTAAATCATAAAAGATAGTAGATTTATTTCTCTACTTGACTATTTTAATGGATTGCTTGTTCCGCTGCAGTTACACTTGATGTCTATTGTATTTTATTAGTTTAACATTGTTGAAGACTAATGATGATTTATTCTGCATTATCTTAGTCATAATATTTCTTACTGGGCTAGTTGAGCTCACCCTTTCTTTCACTGTTCTCTTCAGGAAATGAAAACGTAGCCGGGACTAGCTGGGGAACGGAGTGACGGTCCAGATGATAGTATTAGTAGTCCTCACTATTTTGTTAAATTGTGTGACAATAAATGTAATGAGGACTTATTCTGAGAGTGGATATTGTCTAGAAGACAATATTTGTATTAAAACTCATAGATCTCTTGTTGTATATTAAAGATTATATTTGTATTCTGTACCATGTATTTGACAACTCAGAATAGGTGATGCATACCTATTTTAGGGGCGTCACAACTACGATTTCTCTTAAGCACTATTAGACTACGATCTTTGCTTGCTTGATTTTGTAGACTCTACGCTTCCGAGAACAGACTACGATTCTTAATTTGGCTCGGCAGGCGTTTGGACCAACTCTACGATTCTGAGTGAGGCCCTCCAAAGTAGACTACAATTTTGTAGCAACTTTCTTGATACTCTACGATTCTACCTTGGCTTCTGCAATCTCTTGGCTAGCTCGACAGACTACGATTCTGTTGAAGCCTATCTATTACATCTCAAAATAGATCAACCTAACAACTTTGATCTTTTCTTCTATACATTCATTTACAGAATGATCAACATAAAGCACAGATCAACCTAACAATTTTGATCTATCATCTAAAGTCTTTGTACATATGTTCTTTGAAGGACTTTACATATAAGCATGATTATTTACTTTTAACATCAAATTTAAATATACAATACCCAATAAGCTCCCCCTATTTGATGTTGATATAACCAAGGAGATTTGTATCATGATCATCAATTTCTAGATGCAGTTGCTAGAAAGTAAATATGACTTAGTGTTTTAGTGAGCAGCTGAAATCTCTAGAGAATAAGCATAAATTTATTAAGTTTGTAAAGACAGATACTACAATAAAGCTTAGTTACATCAATAAGAAATAAATTTGAACTAATTTCTATTTCTTCTGCCTTTTGCTTCTTGGAGGATTGGCATGCTCTGCAGCTCTCCTTCTTCTGCTAGCTTCATCTCTCCATGCAATGTCTTCTATCTCGCTTTGACTTATCCATTCTCCATGATCATGTCTGTTCATAAAAAACCCCTCCATTTATCTTAAATCACTTGGCTTCACCTAACACATTTTTGATCAACAATTATTCATCATTAATATTATAATTCATAATATTAACAACCAAATCATTCACAGGAAAGAAAGGGCTTTCCGATAAGGATTTCTCCTTATTGGCGCGCAATTAGGTGACCAAACCCCTCATTGAAGTGGAAATTATATAACTTTTGAGGAACTGACGTGCGCACATACAAGCATGTTTAAATGTTATGCATAACGTAGGGTACTTTAGGCTGATCACCTGTTGTACTTGTTTGTATTGGATTTACAGTATAATATTGTTAATTCTAGTAGGAGTTCTTAGTCTATAGCGACTACTCAGTTTTCATTATTCTTGAACTTTGAAATGATTAAACCTTGGAGATCTTGATGATATCTTTCAGTCTATGGTGACTCTTATTTAGAACAATTAATACTTCCTGTCATTCTTGAACTATCAATTATTGTTATACCCTTGAAATTTTGAACTTTATAATTGTTCACCCTTAATGCTATATTTCTTGCTGGGCATATTTGTTGCTCATTCTTGCTTTCCTTAAACCTTTCAGTTAAGGAAGAATGTGGTGAAACATTGGGCAAGGATAAGGGAAAGGGCAAGGTTAAGGAGTATCTTGATCTGTTATGATTTGAAGTTATTACTATGTTGTAATGAGACTTATTTAATATTATGTACTAAGTTGTGTTTGAACTTAAGTTATGTAATACTGATAGTAATGGTTGTGAACTTTGGGATGAGAATATTTATATTAAATCAATGTAAATTATTCTATTATTTCGCTGTATAAGTTATTAGTATATTGTTAGTGTTAGATCGTGAAGCACTGAATTCGAGATATTGGTATCTAAAATTTGGGGGCGCTACATAAGCGGAAAGATTGAACGAGAATTTAAAGAATGAATAAAGTAAACGCAAAATACGAAACCGATATCCGGGAACCGTATTCGCGTTAAGCAAACGTTTAGGATTACAATGGTTGTAATTCCTTGGACGTTGATTAAAGAGGTAACGTATGACATTAAAAATGTTATAAGGCCGTAAGAAAAGTTAAAACGATAAACACAAGTAATTGCGTCGAATGATCGGTCTTAGCATACAATGAACCGTATGAGTTGGACATTTAGAAATGAGAATGAACATAATGTTCACGTAATGAATCACTATAATATGTGATTAAAACCTTAAGTAAAGGTTGAATGAAAGTTTAAAAGATGAGCAAGGGAAACACAAGGTACGTAAGTGATATTCGTGGATAGTGCTCGCGTGGAACGAATGTCTTAGGATTTCATAGATTGTAATACCTAGATGTTAAACAAAGAATGATTGAAAAATGTAAATGCAGAGTGCGTAAATATAATACAAGATCCTATAATCAGAAATATGGGGGACTGTACTTAGGTAAAATGAACGTTTAAGATTACTTAAGGTGTAATCACTTAAACGTTAAGTAATAATGTTATTAAACCATAACGAACGATAACGAGATTAACTAATGATCCGAAATTGAGTCGGATAAAGAATGTTAGAAAGAAGTGTAAACATAAAATGATTAAACCGACGACGACGCTTAGCGTATGTGTAAAATAAACGTGCTTAACCTACACCCCGTGTATAGTTTGAACGTGAGATGATGAAGAGTAATGAATAACATGCAAACGTTGATAAGCCGATTTAATGATAATAAGTTGAATAATATTCCAAGTAAAATAAATGGGACATTGGACGATATGAAATGAGGTAATGTAAAATACTTCAATGCTATGAACATATAGCATTAGCATTTAATGATCGCTCTTAGCATACTAAATACTGTATGACTTAGACGATAAAGAATAATCCTGAGGTATGCCATTTATTTTTCAGAAAGCTAGAAGGAATAGTAATTGACGTAACGAACATCACAGTTGTAATGTTTCGGATAAGTTAAACTATGAAGAAGGAAAATGGAATGTAAATCTATTGTAAAAGATGATTGTAAGAATTAAGAGATCTTTGTATGTCGTTAAGCCGAAAGACGGTCAAGAAAGTTAGTTACGTGAACTTAAGATATAGAACACGAACCATAAAAAGTAAAGTTAATGTAAACTAATGAGTAAGTCAATTATACGACTAATTGGTATATGTGATTCCTTATGTGATATATAGGTATTTCAAAGAGCTGTACATTGTAAACTGTAAGTTGTGCTTAAGGCAAGTTTCCTAACTTCATTCATATTTTAAATAAATGCTAGTTTCTTAAACTTTTCTCAGATGTTGAACTTGAGAAAGTTTTAACTATGTGCAAATGTGTGATATTTGTGCAAGGTGTTAGTATCCATGAGGCTTTGTACCACAATTTTAACACTTACGTGTTTACGTAAGATGAACTATTCTATGATTGAACTGTTCAATGTGAAAAAGTTCTGTTTATTCATGAACTATAAATGTTAAGTATATGCTAATGATTCAAGCTAGACAGTATGCAAAGAAAAGAATATAAGAACTTGAAGTTATGTCAAAATGAATGTTTTAAAATGATAGGAATCGGATTTATTCCTATTATTCGAGCTACTTCATACCTTTGTTCGGTTATTGAAGTTTTTAAAAGAATATGTGATTCTTGAGTTGTTATTATTCAACTGCTAGAACTTGCTGAGCAATTGAATGCTCACACTTGCTCAAAATAAAAATATTTTCAACGAATGATGTTAGAATGAACTAAAAGATCTTGTGAAGATCAAGTTGACCAGTATCCTGATGAAGTGTCATTCATTATATGAATAAGCATGAAGATCAAGCCAAGACTTGTAAGGTAGAATAGTTTAATTAAACTATTGAGTAGTTGAATAAACTGTTATGTATCTGTTGTGGTGGATGAAAATCACACGTGTAAAGAAGTAAAGAATAATGTAATTATCGTTATTGTAATGAAGGAAGATTTTAAATTAATAGAATCTAAGAATTTAAGAAATATTTTATTATATTTCATGATATAATGATGTATGGAATGAATGGTAAGCACTCGTGATACACCAAAGTCGGGTTTACAGATTGACCGAATTTAGGGGCGTCACGAATTGGTATTAGAGCTGATATATTATAAACATTAGGTGGAACTATCTAAGGCTATAATCTGAAAGAAGTAAGACGATCGTAAGAATAAAGCGATTAAAGAGTAAGAAAATCATATCGTAAAATGATTATGAAGTAAGATCACCACGTGATTGTAGTAAATTGTGAAATAACAGATATTTTGTTAAATGATTGAAGTTTATAGCTAGAAGCTATAAAGGAATGGTACTATGAAGTAGTACAATCAGAAGAGTTATAGAGGATGAAATATAAATTAAAGAAAATTCGTATTAGGTAAAAAGTTGTAGGATTTCAATTGAGGACTCATATGATAGCTGAGTTGTATGAACCTTTGTGTGGGCAGAGGTTTGTGCTTGGTTTTACGACTACTTAGTCTATTACAGTGATAATCATTGAAATGGTAATGTCGCGCTGTCAATATGTATAGGACGAGAAGGTGAATATTTTCTCATGTATATATTTGATAGTTAGAGAATGATAAGATAGGTGCGGGTTCTTGAAACTCATACTTATGAAAATTTTGTGGCTTATAATTATATGTTATATATGTTTCTGAGCCTTGAGTAGATAGATAGTCCTTGATTTGTTCTTGAATTACATATTACAGAGACAAGTTCTTAACACATAAAGTTGTGGAAAGTTCCAGAACACATAAAGTGTGGTAAGTTGATGAACTATACTAAGGTATAGGAATGTGGTAAACTAAAAATGTATCATTTTTAGTATACTTAGCATTGAAGGTGCTATAGAAGGTTAAGAATTGTCGTAGGTAAGATAATGAAGGAAGATGGAGAAAAAAGATATTCCAAGTCTTCTAGCTATTACTAGATTTCGAAGTTTATTGAAATACGTTTTTGAAAAGAAAAATATTAGATCAGATATTTGAACCAATGGATTTTTAGAAGTATTAATCTGTGTATGTCTATGCTAATCGTTTTGGCTAGACAGAATTTGATTTAGAAATATCAAAATATATTTTATATCATCAACGCATTTGATGCAGAGATGATACAAAGATGGAGTTATCAATGCATTTAAACCTAATGTTGGATGTGATCGTAGAATCAGCAACCCGCTATGGTATGATGTATTATGATAAAGTCATAAACAAACGAAGTCCTCAATGCACTAAAAAGTCTGTACAGTATAATTACATCATTAAATTTTTTGAAGAAATTTGAAATAATTAAAGAGTAGTCGATGTCAATTGATTTGACAAGAAGAATATTTCAGTTGATGTCCAATTTATTGGTATGGCCTAAGCTATTTGATTTGGCTAGACTAATGATATGTCATGTTTAAAAGAAAATCGAACTTTCTTTGAGAAATTATGCCAAACCAAATTATTTTGGTGTGGAATCTGATGAATAAGTCTGAGGAGAACAAATCCCGATATATGGGGATAGGCTGATCACCTAATGTACCCTGAAAGGTAGTTTACCTTCTTGGTGATTGTAAACGTACTAGGTAAGAAAGAATGGTTTACGGTGAAATATCGTTAAATCAAATCCAGAGTTCATGGTCTATATGACCCCTCAGCAAAATATAAAATGTTTTAAAGGAATCTTTATATTCCTAATTATTCATTATATTTCATAATTCTTTGATAAATTGTGAAGATTCTAGAATGACTAGAAGAAGAGAACTTCTGCGAAGAGGAGTTGTGGTAAGATATGATTCTCATACAAGAAGTATTAAGAAACTCAACTAATTGAGAAATTTTGTATGCTAAAAATTTCAAGGACGAAATTTCCAGAAAAAAGGGTGAATGTGATAACCCAGATGATTGGAAGAATAGTTAAGCATGCAGTTTAACTAATGACAATTATGTCAAAAGATAATCCTTAGAAAAAGGAATGAAATGAGTTATGGAAAGGAATAATTAGGTAATACCTAGCTGAAATAGTATGTTTATTTTATTCAACATAAAAGAGAAGTATGAAGAAATACAAGTAAGGATAAAGCATCCATATATGGGTGTAATTATGTAATGGTAATTATGAGGACGAAATTCTTATAAGGGGGAAGAATGTGACAAATCTATATATGGGTGTAATTATGTAATGGTAATTCCGAGGACGAAATTCTTATAAGGGGAAGAATATGACAACCCAAAAAATCGGATTGTCCTAAAAATTAAGTTTAAAGAATTATTAATTAATAAAATGAATTTTTATTAATTATATTATATGTTATGTGTTTATTAGTCGTTCTAAAACCTAGGGTGACTATAAAATGGGAGGATTCTGGCTATGAGCTAGAATAAATGCATAAGAATTTTGAAGACGGAAATAAAAAATTTCTGAGGAAAGAAATTTTTCCAAGAAAAAAACGAAATAATTCATCTGATGAATAACCTAACTCGTTTTGAGAGTTAGGTATGTCAGAATGACATTCGTTTCAAGATTTGACGGTAATATGTTGTGTAAAGTCATATTAGCCAATAAAACTTTTTCTCGAAAAATATGCAGAAATTGGATGAAATAAAAATGACGAAAAGTATTATTATGTAATTTTTTATCGTTTAACTACATTTTGAGTAAATGTGACGTAAAGCGCTATTCATAAAAAAATATTTTTCAATTTTTTGAAATTTCGAAGAATAGGTAAAAGTTAATCTGTAGAGGAAAGATGAAATATCTAAAAATATTTAGATTCTGGATAATGTAGTTTTTCAAACTGTTAGAAGAATTCTAAAAGACGGAACAACGAAGCTTCCAAGAGAAACTTCGTGAATAGTAAAGAGGTGGGGGCAAAATGGTAAAAAGTTGCCAAATGACCAAAATGTCCCTAGCCTTGAAAATTTATATATACTAAGCTCATTCTCTTAGATTTGAAATCCAAGAGAAAACTCATAGAGAGAGAGAGAGAGAAATAAGGAAGAGAAAGAGCTTGAGAGCTCGGATCAAAGAAGATGGAGAAATAGAAAAGCTAGCAAATCGCCAATTTTGTCAAGAGGAAGAAGAGTAAAGAAGAAAGGTAAACCAAAACATGACTTTAATCCAGTTTTTATGTCTAAATACATAGCTTAATGAAAATGGAAGTAAAATGAAGTAGGAAGAATTTGAATTTTAGTTATAAATTTCTTTTAAAAGCTTTTCATATGAAGTATGAATTGCTTGATGTTTTTGGATGATCCAAATGAATCATATGAACGATTTAGTGAAATAAGTAAGGATTGGTGAGTTATAACACTAAATTCCATGAAAAAGTGAAATTGTAATCAAAATATCGATTAAAATCGAAGAACGAAAGAAGAACACGAAGAACACGAAGAACGTTGTTGATGGACAAATTAAAAACTATCTCATTTAGAGCTTGTTGTTGATGGACAAGTTTAAAACCATCATATATATTTATTTTCTGACATATGTTTGGTTAGGAAAAGTAGAATTGAAAGAAAAGTTCATGCAGAACGAATTGAAATTAGCTTATAACGAAGTTATAATGAAATTTTGTAATAGACAAACGAAAAGTAGAAAGTGAGTTAATGAACCCTAATTAATGAGGTTTCATAAGAATGTTAGAAAACATTAAAAACGTGAGTCGTGGACTCAAGAACAAACGAATTCTGAGTTTGGATGATCGAATTACTAACGAACGAGTGAAGAACGTTAATAATATTAAACGAACGAACGATGAAATTTGAGCTAACGGAAAGCCTCGTTAACGGATTCAGAAAAGTATTCTATCTGGGGGAAATCTGAGTATGTAATAAAAGGAAGAAAATGGCTTTGGAATGACCTCGTTCTTAGTTATAACGAAGAAGTTACAAGATTGCAAAGTAGGCGATTCGTACGAGTTCCAACACTTGGAAAAAAAGTGCTGGAAAAATTGGAAAATTGGCCTGGCACTATAGCGCCTCCCCAGAAGCTAGTTTCTATTAACAAGCGCTGTAGCGCTAGTTTAACAAAGGGAACCAGCGCTGCAACGCCGGTTCAGTGCAAGTCCCAAAAATGAGCTTTTAACTACTCAATTAATGGGGGAAGAGTACAGGATGATTATAATAGAATAATCATGTAATGTGACACTTAAAGAAGTGATTTAAACCTTAAGTAAAGGTTGAACGGGAATTTAAAGAATGAATAAAGTAAACGCAAAATACGAAACTGATATGCGGGAACCGTATTTGCGTTAAGCAGTCGTTTAGGATTACAATGGTTGTAATTCCTTGGACGTTGATTAAAGTTGGTAACTTATGACATTTCAAATGTTATAAGGCCATTAGAAAAGTTAAAACGATAAATGCAAGTAATTGCGTCAAACGATCGATCATAGCATACAATGAACCATATGACTTGGACATTTAGAAATGAGAATGAACGTAATGTTCACATAATGAATCACTAGAATGAGTGATTAAAACCTTAAGTAAAGTATGAATAAAATTTTAAAAGACAAGCAAGGTAAATGTAAAGTACGTAAGCGATATTTGTGGATCATGCTCGCGTGAAACGAATATCTTAGGATTATATATATTGTAATACCTAGATGTTAAACAAAGAATGATTGAAAAATGAAAACGCAAAGTGCATAAATGTAAATAGGATCTTGTATTCAGAAATAAGGTGGATTGTACTCAGGTAAAATGAACGTTTAGGGTTACAAGATGTAATCACTTGAACATTGAGTAATAATGTTATTAAACCGTAATGAACGATAATAAGATTAACGAATGGTCCGAAATTGAGTCGGATAAAGAATGATAGAAAGAAGTGTAAACGTAAAACGCTTAAACCGACGACGACGTTTATCGTACACATAAAATAAACGTGCTTAACCTACACCCCATGTATGGTTTGAACGTGAGATGATGAAGAGTAATGAATAACGTGCAAATGTTAATAAGCCAAATTAATGATAATAACTAGAATAATGCTCTGTGTCAAATAAACCAGACATTGTATGATAAGAAATGAGGTAATGTAAAATGCTTGAACGTTATGAAAATATAGCATTAACATTGAATGATCACTCTTAGCATACTAAAGATTGTATGACTTAGATGATAAAGAATAATCCTGAGCTATGCCATTTATTTGTCAAAAAGTCACAAGGAATGATAATTGACATAACGAACATCACAGTTGTAATGTTTCGGATAAGTTAAGCTATGAAGAAGGAAAATGGAATGTAAATCTATCATAAAAGATGATTGTAAGAATTCAGACATCTCCGCATGTCGTAACGCCGAAAGACGGTCAAGAAAGTTGGTTACGTGAACTTAAGTTATAGAACACGAACCATAAGAAGTAAAGTTAATGTAAACCGATGCGTAAGTTAATTATATGACTAATTGGTATATGTGATTCCTTATGTGATACATATGGATTTCAAAGAGCCGTACATCGTAAAATGTAAGATGTGTTTAAGGTAATTTTCCTAACTTCATTAATATTTTAAATGAATGGTAGTTTCTTAAAATTTTCTCAGATGTTGAACTTGAGAAATTTTTACCTATGTGCAAATGTGTGATATTTTTGCAAGGTGTTAGTATGCATAAGGTTTTATGCCATAATTTTAACACTTATGTGTTTACATGAAATGAACTGTTCAATGTGAAAGAGTTCTACTTATTCATGAACTGTAAATGTTAAGTCTATGCTAATGATTCTTACTAAATAAAATGCAACGAAAAGAATATAAGAATTTGAAGTTATGTCAAAATAACTGTTTTAAAATGATAGGAATCAGATTTATTCCTATTATTAGAGCTGTTTCATAACCTTTGTTCGGTTATTAAAGTTTTAAAAAGAATACGTGATTCTTGAGTTGTTATTATTCAACTGGTAGAACTTACTGAGCAATTAAATGCTCACACTTGCTTAAAATAAAAACATTTTTAGCAAACAATGTTAGAATGAACTAAAGGATCTTGTGAAGATCAAGCTGACCAGTATCCTGATGAAGTGTCATTCATTATATGAATCAGCGTGAAGATCAAGCCAAGACTTATAATGTAGAATAGTTTAATTAAACTATAAAGTAGTTTAATAAACTGTTATGTATCTATTGTGGTGGATGAAAGTCACACGTGTAAAGAAGTATAGAATAATGTAATTATCATTATTGTAATGAATGAAGACTTTAAGGTAATAGAATATGGGAATTTAAAAATATGTTTTTATATTTCATCAGATAATGATGTATGGAATGAATGGTAAGCACTTGTGATACACCAAAGTCTGGTTTGCAGATAGACCAAAATTGGGGGCGTCACAGATGATGCATCCCATGTAAGACCCCAACTTTTTATAAATGAAATTGAATTTTCTCTATTTATTATTTTAAAATAGTAAGGGTTGATTTGATTAATGTGATTAGTTATGGGTAAAATGCGTAAATATTTTAAATAACCAAGTGGTTATAAAATATTCAATGTTGTCGGTGAATATTCGTTTGGTCGTGGAATATTCTTGCTGTCGGGGAATATTCGTACGACGGCGCAGCCTTGTGTGGGTCTCATAACGGAAAACGATTAGATGAAGAAAATGACAAGTATGAGTTTTTATAAATAACGGCGTAGTTGTTACCGTTAACACTGTTAGAATACCCGATGGTTAAAATACAGTAATACGCGGTGTTACACAGTAGCACACGGTATTGTACCAATTATTGATTCTTACATAAGAAGGCACTACTCAATAATTGCTACAGTTTTTATTGTTCAATATTTTATTTTATTGATTCAATAATTTCTATGTTAATATTTTATATTATTGTTATTTCAATAATTGTCACTACACAGTATTTCTCATTATCAGATCAATAATTTATATTAATTGAATAATATTATTAGATAACATTATTGACAATGTCTAAGGAAGTTCTGTCTAGGAGAGGTTATTTAATTGCATACCAGTAAGGAGAAATCCTTATCGGAAGGCCCTCTCTTTCCTAGGAACGACCTAGTTGTTATTATTGTGATTCTATAATATTATTTGTGAATAATTAATTATTAATTTATATGAAAAAGGAAAATATTTATTTATGTGGATATAAATTGAGGAATTTTTAGAAAAAGTGACAATTGTTGAAAATTAATATTTTATCTTTTCTGATAAAATAATTCATTTAAATATATTATTATATTACAATAATATAATAATGGAGATATTTTTACAATGAATGTGTGATATATGAATAAATGAGGAGGAAGAGTATTTTTGTTACAATAAATACTAAAAACATGTTAAACATGTTAGATGGCCCCGTTTTTGACTAAGATGTGATTATAGCCTGTAAAATCGTCCGTATGTGAATTTCGGTCAATTTCTGTTTAGAATTTGGAAAAACTTAAAGCTACAAAGTTGTAGAGAATTAAATTTCTTATGGAATGGACATAAGATTCGAATTTTTCTGATAAAAGGGCTATTTATTATGAATTGTTGAAGTTTCAGAATAATTGATTTTTAAAGTTTTAAATATTTTTTTTCATTTTGGTGGGCCCCACATGTGTGGTAAATGAGCTGAGTTCAGATATCAAGAGGTGGGCGTGAAATTTTTTTATAAATATTATTATCTTATTAAATTTTCTGCTTTGGTGTTTTAAGTATTTTTCTATAAACAGGGTGCTTAGGTTAGAATTGAAAATCACACCAGAATCTGAAGATTTCTTTATATATATTATCGAGCATATTTTTGTGAGTATTTTGATACTTTGAGTGTTGCTATACGGTGCAAGTTTCCTTCAGCATTTTATTCTATATTCCAGTCAAAATCATTGTCATTTTAAGGTAAGGGATGTTATTTTTTTATATAAATGATATTATTGCTTCCAATATCATTATACCAAAATATTGATATGAATACGAATACGGCACTATTCACCGAAAAATGAAATTTTCTCTTCTTTGTCCCAGATGTCTATTTTTGTTACTATCTTTGATTGTATCCATGTTTTGATCTTTATTCTTGAATTTTACTCCACTATGGTATATTATGGGGTGTTTTTGAATATGGATAAACCGAAGTACGAATCCCTAATATTTGTTCTTTTGTCTCACTAGATTCGTTTTCTTTAAAATATTTTCATCATTCTTAGTCCTAAATGATGATATTACTAAATATATTTGGCATGTAGTGCAAAGATGAATGATTAACTGATGAATATCCTTGGCCCGTAGTGCAAAGATGAACAGATGTTTAAATGAACATGACCAACTGGTGATACAAATGAATATCTTTGACCTGTAGTGCAAAGATGAATATTTGATTCAAGATGTATATTGATTGATGTTATAGGGATAAAATATTGATGATGAACTTTTAAATTCATAGAAGATAGTATATTTTATTCTCTACTTAACTTTTCTAATGAATTGTTATTTTCGCTGGGAATAGTGATCTGAAACTTATTGTCTATTATATTCTATCAGATTTTTCCCTGTTGAGGGCTAACGATAATTTGTTCTATATTATCTTAGTCATAATATTCTTTACTGGGCTAGTTGAGCTCACCCTTTTTCTTTTTATTCCATTTTTGTTCTCAGAAAGCGAGAATATAGCGAGAAGTAGTCGGGATGTGGAATGATATTCCAAGGCAGCTGTTATAGTAGTCCTTATTATTTTGTAAATAGTGTATCAATAATTGTAATGAGGACTTATTTGAGTGTGGATATTGTCTAGAAGACAATATTTATTTTTAAACTCACAGTTTATGTGTTGTCGTATTTTGCACGACAATTGTATTAATAAAGTTGTAGTTGTTTCTGTACCATGTATTTGGTGACTCAGAATGGGTGATGTATACCATTTTGGGGGCGTCATATCCCATATAGCTGATTTGTTCTTTAGGGAAATTTTGTGTTTGCATGGTATGCCTAGAACCATTTTTTCTGATAGAGATGCTAAGTTCTTAAGCTAATTTTGGAAGACCTTATGGTGTAAACTGGGAACTAAATTGTTGTTTTATACTACTTGTCACCCAAAAACCGATGGTAAAACTTAAGTAGTAAATAGGATTTTATCTTCTTTTTTAAGGGTTGTCATTAAAAAGAATATCAATCATTGGGAAGAATATTTACCTCATGTTGAGTTTGCTTAAAATAGATATGTTCATTTTGCAACTAAATTTTCACTATTTAAAATTGTTTATGGGTTTAATCCTTTAACTCTATTGGATTTATCTCCATTACCTGTTTCTGAATTTACTAAAATGGATGGAAAGAAAAAGTCTGAATTTTTTAAGTAGATACATGAGAAGGCGAGGCTTTGAAAGAAGGATGGAATAATAAGTGAAACAGGCCAATAAGGGTCGACGTCAAGTTATCATTGAATCAGGAGATTGGGTGTGGTTATATATACGGAAAGAAAGATTCCTAGTTCAAAGACATTCAAAATTTTTACCGCGAGGAGATGGTCCATTTCAAGTGCTATAACGCATTAATGATAATGCTTACAAACTGGATTCACCAGGTGAGTATAATATTAGTGCAACTTTCAATGTGTCAGATCTTAGTACGTTTGATGTAGGTGATGATTTGAGGGAAAATCCTTTTCAAGAGGAGAGGAATGATGAGGTTATGACTAGCTTGGATTCAAATGGAGGTTGTAGATCAGACCTGGTGCAAGTTCAAGTTGGACCCGTGATGAGAGGACGAGCTAATCATTTCAAGGAAGGGCTTATAGCTCTAATGTAAGCGATGTGGAAGGACAATAGTTTGACAATGTGGTCTAGGGAGGATGAATCAGTGCCTAAGTTCGTTGACTTGGTTCAAGGTTTCATTTCAGATCAGTCCGATGCAAACCAGGAAAATCAAATTCAAGATTTTTTTACAGAAAAATCCACCCCAGCGAATTTCCACATGCCAATAAGTCCGCCCCGGTAGAGTACTCTATGTCCGATTGTGCCCTAGCGAATACTGAATCTGTCCCAGCCCAAATCTCTCTGTCCAACACCACCCGACAGATTTCCTAGGCTATTTAAATGTGCCCCAGTGCACTTCTGCTCCGACGGAGCTCCTGCAGTTCAAATACTATACCCCGACGGATTCGTCGATTTCGAGCAACATTTTGTATGCGTTTTGACATATTTAGACGCGGATTTTATTACCTCATTTATTTGTTTTAAGTTTTTTTTTTATTTCTAATACAATTAGGACTATTATAGTTTAAGAATTTGTTTCCATACACTTATTGATCCCTTATTTTGATTTCTAGGGTTTCAATTACTACTATTTAAGGATTACATGATGTAATTGACATTACAATTCAATATTATTCAAATTTATTTTACTTGTGAGATTATTCTCTACTTTTGGTTCTTTGAAGAATTCCTAAGTATTTTTCTTAGTTATTTCTTTGAGGTTCAATTTGAATTATCATACAACAATACATAGTTGTGTGTGGAGTCTTCTACCGCATCAATTGTCGATTGTGCCAAGGTTCTTGTTTCTATATAAAGACGGGGTTTAGGCGTCGTTGGTGTTCCATTTAACGCAGACTTTATTATTTGATCGATTGTACCAAGGTTTTCGTCTCAATATAAACGTTGGGTTGAGGTGTCAAGAGAGTTCCACTCTATTAACCGTGCTAGAAACGTTCCGGACGACGACCAACTCATGCAAGTGTGTCGTGGAGTCTATAACTTAAGATTGCAGAAGTTGAAGCCGTAGAGCCAAACCCTATGATCGTAGTGCCAAACCAAGAGATCATAGAGCACCCAATTCCAGACATGAATACTCTATGACTCAATGAAACTGATAATCCAGTACCCATTCTTAAAGAACTCGGACAAGAAGGCATGAGGACAGATGTTCCAATTAGAAGAAGATGGGCAAGAGGTCCCACCTATGATCTGATTATTGGTGTTCCAAATGCAAGAGTCAAAACAAGATCAGCATCTCGGAATGAATTCTTCTACCTAAGCTTTATTTCTCAGATGGAGCCTAAGAAGATTAAAGAAGTCATTGAAGACTCCAAATGGATTAAAGCTATGCAAGAGGAACTGAATCAGTTCGAGACAAGTAGACTATGGAGGCTTGTGCAAAGACCAAAAGATCATCCAGTTGTTAGTAGTAAATGGGTATTTCGAAACAAGATGGATGAAGATGGTGTGGTCATAAAAAATAAAACAAGACTGGTTGCCAAAGGATATTCTCAGGAAGAAGGAATCGACTATGATGAGAGACCTTTGCTCTTGTTGCCATATTAGAAGCTATCAGAATGTTTCTAGCCTATGCAACCCACATGAAGTTCAAATTCTTTCAAATGGATGTTAAGAATGTATTTCTTAACAGAGAACTTTAAGAAGAAGTCTATGTTGAACAACCCCATGTTTTATTAATGTAACTATTTTGATTTATGTCTACAAATTAGATAAAGCACTATATGGTTTAAAACAAGCACCTAGAGCATGGTATGAAACTGTCACTACTTTTCTAATTAAAAATGGATTCACTAGAGGTAGAGCAGACACAATACTATTTCTTAGGAAAACACAAAGATAAAATTCTATTAGTTCAAATCTATGTAGATGATATTATTTTTGGCTCTACTAATGAAAAACTGTGTGAGAGATTTGCCAAGCTTATGCAAAGTAAATTTGAGATGAGCATGATAGGTGAGCTGACCTTCTTCCTTGGTCTACAAGTGAAGCAAACTAATGAAGGAATCTTTATCAACCAAGTCATGTATATTAAAGATCTACTTAAGAAGTATGACAAGGATTCAGTCTCTCCCATTAAGACTCCTATGGCCTCTACAACAAAGCTTGATAAAGATGAATCTGCTAAAAATATTGATATAACTCAATATAGAGGTATGATTGAATCTCTCCTGTACTTAACTACTAGTAGACCAAATATCATATTCTCTACTTGTATTTATGCTATGTTTTAAACTAATCCTAAGGAATCTCATTTAAGTGTTGTTAAAAGGATTTTCAGATATCTTAAGTGTGACAACCCGAGAATTTAGATATTTATTATAATATGAAAATATTAATTTAAGGTTAAATAATAGACCTAGACAGAAAATAAGTTAATGGATTTGATATTTTCTGGAAGGAAGTTTGTGAATTTAAAAATTTTGGGGAGAATTATTTAGGATTAAGTGTATAAGTGTATATGTACTGTGTATATGGTCATATATGTGTATAGTATGTGGTTAAGGGTCAAGGGTTGACCAGATAAATTATATCAGTGACAAACCCTAATCATATATTAAGAACATCGACGTTTAGTAAAAAAATCTTAACGAATGATAACAAACCCTAATACCGGCTCTGAAAACCCTAATTTCTTTTAAGGGAATTCGAAATCCTAATTTGGAATATGAAAACCCTAATTTAGGGGCTTAAAGGCTTAAGTGTATTAATTACAAACTTAATTAGGGTAAAATCTAACAAATTTCTGGGTAATTAATACACTTAATTAGAAAATCTTGATCCTAATTAACAAGCTTGAATGTGATTAGGAAATGTTAATATAATTAGGAAATCCTAATTATAATTTAGAAATCTTAATTTTCCATTTAAAACCTAATTAGAAAATCCTAAAATTTATTTATTTTTAACCTTAGGGTTAAACCCTAAGGGTCAAACCCTAAAGGTTGGATCAAATCTCATTTTTTCCATTAATTTGGTAAGCAAAATGTCCATAATGCCCTTTTTGGAATTTTTAAAGATTGTGTGCAAATCTTGCCAAAATATTGGTAAGTCACCAACTAAAAATTCCCCATGTGCTATATATCTCAGCAATCAACCAACACTTGCCACATTTCATCAGCCATATTCATTGAATTAAAAATCAAATGTTAAAAGTAAGAAAAACTTACTTTACTTAGCAAACTTGTCCAAGACCTTGTCTCTCTTCAAACTTCAAGATGTAGAGTGATAGTGAGTGAGAAACAAAGCCAATATTAGCCTTTAGCTTTCCATAAACAGATTCAAGATCCAAGCCTTAAAAGGTATAAAACCCTAAACATAGAAATCCTTATGATTCATGTTAATCTTTGTGTTTAGATGTTTAAAGTTGTGTATAAGGGTGTATCTAAGTGATCTGGGTTGGTATATGATAGATCCATAACATCTAGATACACGAAATTAAAGTTTTCAAAAATCTGGAAAACTGGAAAAAAAAAAGTAGTCTGACAACCGAATGTCAGACCTCATAGATCTTTACCTTTTTATAGTTTTGGTTGTTTAAATGTTTGTACTTATAGTATGTTGTTAGGGCTTTGATCTAGAACTTGAATCAAGCCCAGATCATGTATAGATTGCAAGATATAAGCGGTCAAAGTACGTTGACCGATCAGGAAAACTGAGTTTCTGGGTAACCCAGAAACTCAGATTTTGTCTGACAACGTTTTCTAAACCTCTGATCTTGCTACTGGTAAGGAGTTTGACCATGATGATGTATTAGATTTGTAGACTGGTACGTAAACTACTCATACAAGTCATTAGGACACTTAGATCATGATTAGGCTAAAAGATAATCAAGGTCAAACTTGGGTTGACCATCTGCCGAAGAACATTTCTAGAAAACCCAAAAATGTTCAAAGACAGTTTTTATGGCACACTTTGACCGGCCTATATTTCTTATATGAGATGTTGTTAGACTTTTCTATTGTAAGATATTTGTACCTTAATATATGGACTACATGACCGGGTAATTAGATCGCACAAACCAAGCCTAGAATTCAAGATTCAATGGCTGGAAAATGGCACCCTAGATTGTTCTTCATTTCTGGGTTACCCAGAAATGAAGAACAGGTCTGACAAGATTTTTGATGGATTATATCTTATTGTTGTGATATGTTTTGGCTATAATTCTTATTTGTGGTTGTAGTGCTACATCAGTACTACAACTCTAACATCATTACAAGCCCAGAAATCAATTAAAACATGGATTTAATTGTGGTCAAACTAGCTAGCTTGTTAACTGGTATGAATGTTCTGGGCAGGCTCAAGAACACTCAAGAACATCTATAGCGACGGTTATGTCGCTATAGGCACTCTTTAGCTACAATTTCTTTATAAAATTAATATTTTTATTAAACAATTAGAGAAAAATAAATTTTAATTATTAAAAATTCATATTAAATTTCTAAAAATTATTTTAAAGCCTAAAAATGGGTTTTTAATTATTTTGAATATATTTCATTAATATTTAATATTTTTGGAATATTAATGGCATTTAATTTATTTAATTATAATATTAAATAAATTATTTTTAAAAAAAATTAATACTTGAAAAATTATGAAAAATTATATTATGGTATAAGAAAATATTTTAAGTTAGTTTTAATGACTTCTAATATTTTGTGATAAATTCCATTAACAATTAATATTAATGATAATTAGATTATTTAATAAATCTATTAAATAAATTATGGAAAATAGAATTAATGATTTTAAAATTATATAAAAATAATTTAAAGGTTATAAAAATATTTTAAGTTATAAAATATAACTTTTGATATTTTGTCAAAAAATATATTAATATTTAATATTAATAGCAGTTATTTAATAATGGTTTAATTACTTTAAAATCATTTAAAGGCAATAATAAAGTATTAAAAATACTTTGAGATATTATAAATATATTATAATATTATGACATGTATTTTATTAATATTTAATATTAAATAAATATTAATAATAATGGAATATTGTGGTATTTAAATTAGATAAATACGATATTAATGATTGAAAAATCATGATAAATGATAATAATTATTTAAAAACTATTATGAGACTTTAAAAATTATTTTGACTGATAATAAAAATTATTTAAGATAATTATTAAGCGTTTAGTCAGAATCTTATGAATAATAGGCTCGTGAATTATCCGACTAGGCCGTCGGGATGTCAGAATTGTGTCAGATTCAACTCAGACTGTAATAATTTGACTTGATACTAGGTTTTATATGTTGTATAGACTTGAAGGATTATGTGTTAATATGTTTAGGATATTTTATAACTGTGATGATATTATTCTAACTTAGTAGATCAATTTTATTTATAATACGTCTTCAGGAAAAGCTAAATAAATTGCGTAACAGTAATCTACCGAACATGCAAGTTTTCTATAACTTGACCCTGAGTTATGATTATTCAAATATGCTTATGGTTAATCATTGTTAATTATACCATGTCAATGAATTATTTATTCGCACTCTGTGCATATTGCATGTGTTCATCAAGTATGAAAGGCTGATCACCTTCATTACTATTCGGTCCAGATATATTTGTTCATGCTCAATGTTCATTCAGCTATAAAACTTTGTTCATGCTAGTTCACAATTATATTGTTGAATGTTAGCCAGCTTATTGTTCAATTCTTTCAATCATGATATATCCTTAATTATTGAACTTAAACTTGCTAGGCAAACTTGTTGCTCACCCTTGCTATATCATGATAAACATTGCAGATTAGGATGAATACGTCGGATACAGGAAAAGTCAAAGATGGTTTATGGTATAGATAAAATTTATATTAGTATTATATGAAAATAACAGTGTATATTAATTAGGTTATGAATTGTGTATAAGTTAAGGTTACTCAACCTTGGGGACTATGTGTAAAGTTTATTGTATAAACAATTTATATTTATATCTTCCACAATAGTTATAGAATGATTGTACCAGATCTGTGGTGATTTGGGACCCGAATCTGGGGCCTTTATAGTTGGTATCAAAGCTGTTGGTTCACTACTAGAAAAACAAGAATACGTGACGGAATTTTGTGACAGTTTTTAAAAACAATCACAAAAGATAGTAGTTTGTGATGGACTTTTTAAGCAATCACAAAATAATAGTATATATGATGGCTCTTAGTGATGACTAATTTTGCCATCAATGTATTATAATCGTGATGGCTATATCAATCACACCAATTTTTTCACGCAAAATAAAAAAAAAATTGTGACGCACTAAGTCATCACATATAGATATATCCTTTTTGTGATTGCATTTAAGCTATCACTAATATTTTAATGTAAGAAATAATCAAAATAATATTTTATGACGGTCGTGACAATCATTAAACAAATAGATTTTTGTGACGACTTTTATTTGCAATTACAAAAGAAGGTATTTTGTTATGGAATTTTCAAGCCATCACAAAACAATAAAATATATGATGTCTCTTAGTGATTACTAATTTTACCATCATTATAGAGTATTTGTGACTGCCATTGCAATCACCAAATCTTATGTGAAAATAATTTTATTTAGTAAGTCAACTCACATATGTTTCCTTTTATATTTTGTTTTAAAATTATAATCATGATCTGGACTTTGGTGTAGTGGTAATACTCGTTATTTAGTTTGTAAATGGGAGAGGGTTCGAATCCTATAAGTATCATTTCATACAATTAATATAGACACAATTAATACGGTGAAAAAAATTATACGTACGTAAATAGATATTCACGTTCTTACATTTGATCCCTAAAGTCTTATTTTTTTGTGATGACTTTGACAATCACAATAGAATACGTGTTAATGTGATTGTATTAGTCATCACAAAAGCACTAAGCGTTTGCGTGATTGCCAAAACCATCACGTAAAACCTTTCATGATGGGCGTATACAAGACGGCCATTGTGATGCTTAAAACCATCACGTAAACCTTTTGTGATGATTTTCCTACTTTTTGTGATGGATTTTAGCCATCACAAATGACCATTTTTTTAGTAGTGGTTATAAACCTTAGGTAGGATTACTTAAGGCTACTAACCGCAGTGGAATAAGGACTAACTCAAATAGAGATAGTGTGTCGGTAAGATTCAAAGAAGAATCTCAGCGAGTTATAAAGATACAGAGTTTTCTAACTCTGATAATTAACTTGAACACTAATGGTGAATAGATAAAGTCTAAAAGACTAAAAAAATGAGAAAATCGTAAAATAAAACAATCATAGCATAGAAATATATCGTAATATATACGCGTGGTAAGATCACCCCATGATCTAATAAGGTCGTAGCAGGGAGGAGAATCAATCAAGTGATTGAAAGGTTTACAGCAAGTTGTTGTGTGTTAGATTGTACTATGAATTGGTACGATGGGTAATGCAATACAGATTGAATAAAATTCATATGGAGAAAGTATGGGGCTAAGATATTAAGTGTGAGATTTCAATTGAGGACTCATGTGATAGTTGAGTTGTACAAGCCTTTGTATGGGAAGAGGTTTTGTGCTTGGTTTAATGACCACTTAGTCTATCACCTTGATAATCATTGAAATATTTGTGTCGCGTTATTTGTTGTATATATGTTGAGAAGGTGATTCTTTTCTCATGTGTATAGCAGATAGATAGATTATATATAGAGAATATAAGTTTAGTTGCGAGTTCTTAAAACTCATACTTACGGTAAGTTCGTGACTCTTAATTATATAAAATATTTTTGAACCCCTCAGTGAATGGACGCCAAAGGTCTGACTAGGACAAGTTCTTAAACTCATATAATTGTAGAAAGTTCCTAAACTCATTAGTGTGGTAAGTTTGACGAACTGGGTAGAACTAAGTGTGAAAGGAGCATTGAAGATAATAGGAACAGATAGCAATATTAGACAATGAATTATTAGTGGATACATAGGTTTTCCAAATCTGCTAGCTATGTTAGACTTCGAAATTTTTGACATCAAGCTAAATACGCACTATGTGCCTTTTGGAAATAAATTTTTATTCTCAACTCCTGGTGACCACTGTGTATGTGTGGACTTCGGGCCGCTGACACATCGTCACCTGTTGAGATTATAAAATAGACTTGTAAAGATTTTTGAACGGTTTAAAGTATAGTCTATGCTACTTGTTTCAGCTACACGATAATGATTTGAAATATCAAAATATAGTTTTATTTATCACTTATGTACCATGTAACCTGGTGCAGAGATAATAAAAAGTTAATGGAGTTGTAAATACAGAAATACTTAGTGTTGAATTTGATCTAAAATCGTTGTTCCACTATTGTATGATGTGTTATGACAAAGTCACTCGATGACGGCATCCTCAAACGGGCTGTTAATACAGTTCGGCATCATGACGTCATTTTCAAACTAATTTTTAAATTTTAATTTGCCAACGAGGTTTGGCTATACCTAAATATTTCAATTCAATTAAATTATTGATATGAGTCTACACTATTTGATTCGGCTAGACCAACGTTTATGAAAATCATAAGCGTTCTTTGAAAATTTTTCCGAACCAAATTATTTTGGTGCTGAATCTGATAAAACTAAGGTACAATTTTTGTGCCTATGGCAGTGACGAGAAATAGATTCGACCAGCAGTATATGGCCAGTACAGGGCATACCAGGCTAATCACCCTCTGTGTCTGTAAGATATGATGGTTTGCAGATGAATTTCCATAAAAAAAATCGAAAATAAAAGTTTATAGTCTATATGACTCCTCAGCACGATTTCAAAAGTTTAAATCTTGTGAGTGATGTTGTGGGTAGCATGTGGTGATGAGTATGAAAGGTGTAAGGTGTAAGCTAAATTTCGGGGACGAAATTTTTAGAAAAAGGGGTGAATGTGATAACCCGAGAATTTAAATATTTATTAAAATCTGAAAATATTAAATTAAGGTTAAATAATAGACCTAGACAGAAAATAAGTGAATGAATTAGATATTTTTTGGAAGGAAGTTTGTGAATTTAAAATTTTTTTGGGAGAATTAATCAAGATTAAGTGTATAAGTGTATATGTTCTGTGTATATGGTCATATATGTGTATAGTATGTGGTTAAGGGTCAAGCGTTGACTAGATAAATTATATCAGTGACAAACCCTAATCATATATTAAGAACATCGAGTTTCAGTAAGAAAACCCTAACGAATGATAAGAAACGCTAATACCGGCTCTGGAAAACATAATTTCTGTTTCGGGAATTCGAAACCCTAATTTGGAATATGAAAATCCTAATTTGGGGGCTTAAAGGCTTAATTGTATTAATTACAAACTTAATTAGGGTAAAACTTAACAAATTAGTTAGAAACCTCTAATTTATAAATTAGAAAGCCTAATTGTTCAGTTAGAAACCCTAATCTATAATTAGGGAAAAACCTAATTGGTAATTTAGCAATTTTAATTTTAATTAGAAAATCTTGATCCTAATTAGCAAGCTTGAATGTGATTAGGAAATCTTAATATAATTAGGAAATCCTAATTATAATTTAAAAATCTTAATTTTCCATTTTAAAACCTAATTAGAAAATCCTAAAATTTATTTTCTTTTAACCTTAGGGTTAAACCCGTCAAACCTTAAGGGTTGAATCAAATGTCATTTTTGCCATTAATTTGGTAAGTGAAATGTCCATAATGCCCTTTTTGGATTTTTTAAAGATTGTGTGCAAATCTTTCCAAAATATTGGTAAGTCGCCAACTAAAAATTCCCCATGTGCTATATATCTCAGCAATCAGCCAACACTTGCCACATTTCATCAGCCATATTCATTGAATTAAAAATTAAATGTCAAGAGTAAGAAAAACTTACTTTACTTAGCAAACTTGTCCAAGACCTTGTCTCTGCTCAAACTTCGAGATGTAGAGTGATAGTGAGTGAGAAACAAAGACAATATCAGCCTTTAGCTTTCCATAAACAGATTCAAGATCCAAGCCTTAAAAGGTATAAAACCCTCAACTTAGAAATCCTTATGATTCATGTTAATCTTTGTGTTTAGATGTTTAAAGTTGGGTATAAGGGTGTATCTAAGTGATCTGGGTTGGTATATGATAGATCCATAACATCTAGATACACGAAATTAAAGTTTTTAAAAATCTGGAAAACTGGAAAAAAAAAAGTAGTCTGACAATAGAATGTCAGACCTCACAGATCTTTTTCTGTTTATAGTTTTAGTTGTTTAAATGTTTGTACTTGTAGTATGTTATAAGGGCTTTGATCTGGAACTTGAATCAAGCCCAGATCATGTATAGATTGCAAGATATAAGCAATCAAAGTACGTTAACCGATCAGGAAAACTGAGTTTTTGGGCAACCCAGAAACCCAGATTTTGTCTGATAACATTTTCCAAGCCTCTAATCTTGCTACTGGTAAGGAGTTTGACCATGATGATGTATTAGATTTGTAAACTGGTATGTGTAATAACCCGGTTTTTTTTTTATATAAATAAATAAGAAATTTTGCATAAAAAAAAATTTTTGTTGTTTATTTTAAAGGTGGGAATATATGCTAGGTAATGTGTATGTATATATGTGATAAATAAAATTTATTTATTACATGAATAATTTCAAATAATTTTATTTTAGAATTATTGACTATTATAAAGTATATTCTTATAATAATTAATTTTATAGTAGAAATATTTTTATTATTTATTTTTTATGAAAATATGATTAATAAATTATTTAAATAATATATGAAATGATTATTGGAATTATTATAATTACTATTTTATTATATAAATTTTAGTTCAGATTATTTAAGTTAATTATTTTAACTTAATTAATAATGCTTTTGTGCAAGATATATCATATATGGAATCCAAACCCTAATTTTGGGATTGGGAACAAGGAGTAAGAATAATAATATTATATTAAATATTATATTATTTTTTAATGCTATAAATATATACTGTATGTGTGTTTTGATAATGGTTGGTCAATTATGGAATATAATGTCAAAACCCTATTTTGAAACTCAATTATGAGTTCAAGACTGTGTAGTAGTGATGTTATATGATTTATGTTGTGTATTATTAGATTTAATGTTAATTAGAGAAAATCTTAATTAATATTTGAAAACCCTAATTGTTAGAAACCCTAATTTCTAAATTAGTAATCTTAATTTTCTAAAATAAAACCCTAATTGCTAATTGTAAGCCTTAATGCTTATTATGAGATCTTAAACCCTAAATGTTCAAATAATGTAATTAGAAAACTAATTATATTTAGTGAATTCTAAATTACATTTTTAAAGAAACTAATATTTTATTATTATTATTATTATTATTATTATTTTATTTTTAAACCCTAATTGGAAATCTTACAATTTCTTTGTGCTAAACCCTAAGGGTCAAACCCTAAAGGTTTGCCAAGTTTACAAAAATGCCACTAAAATTGCTAGCCAAAAGACAATTATGCCATTTTTCAATTCTTTAATAGGTTGCTTGCAAATCTTAATAAAATATGGAGTGGGTGACCAAACTAGATACACCATGTGACTAAAATCTCAGCAAATCAGCCACATATAGCATACAAGTTCATTGCATCTAAATTATATAAATAGATTAAGAGAGATAAAAATGCACATTTTTGCTCATTCATTCCCAAACACTTAACCCAACTCTCTCAAGCTCAAACCCACGAATTCTACTAGCATTTCAGTCCCTAAAACCAGCCCCACTAACATCCATAACCAAATCAGTAGCCAAGAATCAGAAATTATTCATCAAGGTATAAAACCCTAACCTAGAATCTGATCATGCTTGATGTGTTAAATGTTATGATTGAGTGTTAAAACATGTTTTTTATATTGTATACTGATGATCTGGGTTGATAAATGTTAGATCTATAACATCTATAGGCTTGAATTTGATGATTTTAAAAATTTGGAAAAAAAATTTTATGTTTACTAACAACCAAATGTCAGGTCTTGTAGATCTCTGGATGTTAATGATTTTTGTGTTTTTAATGTTTGAACATGTAGTGTGTGTCGACGTCGGGATTTTTAATTGGCCCTTTCCGTTACTTGTTCTTTGGTGTTCTCATTTTAGGTGAGATTTGTTTGAAAAAACAAGTGAAAAAGGTCCGACATGCATAATGTCGACGATTGGACTATAAGAGTCGCAAGTTGGTTTTTTAACTGGTTGTACCAACACAACCGAGAAGAGGTTTGCACATTGACCCAGTGATGTGACACTGCTAAACGGGTCGGTGAAACCGAGATTCATTAGGGTCCGGGGACTTGGTTATGCGGAGGGAAGGTGTTAGGCACCCCCCAACATCCGTGTTACCACAATGACCGCCTCTTTTCAAGAAACTGTTATCTGAATGTGTGTGTGTGTGTGGGTCAATGTGTTGTTAATTGGAAGTAGTGCGAGGCCTCGTTTGCACCTATATACACAAGGTTTGAATTTTATGTAAAAATTCAATTTTAAGCAAGATATGACAGTGATGTTTTATAAAAGAGGTTTTTCAAACCCTGATGCTTAATAGTAATTGAGACCTTTTACACTCCCATTTTATTCCATATTAGGTTGGATTGATTTTATTTGACAGATGCGAAGCGAAGCATCCGTACGAAAATAATGTACAAAATAATGTCGACTTCCTCGTGGGTATGAAAACCATCTGAGGAAATTCAGACACCGCAGAATAATTTACAAGCTGCTTACAGCTGAAAATATCCATCACGGGAACCGAATCTAGATCCAATGGGATGAATCTGTGATCACATGATTCCTAGGCGCACAGAATACTGCAATTTATATGAAAGCAGTAAGCAGGTATATATATAAAAGCTGTAAATATATATATACAGACATGATCACCAACCACGAAGCACCTCCATGGGGGATCAAAAATGTAAATAAAGATGTAAAAGCTATCAACCGCCACGGAGGAAACTCCAGGAGGGACAAAATGTACAGAAAGCTCTAAAAACGGTAAACCACCACGAAGTAAACTCCAAGTGGGACGAAATGTAAATATATATATATATATATATATATATATATATATATATATATATATATATATATATATATAAGCATGTAAATGCACCGGATATAAAATTCAGGCTCATCGGACAAAGTCCAACAACAGTTAATATATATATATATATATATATATATATATATATATATATATATATATATATATATATATTAAAGCAGTAAACGCACCAGATGTGAAATCCAGGCTCACCGAACAGAGTTCGATAGCAGTTCATATATAATTATATATATAAGAAAGTCATTAAACGCACCAGACATAAGTCTAGGCTCATCGAACAGAGTTCGACACGCAGTCATATATATAAATGTATATATATATATATATATATATATATATATATATATATATATATATATATATATATATATATATATATATACAAAAGTAATTAAACGCTCCAGACCGAAATCTAGGCTCAATCGAGGCATAACTCGATAATATTAGTCCATATATATAAATATATATATAAATATATATATTTATATACAAACTAAAAATAAACCAAGAACCGAAGTCCGGGCAAAAGTGTGCAACACGACTCTCAACGTGTAGAAGGGTGTGTGCAAAGATGAAGAGAAAAACTTTAAAGTGTGAAAGAAGGCTTATAGTGGGCTGCCAAAGAAGACTTTAATATCTTTAAAGTGGGTAAACACTGGCTTTTGTAGGTATAAAATAAGCTATATGTGAGCTCAAAATTGTTTAAAATGAGAAAGAACTCAGTCTGGGGTGAGTACAGAGCAAATTGGATAGGGCTTCCTCGCCGTTTTCTCTTACAAAATGGCCACCTCAAGCCCTCTATTTATAGAGGGTGGAGCCGCAGGTGTAACTCGGGTTGGCCTAGGTTTTTTGGGTCGGGTCATCTCGAAGTACGTGCACTCGGGCACTGTAATGTCCACTCGAACTTTTAGAAGTGCAATCCGGGCATCCGTTTGAGGTATACAGGTCCTATTTCAGACCACCGTTGTCGAGAGTTGTACGATGGCATGGGATTAGAGTTTGTGCGAAGTCATTGAAGATGGGACGATACCCTCCGGTCTTCAAGCTTCAACTTTCATCTGTTACCCCGCACAATAGTCACTCGAGATTGGTTAGTCTTGTGGGACACTGTTGCATAGAGACGTTGAGACGACGTGGTGTGGCATCGTGTTGGTTAGATGACGATGTTGCCCCTTACCGGTGTTATCGCCGAATTGGGCTGATAAAGCAGACGTTGCTCAGCTTCGCTGGGATTGGACTGCTACAATTGGTTGAAGGTCCTCAATGTCATCCTTGAGGTGTGTCTGTCTTCTCGATGTTATCGCCGGGCTGGTATAGTGGATCTCATTGTGAGTGCCGAGATTAAAGCTGGTTGCATTTGTAACAAGCATTTTCAGGGTTATTGTCGAAATTGCATTCCTTGGGGTTATCACCAAGGTTGGTGGCTATTCCCATGGTTGGGACTAAGACTGGATACCTCAGGGTTATCTTCGAGATTAATCGGTGTTCTCCGGTGTGTGTTCCGGTATTGATCTGCATGCCTCGGGGTTATCTCCGAGATTGAAATTGTTACTCCCGAATTGCGATCCGGGGTTGATGCTGAACTTCCGGTAGTATCCGATACGGATATAGATCGTGTTTCAGGGTTCCCTCTTAAAAGATGAATCTGCTCTCCTGTAATGTTAGTGACAGGTGTACAGAAAATTTTGAGTGTCTACAGATGCCCCTCTTTATCTTACTCATGCATGGCGATGCATGGGTAGGATAAAGAATCCTAGACACTTGAAACGTAACAAGACAAACATGGTATTATGGATAGCAACATGATGCAAATGTACGATGCATGTGTACGGGGTTGTAGCCCAACACGCTAGGGATGATTGCTGGCTCCCTATTGCTTCAACTGGGGATTGGCAACGATGACCAGATTTGATGTGTAATCCAAATCTGTTAGGATGTTGATGTTGGAGTTATCACCAAAGTCCTGTATCTTTGATTGTGACTTGATCCCGAAGATGTACCTCTTATGTGTGAGAGATCTATGGGGATGAAGCTTGATCTACTTGAGGATGTGTATAACATATTCCATCATCAATCCTCCTTGATGACAATCTCCTGGTTTGTATCGTCAGGACATGTCACGATTCTGTTGGATTTACTGCCAACAGCAAATGCTGTCAGGGATGCCCGACCTTCGTTGCCGTATATTTCACCAACATGTGAATCAACAGTTGAAAAATCCTGTGGGATATACTGTCAAGGTTGCTTGACCTCTGTTGTCGTGTAGATCACTGGAACATTGCGTTGTGACCCCCGCCGGGGATCCGCTGGGGAATACGAGCGGTCGGGTGTGAAAACCTCGAATAGCTTCAAAGCTCAGATAGGTTTAAATCGCTATCGGCTGAAACAACGTCAAGGCTGCTTGACCTTCATTGATTTGTGTGTCAACAGATGAGCATGCGTTGTAACCCCCGCCAGGGACTTCATATTGTAACCCCCATCAGGGATCCACTGGGGAGTGATGAATATAAATGTATGCAATGATTGAACAACTTTCCATGCTTCGATGGGTTTACTTGCCATCGGCTGAAACAACGTTAAGGCTGCTTGACCTTCATTGATTTGTGTGTCAACGGATGATCATGCACTGTAACCCCCGCCGGGGACTTCATATTGTAACCCCCGTCGGGGATCCACTGGGGAGTGATGAATATAAACGTATGCAATGATTGAACAACTTTCCATGCTTCGATGGGTTTACTTGCCATCGGCTGAAACAACATCAAGGCTATTTGACCTTCCTTGATTTGTGTGTCAACGGATGAGCATTCATTGTAACCCCCGCCGGGGACTTCATATTGTAACCCCCGTCGGGGATCCACTGGGGAGTGATGAATATAAACGTATGCAATGATTGAACAACTTTCCATGCTTCGATGGGTTTACTTGCCATCGGCTGAAACAACATCAAGGCTATTTGACCTTCCTTGATTTGTGTCAACGGATGAGCATTCATTGTAACCCCCGCCGGGGACCTCATATTGTAACCCCCGTCGGGGATCCACTGGGGAGTGATGAATATAAACATATGCAATGATTGAACAACTTTCCATGCTTCGATGGGTTTACTTGCCATCAGCTGAAACAACGTCAAGGCTGCTTGACCTTCATTGGTTTGTGTGTCAACGGATGAGCATGCGTTGTAACCCCTGCTGGGGACCTCTTTTGTGAAAAGATTGGGGTGACAACCTTACGCTGACGGCATCGGACCTCTGTACGGTATTGCTGAATGTGGTATGCAAAGACTTAAATCATCGATATAGTAAACCCTGTTCGGGTGAATACCAATGGATGAAAAGAAAGCCACAGTTGGATCAAGAAAAATCAGGGTTTTAGGCTATTCTACTCAATCGCGTAGCGTTTTTATCCCTGGTTTGGCGTTTTCATCTTATAAGAACTCCTTTGCAACTCGAACTGGACCAAGCCGGAGGGATGGGACCCGTATGGGGGTGCCGTAGGTGCACCTGCTGCAGCCACAAATGGGCTTGCGGCTAACTGTGGATGATATAATCCAGCAGGTTGCTCTCACAAGTCACTTTCAACTTGCTTCGCATAGAGAAAATCGCGAGCCATTTTCAGATCTGCTGAGTTCGGGCTGCTTTCTACAAATTCTATCACCGTACGAGTGTTCTACACTATCCTGGTAACATATGCCTGTATTTTCTCTCATTTCTGTCCGTTGGATTTTGAGTTATCGCATGAAATGCATCTAAACACATAGTAGTGATTATGTATGCACAAATGATTAGATAAAAAATATTCAACATAGTAAATGTTAGTTTTAAACCATGCTGAACATAATGATGTGAAAAAATTTGACTTTTGAGACAGTCAAATTGAAACCTTTTTCTGCTATTTTTTTTGTCCTATATGAGGTCCAATGAGCATAAGGTAGCAAGGCAAAGTATTCCTAGTATTGAGGTTGGCCTTATGCATGATGATTTTAATTTTTTAATCCATATATTATGTATATGACTTCGGGGCAGGTGTGCTACTGAATGGCCACCTAGACATGCATGTATGCATGTGGATAGTCCTATTTTCAAAGGGGACTATGGCAAAAATTTTCTAAATGTAGGCATTGGGTAGTCATGCATTTTAACTCTATTATATGTTAAAGTAAATGCATGCATGCATATAGTCATAAAATGCATTCTAGAAAGCTCCAGGTAAGGAAATATCACACCCTTTCTGAGGTGATTTGGAGACTTGTTGTCCAGATACTATGGATCCGAATCAGCCGAGCAGTTCCTATAAGACCACTTCTGGCATACGACGGAGGGCTTCTGAAGTGCCTTGTCCCCGTTCTGTCAGACAGCCTCGTCGGTTGGTGGAGGCCGTGATACGTCCTGTCCATGTAGATATTCCAGACGTTGAGGATGAGGAGGCGGATATTCTGATAGAGGATCCCGCTCCTGCTGCACACGTCCCTCGCAGGGAGCTTCCGAGCATTCAGGTGGTGAATCCAGAGTTGCTGGGTGATTTGGGCAGACATCCATCGATGTATTTGCATGCTAACGAGGTATGGCGTTAGACTTTTTGATCTTCTTTCTTTCCTATTGATGAGGATTAAAGGGTTTTGATGTTGACCTGCATTTCATGCAGGTCCTTGGTTTTACACAGCCTCGAGGGAACTAGTTCAGAATTCACTCCATGTATCAGGCGCTTCATCCTGACTATAGAGCTGTAGTGCACGAGTGGGGATTTGGGGCATTCTTCTCCATCCTTCCCCGTAGTTGTCCCTGGGGTTATCTCAGGGCATTGTCTAAGCGATGGTTTCATCAGACTCAGTCACTCCATCTACTGGATTGCGAGGTGATGATGACGCCTATGGATTGGCGATTTATCACAGTATGGAGTTCGGAGGGGAGCCAGTGCCTTGCATGGCAAATATTACCCCTACTGCCGTTAGATCCTTATTAGGAGTTCCGGCGGCGGCGCTCAAAGGTAGGACTGTCCGTTCAGGTCCTTTGAGCGTAGATGCTATGAGCGGGCTATTGAGTGAGCCTATGCCTGATGATGTCAGAATCAGGGATCGCGTTCTACGGCGATTGTTCCTGTTGATCATTCGAGGCTGCTTCATAGCAAATAACTCTTCCACGGTATCTTTTGTTTTGATCAGCGCTACACGTGATGTGGACTATATTGGAGAGTATGATTGGGGTTCCTACACCTTTGCCTATTTCCTCCGGGGCATGCGTATGCGCTCACAGGGTTTGACCGAGGCTTGGTTAGGATTTTACCCATTTCTGCTGGTGAGTATTTCTCTTATCATTTACCATGTATAGGTTAAGAGTGTTAACTGACAGCAGATGTTTGCCTTTGTGTTGGCAGTTTTGGGCCTATGAGAGGCTTCCATGCTTGCATCCCGTGAGTGTGTTAGGTTTAGACATCCACGAGGACGACAATGGCATCATTCGATTCTGCCAGAGGTCCCTGTAGCTGAGGGATTCACTCATTGCCGTATGCAGCTGGAGTTGCTGACGGCCTACACCATCACATGGCTTCCCTATTCCGGGGAACACCTGACCGTGGGTTTTGAGGATGGATACCCGACTGGAGTCGAGTATGTGATTTCCACCAAGAGAGTTCCTTTGTTCACAGATGGAGGCTGGGAGCTCTATTTAGGAGAGCGTGCTATTAGGAGCACCACAGGGGAGATTCGTATACCGATCTTGCCTCCTGCCAGGCGTTATTGGCCTATATCGTAGTCACCCGTCACTGATATCCCATTGTTGGGGGTTGCCGATTTTGCATTGTCAGAGGGTCCATGTACTCAGGAGACGTTCCATCGGTGGTGGTCCCCTGGCACTATTAGAGCTCAGTCCCGCGCCACAGTTTATGGGGGATATGGTTCCAGGATCCTTGATGATGACGGATTGGATAGCTTGTGTCCGAGATCCGACTCATATGACCCAGATTGATAGTTTGACCAGACAGTTGGATCAGGCACACATATTTATCCGGCATTTAGGCAGAGATCCGACAGAGGCGGCTTCATTTGATCCTTCTAGCTCAGGCGTTGGCCCCTCAGGTGACCCATTCGGTTTTACCGGCGCGGATCCTCCTTTATATAGGCCTGACATCCCTGTTAATAGAAATCCAGTGACTCAGGAGGAGTTACATCAGGTGGACAGGATTGATGATGTGGACATCGACATCATTGTCTTCTTCTGATGTGTATTCTCGTTATATCTTTTGATAGGCCTCTATTAGATATTGGGTGGTTGTTCCCCATTCTCGCTATATCTTTTGATAAGCCTCTGTCAGTAGTAGGGCGTCTGTGCCCCATTTCCCTGTATTTGTAGCTGTACAGAGATGATGTATTAGATGATGATATACTTAGGAATGTATGCACTATTTTTTCCATTCCCTATATCATATTGCCATATATTATCTGTTATGCATGTATCATATTATGCATATGGATGTATGTCTAGAGATATTCGGCATTGACCCCTGGATGGTCTTATGACACGGCCCGCACAGATGTCTTCTTCGACAGTTAGCCGTATAGATCATACCCCACCGTCAGTGGTGGTATCTGGTATGAGATCGTGGTATGATAGCATGTCACCACCAGATAGGGTGATTGTAGATCATTTATTGCAGCATACCATGACCTTTTTGACTTTTCAGGTTCCCACAGGATTTATGGACGGGATGATAGAGCATTGGCTACCAGATAGGCAGGTATTTCGATTCGGCACCCATGAGTTGACTCCTACTCTGGAGGAGTATGCACGTTTGACGATGCTACCTTTAGACAGACCTTACATGCATCTGGCTTTGGGAGACATGAGCAGACAATTCATGACTCTCACAGGATTGAGGCGCAGAGTGGTACAGGATGAGTTGACATCTGGCCACGTGATATCCCAGCTTTTTTTGTACAACAGATTTGGCTCAGAGGATAGCTATTCACGACATTCCGGGGATTTCACCGCATCGGAGGATCACTGGCGTTTGGCCAGAGATGACGTACCGATGCTATGTGTATTGTCATATGTGTATATACCGCGGTATTTGGATGATATAGATATAGGCGTTGTCATGGCCGTGAGAGCTCTCAGGGAGGGTCGTACCATTGTACCTATGATTGTAGCAGAGACCCTACGGTCGGCATCCTACTACTGCACTAATCCGATAGGAGTGTTCACTGGGAGTTCAATCATGCTATATGTGTGGTTCATGTCACACTTGAGACCGATTGGCACTCTTAGACGGCATGGGTACTGCTTCACCCATGATGTAGCTATGTCATACTCTTTTCAGCCATCAGAGTGTATAGATGCTCTGTCCTGGTCCACATTCTTGGCAGATATCCGAGATCCATTCAGCATATTGCCGTGTTCTAGGCTTAGATCACCATACAGCTTCATTTCTCATGCTCTGGGCATGGACTATCTCCCTCTGGCTAGTTTGAGGGGAGTGACCACTTATCACCCATTGGTCGTGATGTCGCAGTTCGACCAGTTCCAGGATTTTCATCCTTTTGAGGGGGGGACAGGTCAGCGTTTAGCTTCTCCGTACCTCTCAGCAGAGGACTAATCTCGAGTATACGCCTGCTAGGATCAGCGCGAGATAGCAGCTTTTTTTGTCAGTCATCTTGATTATTCCGCAGAGTATTCCGCATGGATGGAGACAGAGATTTTATCGGCTGCAGCAGTATTTGCAGTACCGGAGCGCGAGTTAGATGGTTTAGAGCCCATAAAGAACATTGATACCTACATCGAGGAGGAGCCCACTGCTGGGTTGTCAGCATTTCTTTCGGATTCTCCTAGTACCAGTACTGTTGTGATTCAGCACTCGGCACAGTACTTAGAGCAGAGTCTTCATCTGATGACCTTTGAGAGAGATCAGATTTGATCTATGATGTCAACTGCTCTTGATGGGAGGGAGGCCGCTCTATTGGAGAGAGACGAGGCATTGGCTCGTAGAGATGCCGCCGTCGTTGAGCGGGATGAGGCTATATCAGCCAGAGATGCAGTGATAGTTGAGCGGGATATCGCCATATCTTCCCGGGATGTAGCCGTCACAGATAGTACTGTAGTGAGGTCCCTTACCACTGGCATGATCGCAGAGATGAGCGCATATATTGATGATCATATGGTCACTCTACAGATGGCTGCAGATCTGTTGGGTCGTGTGGATATTCTCATACAGGAGACCACAACTTCACCTGCATCTTTTGAGAGGGATGCCATGTTGGGCTTGTTAGCTAGCATATACCCTGACTTGTAGATGATCTTGTATTTTCCGGCACAGACTAGCTTAGCCATTTTGTCATGTACAGTTTACATTGTGTATATCAAACAGCATTAGATATATGACAGGGAAATATATTTTTGGATCACTTCCCTTTTAGATATGCTTTGCTACTTGCTTGATATTTTGCCTGCTGCTTCAGGGCTTGTGATCTTGATGTATTCTGAATTTCTCCTGGGTGGATAGACATTGAGTTGTCTCTAGATAGTTCAGAATGGATCATCGATCTGTATGTATCCCTACCATCTTTTGGTGTCTTGGGACTGGTTTCTGTATGGAAATCAGGAGAGGAGTGTGGCTTTCCTCACTGAGATTGACCGCACCACAGATGGTCGTCAGTACTTCTATTTAGGAGAAGCCTAGTTAATTCCATCTCTTATGGATTGGTGTTGCTCTTCAAGGTATGACCGCAGCTTAGATGGTCGTCGAATCTCCTAGTTGGGAGGAGTTCAGGTAATTCCACCTCTTTGGTCTGAAGCCGAATGAAATATAGTGGATTGAAGGATGATCTCAGTACCAATTGATAAGGGTTTGTGTTTTGGTAGGGGGTGAGACCGCACCATGAATGGCTGCTTACGTACTCCTATTGAAGAGGAGATCAGGTCTACGTAGTTCGAACCTGGTGTAAGAGGTTCAACGCTGTATATGGCAGGAATGGTGTAGGAATGTTTTTATTTTTTTTTATTGCGACCGGGCCATATGAAATGGTTGCCTACGTACTCCTATTGAAGAGGAGATCAGATCGACGTAGTTCGCCCCTCAGGGCGAGATGAAAAGCGTAATCCCATGTGCAGGTCAGAGTGCGGGGAGGAGAAAGTTTTAATCCTAGGTTGAGGATAAACTGTAGGTATGAGAAGTTTGATCCCAGGTATGGGTAGCCAAACTGCAAACGCAAGAGGTTCAATCCACGGTGGGATGACCTAAGTTGTAGGAACGTAAAGGAGAAAGCCAGGTTACTGGCTTGAAAGGTATGTTTCCCTGAGGGGCAAAGTGTAGAAAAGTTATTTGTGGTAAAGGTTTAAAGAACTAGAATGACTGGTGATATGATGATTCCACACCAGGGTTCTTGCGAATTTCTTCAGACATAGTACCGTTTCACGGCGTCTGAGTTGATGAGTTGCGGAAATTCATCGCCGTCCATTTCTTTCAACCTGAGAGCGCCTCCTGTCAATACTTCCTTGACAATAAACGGACCTCCCCTGTTAGGAGCGAATTTTCCCTTAGCCTGATCTTGGTTGTCCAGGATTTTCTTCAAAACCAAGTCATGTTGTCTGAATTGCCGTAGCTGAACTTTTTTATTGTAGGATCGGGCGATCCTTTGCTGATATAACTGACCATAAAAGATAGTTGCGGTTCGCCTATCATCTATTAGAGACAATTGGTGATACCTATCTTGTACCCATTGGTCTTCATCCAACTGAGCGTCTATCAATACTCTGAGGGATTTTATCTCAACTTCTATGGGGAGCACTGCTTCCATCCCATAGGTTAATGCGTAGGGGGTTGCCACAGTGGAGGCGCGCATTGAGGTTCTGTAGGCTAACAGAGTCAGAGGCAATAGGTCAGGCCAATTTTTGTGATTGGTGGACATCTTTTGCATAATCTTCTTGATGTTCTTGTTAGCCGCTTCAACAGCACCATTCATCTTCGGACGATAGATGACTGAGTTGAGATGATTGATGTGGAATTTACTGCATAATTCCTCCATCGTTTTGTTGTTGAGGTTCTTGGCATTTTCGGACACAATCACATCTGGTTGTCCATATCGACAAATGACATTGTTTCTGATGAAAGCAATGATGACTTCTTTAGTAACCCTGGGGAAGGAGGTTGCTTCTACCCACTTGGTGAAGTAGTCGATCATGGTGAAGATAAATCGATGACCATTACTGGCTTTAGGCTCAATGGGCCCGATAACGTCCATTCCCCACATTGAGAAGGACCAAGGTGAACTCATATTGTGAAGTTCTCGTGGAGGGGCGTGTATAGCATTCCCATGAATCTGGCACTGATAGCATCTCCTGACATGGTCATTGCAATCAGCTTTGAGAGATAGCCAATAATGTCCTGTCCTGAGGACTTTCTTGACAAGGAGGGGGCAACTCATGTGGGGGCCACAGACTCCGCCATGGATTTCATCCATAAGCCTTTGGGCTTGATCTTTGTCTAAACATCAGAGGAGACCTAATCCTGCATCTCTTTTGTAGAGCGCATCTCTACTCAGGTAGAATTTCATAGTAAATCGATGGATCCGCCTTTTCTCAGTCGGACTCGCCTCAGCGGGTGTAGATCCATCTCGCAGATATTCCTTGATATGCTGATACCAAGGATGTTGGATGGGAGGTAGCTCATCCGATACTTCTCCAACGTAATTCCCATAGGCTGGGGCCTTGTGCAGGAAAATCGTGACGCTTGGCAAGTGTTCCTTGTCTGATATGCGAATCAAAGAGGCCAAAGTTGCTAACGCGTCCGCGAAATCATTCCTATTACGAGGAATGTATAGAAAGGATATTTCTTCGAACCCTAAAGCCATCTTTAAAACATGTCGATGGTAAGGCAGCAAATGTAGTTCCTTGGTTTGATAGATTCCGGTGGATTGTCTGATTACCAACTTCGAATCTCCAAGAACAGTTAACCGCCTGATGCCCATTGAATGGGCAAGTTTTAGCCCCATAAGACAGCCTTCATACTCAGCCGTATTGTTGGTGCTGACAAACTGTAATTTAATGGCGATGAGATACTGCTCTCCCATATCAGATACTAGAACTACTCCAGCTCCAGAACCTTCCATATTGATAGCTCCATCGAAATACATCTTCCACGTTTGGCGTGTATCGTACTGATGGTGTTGCTGAATTATCATTAATCCTTCATCAGGGAAGTAGGTTTCCAAGGGTTTGAAATCCCCTGATGGTGCGGCAGCCAGTTGATCCGCAATTTCTTGACCTTTGATAAACTTTTGAGTCACATATACGATGTCAAATTGTTGTAGGATCAACTTCCATCTGGACAGCCGACAATTCAGTATAGGTTTACTGAACACGTACTTGAGAGGATCCACACGGGATATGAGATGGGTTGTGTGCCCATGGAGGTAATGTTGTAACCTCATGGTAGCCCATGATAAAGCACAACACGTCTTTTTGATCAGAGTGTACATGTGTTCACTACTGCTGAATCTTTTGCTGAGGTAATAGATAGCTCGTTCTAGGCCTCTATCGTCCTTCTATCCTAGCAGGCAGCCCATGGCATTGTCACTTACGGACATATACATAAACGGGGGAACATCATCCCTGGGTGGTACCAAGATGGGAGCTTTGATTAGCTTTTTCTTGATTGTAGGGAAGGCATTTTGGCACTTCTCATTCCATTTCATGGAGGAGTTCTTCCTTAACAGCTTGAAGATAGGCTCGCAGGTTGCTGTGAGTTGAGAGATAAATCTGCTAATGAAGTTGATTCTTCCCAAAAATCCCCGTATTTTCTTTTCTGTCTGAGGAATGGGCATTTCCGTAATGGCTTGGATTTTGGCAGGATCCAGCTCTATCCTTTTGTGGCTGACTAGAAATCCTAGCAACTTTCCTGATTTAACGCCAAAGGCACACTTAGCTGGATTTAACTTCAAGTTGTACTTACGCAACCTGTTGAACAACTTCTTGAGATGGTCTATATGGTCATCCTCCTTCTGGGATTTGACAATAATGTCATCCACGTAGATCTCGATCTCCTTATGCATTAAGTCATGGAAAAGAGCCATCATAGCTCATTGATAGGTAGCTCCAGCATTGATGAGGCCGAATGACAACCGTCTATAGCAAAAAGTTCCCCAAGAAGTGATGAAAGCAGTCTTCTCATGATCTTCCTCGACAACCATGATCTGATGATACCCCACAAAGCAATCTGCAAAGGAGTACATGTCGTATTGCGTAGTATTGTCAATGAGAATGTGGATAAATGGCACGGGAAAGCTATCTTTTAAGCAAGCCTTGTTCAAGTCCCGGTAATCCACGCAAACTCGCACCTTCCCTCCAGGTTTAGGTATGGGCACGATGTTGGATATCCACTCAGGATAGGTAGACACCATTATGATGCTAGCTTGAAATTGTTTCACAATTTATTCTTTGACCTTTAAACTCCATTCAGGTTTCAATCGCCTGAGCTTCTGCTTGACTAGCTTAAATCCCTCTTTAATGGGAAGGCGATGAAGGACAATGTCAGTGGACAAACCCACCATATCCTCATGAGACCATGCAAACACATTCTGGAACTGGGTTAATAGCGTAACCATGTCATTGCATCGGTTTGGGGTAAGGTCTGAACCAATCTGGATTAACTTAGGGTTTTCTAAGGTTCTGAGATTGAAAGGAGTGGTTTGATCAAGGTTGGGTTTGGGTTTGTCTTTGACCCATTCTTGAATTTCTGGAGGCACCTCAATGTCATCATGTATATCCACCAAGGCTGAATTCATCCCTACATCAAAGGTACAATCCCTGTGGAGAAGAGGCACCATATCAGCAAGTACCGGCACATCTAAATTCAGAGTCCTGAAATAAAATATGATTTCACTTAGTATATATAAAATGTGTTGATCATACACAGTGTTAGCATATACTGGCAAAATAAACCGCTAATACTGTACAGAAAAGTAAGCAGTTATTATATCTACAGGGCAGAAAGAGTTTCCACCCGCTTTACTCTTGACGACCAATGCAAGGAATTTTGTTCCAATTGGCAAGAGCAAATTCCGGGTGAACCGCAGTGATAGAGGGATTATCATCATCTTCCATGTCCCGAATGATAGCCATTACATCTGGGCAATCATCGTCTGGGGTGTATTTGTTGGTATGCTCATCATGAACGATGATGCGTATGTCGGACATCATCCGTATGACGTCTTGCTTAATTCTTCGTTCCTCTTCCTCCACTGCGGGATCTGAAATAAAGATTTCTTTCTCCTTCACCGGTACCGGCTTGGGAAATAACATTGCCATTATATTGGCTGGCACCTTTACGGGAGGTTGTGCGGACTCGGAGCTTGAAGGCGAAGATAAACGCCGCATGGTTGAAGCTGAAGGAATCTGCTGATGCTTATGAGGATTCCTGTTACTAGAGCTGGCAGAATAGCCTAGTCCAGTTGTCCCAATTTGCTTGGTTAAGCGAATAGGGTACTTGATACCCTGTCAATCTTTACCCAACCCTTGTCCTGGTTTATGACCCAACGACATCATTTTTTGTGTGGCCGACATTACCTCGGCAGAAATCTAGGGTTCGGGCAGTGGCGTTCCAATAGCATGGTATTCAGTATTGCTTATTTCCAAAGCATGAAAACTAATTGGCTCAACATCCTTATTGGCATTGATGAGTGGCATGTCCCCATGCTGAGGAATCTCCAGTTCAGCGTTAACTGTGACCAGGCTATTATTGATGATGTATTTCAACTGTTGGTGAAGAGTGGAGGGGACTGCCCCTGCCATGTGAATCCATGGTCGTCCCAAGAGCAGGTTGTATCCCGAATCTATCTTGAGCACATGGAAGGATACGCAGAATGTATGAGGACCAATCTCATTTGGCAGCTCAACTACTCCGACCGAGTTACGGCGGGCTCCATCAAAAGTTTTGATAATGGTATGGCTACTCCGAATTCGATTGGGATTGATATTCATCTTTACCAAGGCAGCGTATGGGCAGATATTCAGAGAGGAACCTTCATCTATTAAAACTCCAGCCACCATATATCCGGAGGACATGACTGTAATGTGTAACAGTTTGCAATGACCGGTCCCTTCGGGCGGTATGTCATCATCAGTGAAGGATATAACATTGTTGTTAAAAATGTGATCAACCAGATGTTGAAACTTTTCTGTATCAACTGATGTCGGTAGATAGGCTTCTTCTAAAACCTTTAACAAGACCTTCCGGTGATTCTTGAATGTCAGGACCAAGTCCAAGATTGATATATGTTGTGGAGCTTCTTTCAAGCTTAAAACCACCTTGGCTTCGTTATAACCCATAGTGCAGAGGAAATTTTCAATCTTCTCAATGGGTACTTTCCTTTTAGACTTGATGACAGGCTTCATTACCCGTTGGGGAAGATACAGTGGATTCTCCTTCGACACTGCAGCAGTTGTATGCAAGGTGGATCCTTCACCTTCTCCATAATTCCATGAAACTGTATGCAACCTAACAATAGGATATTGTGCTCTGCACGGCAAGTTGATTGGCTCAGGAGCGACCACTTTCAAAGGATTGTTGATTCCCTTGAGTTGAATAACTGGCATGACAAGTGATTTGTTAATCCCATAATTTTCAGTGGATATGACTGCTACTACACTCTTCCATTTAATAGGACATGAATCCTCACTTGCACGTAACACAGTGTCGTTATCTGCCAGACGCAGTATGCCACTGTCGATTAAATTTTGAATAAGGTGGCGGAGTGCCTAGCATTCTTCTGTGCTGTGACCGCGAGATTGAGAATGATATTGACATACTCCCTCAGAGTTGTATCGTCCTGAACGGGGGTTGATTAGAGGTAGAAGGGAACTAATCCTTCCTTCATTGATTAACATATGAAGGATTTCCTCCATAGGTTGGCCCAAATATGTGAATTTCCTTTTGTTGGCAAAATCCCAATGGGCCTTAGCATTCGCTCTCTTCGTCACTTTGTCTTTCAGCATTTCATTTTCTAAAAGTGAAGAAGGAATATTCATGACAATAGGTAGGAGACTGGCATGCTCCTGGCTGATTAGCTGACGAGTCACTTGATGCTGATAAGTCACCAGTTCCGCCAATTGCTCAATTTGTTTACAGAGAGCTTTCATCTTTCGTTCCATTGTGAATTGGAACTTAGCATAATCCCATCTGTCATCACCATCTTTGGGGGTCTGGGAGGATTCACAGCTGAAATTGGAACTCTGTCTGCTGCTCCAATTGATCATATTGACCTCTTCTTCCTTGTGTTGAGGAAGAGGGTTGTCTTGAACGTGAGGTTGATCGGGTTTGGTCACGATTTCACCGTTGTCTATCAGGTCTTAGATTTTGTGTTTCAAGGCCCAATAATCCTGAGTATCATGTCCAGGTGCCCCGGTATGATAAGCACATTTTCGAGCAGCATTAAAACCCCGTCCATTAGGGTTGGCTGGTGGAAGCAGTTGCGTGATTTTCTTCTGTGTTGTTAGAAGATTGAGAATGTTCTCGAGGGTGTCCCCTAAGGGTGTGAATACTCGAGGACGTTTGACTTCTCCACCTTTTGGTACTGGAGGGTTTGAAGACTGTGCTTGAAAGGGAGTGTAATTTCTCCTCTAGATAGGCATGTTTTGACTGCCTTTTTGACCCTGTAGTATCAGGAAAACATCCTCTTCTTTCTTTTTATGGACCCTCCGGGGGTTGTTCCCATAATTTCCAGATTGGATGTGATCAGCAACAGCTTTGAGTGCAGCTAGGTCTTGAATCTTTCCGAATTTCAATCTCATTTCAGCCATCTCCCCATGTTTGACCATTTCAGAAAATGGCTTGCCGATGCCGGCTAAAACTCTTTCATAGAAAGGTGCTTCTTGTATGTCTATGAAAGTCATGACCATCTTTGATTCTGTCATGGAAGGACTAACTTGGGCAGCCAGGCGTCTCCACCTCTGAGCATACTCTCTAAAAGACTCATTAGACTGTTTCTTGATCTTGGTAATTTGATACCGATCAAGAGCCATTTGAGATTGAAAGTTGTATTGGGTGAGAAAAACGTGTGCTAGCTCTTCCCAACTATGGATCTTTGAATTGTCTAATCTTGTGTACCACGAACGGGCTTCTCCAGTTAGACTTTTTTAGAACAGTTGCATTCTGAGTTTTTCATCCTCTATATAAGATCCCAGTTCTCCAATTAATACCTTTAGGTGTGTGTAAGGATCTCCTAACCCGTCATATTTTTCAAAGTTAGGAGTCTTAAATTTTTCTGGATAATGAATACCAGGGAAAATACACAAATCAGCATATGAAACACTCCCGTGTGTTCCAATTCCTTTGATAGTGCGAAGAGTCTCTTCCATTTGGAGGACTTTCTTTTTGATGTCACCAGTGTCTGGATCTCCAGTGGGATGGAAAGCATCATGAGTTTTGTTGGTCGGATCCAACTGCAGTTCAGGTATTGTAATGACATGGGTTCCTCCTTGTGTGGAGGATTCAACATGTACGGATATTTTCTGACCCTGTGTAGACTGGTGTAATTCTTTTAGTAGAATAGCCAAATTTGTAATCTGTTTTCTTAATCCATTGAATTCTTTGCGAGAAACTGGATTAAGTTCGGTCTGGTCGGATGACGACATGATTGACTGTAGGCATGTTGCCTTTTTGGACTTTGAACGGGTGGTGGGTCCGATTGATTCCCTACAAAAGACTTGCATAGTTTAGTCTCTAGGGAAGGTGGATAATAACATGCTACGTGATGTGTCCAGTTTAGGAATTTTATCCTGCAAAACGGATGTCAGCTGTTTGTAGCAAGTATGTGTACATATTTCTTCATATTTCTCATGGAGATAGATATGGAAGATAATTACAAGTAATTGTACTTTACAAGTAATTTGAAATGAGAGCATGAAGAGACTTTCCTCCGTTTTGGGTTTATCAGAGGCTGACCTATCTTAGGTTACTCTCGCGGCTTTTTGGCATGAAGGTTCCCAAATCATCGCAATCTACTTGATGGGAAGTTAATCCAGTCTTTCAACTGGAGCGAATTTGGGTGGTGCCTTTCCTGAGCCTCAGAGAATTAGTCTTCTCACGAGTCCAGTAATCAAACACCGACGGGATAGTCTCCTGGTGGAGGGACCACACAACATACATTCACATACATCGCGTCTTACTGCATAAAAATGATGACATGTGCGAAGCACCAATATCACAAGCAGATATGGTGCGAAGCACTAATATCACAAGCAGTTTATAGTGCGAAGCACTAATATCACAAACAGTTTATAGTGCGAAGAACTAAGTAAGGAAATGCATTCGTACACATTCATCATAAAATGTAAATGCAACATCCACACACAAGCAGATAACAATTTTGAAAAAATTGTAATAGCGGCTTAAGTCCTCTTACTGGAGTCCCCAGCTGAGTCGCCACCTGTCGACGTCGGGATTTTTAATTGTCCCTTTCCGTTACTTATTCTTTGGTGTTCTCATTTTAAGTGAGATTTGTTTGAAAAAACAAGTGAAAAAGGTCCGACATGTATAATGTCGACGATTGGACTATAAGAGTCGCCAGTTGGTTTTTTAACTGTTGTACCAACACAACCGAGAAAAGGTTTGCACATTGACCCAGTGATGTGACACTGCTAAACGGGTCGGTGAAACCGAGATTCATTAGGGTCCGGGAACTTGGTTATGCGGAGGGAAGGTGTTAGGCACCCCCCGACATCCGTGTTATCACGGTGACCGCCTCTTTTCAAGAAACTGTTATCTGAATGTGTGTGTGTGGGGGGGGTCAATATGCTGTTATTTGGAAGTAGTGCGAGGCCTCGTTCACAACTATATACACAGGGTTTAAATTTTATGTAAAAATTCAATTTTAAGCAAGATATGGCAGTGATGTTTTATTAAAGAGGTTTTTCAACCCCTGATGCTCAATAGTAATTGAGACCTTTTACACTCCCATTTTATTCCGTATTCGGCTGGATTGATTTTATTTGACAGATGCGAAGCATCCGTACTAAAATAATGTACAAAATAATGCCGACTTCCTCGTGGGTATTGAAACCATCTGAGGAAATTCAGACGCCCCAGAATAATTTACAAGCTGCTTATAGCTGAAAATGTCTATTACGGGAACCGAATCTAGATCCAATGGGATGAATCTGTGATCACATGATTCCTAGGCGCACAGAATACTGCAATTTATATGAAAGCAATAAGTAGGTATATATATAAAAGCTGTAAATATATATATACAGACATGATCACCAACCACAAAGCACCTCCATGGGGGATCAGAAATGTAAATAAAGCTGTAAAAGCTATCAACCGCCACGGAGGAAACTTCAGGCGGGACGAAATGTACAGAAAGCTGTAAAAACGGTCAACCACCAGAAGTAAACTCCAGGTGGGACGAAATGTAAATATATATATATATATATATATATATATATATATATATATATATATATATATATATATATATATATAAGCATGTAAACGCACCGGATATAAAATTCAGGCTCATCGGACAAAGTCCAACAACAGTTAATATATATAAGTATATATATATATTAAAGCAGTAAACGCACCGGATGTGAAATTCAGGCTCACCGAATAGAGTTCGATAGTAGTTCATATATAATTATATATATGTATATATATATATATACATATATATATATATATAAGAAAGCCATTAAACGCACCAGACATAAGTCTAGGCTCATCGAACAGAGTTCGACACGCAGTTCATATATATATATATATATATATATATATATATATATATATATATATATATATATATATATATATATACAAAAGCAATTAAACGCTCCAAACTGAAATCTAGGCTTAATCGAGGCATAACTCGATAATGTTAGTCCATATATATAAATATATATGTATATACAAACTAACAATAAACCACGGACCGAAGTCCGGGCAAAAGTGTGCAACACGACTCTCAACGTGTAGAAGGGTGTGTGCAAAGATGAAAAGAAAAATTTTAAAGTGTGAAAGAAGGCTTACAGTGGGCTGCCAAAGAAGACTTCAATATCTTTAAAGTGGGTAAGCACTTGCTTTTGTAGGTATAAAATAAGCTATATGTGAGCTCACAAGTGTTTAAAATGAGAAAGCACTCAGTTTGGGGTGAGTACAAAGCAAATTGGGCAGGGCTTCCTCGCCGTTTTCTCTTACAAAATGGCCACCCCAAGCCCTCTATTTATAGAGGGTGGAGCCGCAGGTATACCAGAGGCAACCAGGGTTGGCCCGGGTTTTTCGGGTCGGGTCGTCTCGAAGTACGTGTACTCGGGCACTGTAATGTCCACTCGAACTTTTAGAAGTGCAATCCGAGCATCCGTTTGAGGTATACAGGACCTATTTCGGACCGCCGTTGTCGAGAGTTGTACGATGGCATGGGATTAGAGTTTGTGCGAAGTCATTGAAGATGGGACGGTGCCCTCCGGTCTTCAAGCTTTAACTTTCATCCGTTACCCCCCACAATAGTCACTCGGGATTGGTTAGTTTGTGGGACACTGTTGCGTAGAGACGTTGAGACGACGTGGCGTGGCATCTTGTTGGTTATATGACGATGTTGCCCCTCACCGGTGTTATCGCCGGATTGGGCTGATAAAGCAGACGTTGCTCAGCTTTGCTGGGATTGGACTGCTGCAATTGGTTGAAGGTCCTCATTGTCATCCTTGAGGTGTGTCTGTCTTCCCGATGTTATTGCCGGGCTGGTACAGTGGATCTCATTGTGAGCGCCGAGATTGAAGCTGGTTGCATTTGTAACAAGCATTTCTGGGGTTATTGCCGAAATTGCATTCCTTGGGGTTATCACCAAGGTTAGTGGCTATTCCCATGGTTGGGACTGAGACTGGATACCTCAGGGTTATCTCCGAGATTAATCGGTCTTCTCCGGTGTGTGTTCCGGTATTGATATGCATGCCTCGGGGTTATCCCCGAGATTGGAATTGTTACTCCCAAATTACGATCCGGGGTTGATGCTGAACTTCCGGTAGTATCCAGTACGGATATGGATCGTCTTTCAGGGTTCCCTCTTAAAAGACGAATCTGCTCTCCTGCAATGTTAGTGACAGGTGTACAGAAAATTTCGAGTGTCTACAGTGTGCTATGAGATCTGTGATCTAGAACTTGTAGCAGGACCAGATCATGCATAGAATGTCGGATAATCATGGTCAAACACTGTTGATCGAGCTTGACCAGAGAGTTTTTGGGTAACCTAGAAACTCAAAATCAGTGTCTGACAAGATTTTGTCAAGCCATGATCTGTCAGTTGTTTGTTGTTTCGATTCTGTTCTTATATCCATATTGTAGTATGTAACATGATATGTTGATTCAAACTTTTAGATCACCTAAACATGAAATAGGTTGATCATACTGGATGGTCAAACCAAGCCGGACGAACATGAAATGCGTTTTCTGGGTAACCTAGAAAAAGTATGATCATGTCGTCTGACATGGTTTAACCGGTATGGATCTAGCGCTTCGATTGTTGTTATATGTAGTTTAAGTGATGGATCTCTTCATGTACATGTTGTCTACACACTGCAAGTCTTAAATCTCAAAACCATCACATGGGTTGCAAGTTGTGGAAGCCCAAATATGCATAGTCGAACTGTTCTTCATTTCTGGGTAACCCAAAAAATGAAGAACAGCTCTGACAGACTTTTCATTTGCTTAGATCTTTCTAACTTATGATGTTTAGACTTCGAAACTGTTTCAATCATGTACTCTATTAGTTGTTCTTCAAGGCCCGATGTATAGACCACCCATAACATGAACAGTATTCATTCTATAAGGCCATCAATACCGTTGACCGACCATGACTTTATTTTCTGGGCAGCCTAGAAACGTGATGAACAGCTCTGACAGCTTGTTCTAGGCATTATATCTTGCTCATGTGTTATGTTATGGTCCAAAACATGCTTGATAATTGTAGTATTACATTAGTACTACACGATCTGATTATTAGCTTGCACAGAAACATCATAGATTAAAAACTACACTTGGTCAAACATGGTCCCTCGAAACTGACTTTGAATGTTCTAGGTTTCTCAAGAACACCTAAGGCGACGGCTTCTGTCGCTGAAGGCTATAGCGACAGATTTAATAATTTTATTTAATTTATTTTTTAAAAATCATTTAAAAATAGAAATTTATTTTTGAAAATTACAAAAAAAAAATTAAAAAATATGTTTAAGTTATAAAAATTAACTTTTAATAATTTGACATATTTTTCATAAATATTAGTATTTATTTAAATAATATTGATATTTAATTTATTTAATAAATGCATTAAATAAATTAATTAAAAATAATTTTATTATATTAAAAATTATTTTAAATGATAATAAGGTATTTAATAATATTTTAAGTTAGAAAATATAACTTTTAATATTTTAAGATAAATTTCATTAATTATATAATATATATCATATTAGATTTATTTAACCATTATATTAAATAAATTAATTAAAAATAATTTTAATATTATAAAAATCATTTTAAATGAAAATAAATAGTTTAAAAATATTTTAAGTTATAAAATATAACTTTTTATATTTAAAGGTAAAATTCATAAATAATTTAATATTAATGATATTAGTTTTATTTAATAATTATATTAAATAAATAGTTTAAAAATAGTTTTATTGATTTAAAAATCATTCAAAAAGGAAATAAATGAATTACAAATATTTTAAGTAATAATAAATGACTTTTAATATTTTGGTGAAAAATACATTAATATTTAAATATTAATAGTAATTATTAAAAATAATTTTAAAAATTATTTAAGGGTAATAAAAATGTTTTAAAAATATTTTGAGTTATTATAAATAACTTTAATATTTTGGCAATGGTTTCATTAATAATTTAATATTAATTAAATATTAATGATATTAGAATTATTTAATTTTTAAATCATTTAAAAATGATTCCAATGTTGGAAAAATCATGATAAATTATAATAATTATTTAAAAATTATAATAATGCTATGAAAAATAATACGACTAATATTTAAAATATCTTAAGTAATATTAAACTACAGAATAGAGTTTTAGACTCGATAATTATCCGATAAAGTCGTCGGTACACTGACATATTTCAGAAATTGCTCCGAACTTAGATAGTTGGACTAGATACGTGTTTGTTTGTGATCTAATGGCTGCTAAATAGATGTGACAATGTGATTAGGTTATGTGCTGACTGCAAATAGCAGTACTACGTGTTATAGTATGTTATTCTAATCGAACGAATAATCTTATTAATGATAGGTTATGATATAAAAGATAAAACTAAGTTGTATTATTGTAAGTAGCAGCTCAGGCAAGTATCCTAACTTTGTATTTTCTTTATGCAATGGACATGAGTAAGAAAGTTTCAGAATTATATTATTATTGTGCCAGATTATTAACTCTATTATTATCGATTATGTATCCAATCTTTTGTATTCATACAAGTTCTTAAATTATCCGATCATTGTTTATCAATACAGTACTATTGTACAATTCAGTTATTTATTTTGTTCGTTAATTTCTAAATATGGTTATACAAGTGTCCTCACTTGGATAATCATTGTATTTAATCACATGTTGATACATACTTATTGATTTCTAGTATGTATACGTTGATTAAAAAGCCGTCTAAGCTATATTATTCAGCTAGACACAAACTTAAAAATATTGTTGAACAAGGTAAAACTTTATTATGTTCTAATCAAATTATTTTGGTTCGGATTCCCGACTAAGTATGAACATCCTGATTATAGGAAAACTTTTGTGCGCTAAAGGCGGATAAGATGAACGATAATCTCGTTCTTGCATGTAGTATTGATCAATACAAGGCATAACGGGCTGATCACCTCCCGTGCCTATAAGTTATGACGGTTTACAGATGAAGTTCTATTTAACCTTTTCGAAAATAGAAAATAATGTTCATAGTTTGTCGACTGATCTCCAGTTATGGTCAATACGTAGTTTCAAAAATTTGATATGTTGTTTGAAATGGTTTCAGCTTACTTCACAACTATTGATTCGTTGTAGAAGTGTCATTCAAAGAAAATATTTAATCCTTTCAGCTAATACTTATTGTTTGCTATTACTTGCTGGGCAATCAAATGCTCATTCTTGCTTAATTTAAATGTTTTCAGCCAATCGTGATCAACCTGAAGGTTCATGAAGAAACAAAGGAAAAAGAAAGTAAACAGAATAAGATTTATGGTATTTTATGTAATAGTTAAACTTTATTAAAAGAATGATATCTATTTATTATCATGTAAGGAATGTTTAAAGGTCGCGTACCTGTGATTAGACTCTGATATATGTAAATTAAGTTTGGTATTTATATTATTGTTATTATTATTAGTATTATTCCGCTCATAGAAATGGTATCGTGAAGCACCGAGTTCGGGTCTCAAATACCTGAATTTGGGGGCTTCACAGGTTGGTATCAGAGCTATAAGCATTAATTTGCAAAGAGCCTCGAGCCTCTCGCTGGTGACTTCCTTGGGTGGAATGCACTGAAGCCAGACTCTCAGTAGAGGACACCGAGCCAGTCGGTGGCAAGCTGATAGGTACCACTATGAGGTGCTATGGTTGGAAGTACAATGAAAGTCACAGGTTGGTATCTGAGGAATAAGATTTCTTCTCTGAAAAAGTTGTGGAAAATAGAAAAGCTACTAAATAGTCTGTTGAGAAAAGCGTTAATAGAAACAATAGAAGAACAAGATAAGCTTAAAATCCAAATTAACCAGATGGGAGCCAAAAGCAACATATCGTGTGCAGCTCCGAGCAATAAGGGAAAAAGAAAGATGAAAGACCACGACTTAGGAAAATCTGATAAGAACCAAGGGAAAAAATATGTTATATTTGCGGCCATGAGGGACATACCTCTCCTCATTGTTCCGACTTTAAGAAAGGTGCATGTTTTATTTGTGGGTTGGAAGGTCATTGGGCGAAAGGTTGTCCAGAATCAAGAAAAAGGTGTAGGAAATAAGTAGAATTAGTATTTGATTATGTATGTTTGGTAATATGTATATGATATATATATGTGTGTGTAATATAATATTCTCAACTTCTGTATAAGTTGTAACAGTAAATCCTGACTTTTGTTATCACTAAGGGATAGTAGTATGCGTTATGCTATGTAAAGTATTTTGAAATTGCTAAATGAATATGAATTTATGTTTGATTTATGAAATAAGTTTGAGATATTAAACTTCTATAATAAGATTTAGAATGTAAGTTAAATTTATGATTTTATTTAATCAGATAATGCCGCCAAGACGTCAAACTCGAAATCAAAGGGCATAAGAATCTGTCAATAACGCTGAAGGACAACAACAAGACCCTATGCAAAAATTTGCAAACATGGTAGCTCAGGCTATGTAGCAGGGAATGCCAGTCGCAGGGAACCAACCAGACAATGGCTTAGCAAATTTTAAAGACTTTAAAGCAGTCAGACCACCAGAATTCAGGGGAACAGCTGACCCTATTGAAGTCCAAACTTGGATAAAGGAGATAGAGAAGGCGTTCTTAATTGCTAGGGTAGATGAGGGGCAAAAGACCGCTTTTGCCACCTATATGATGACGGGGGCAGGAGAAGGTGTGGTAACTTGGGCTAGGTTTAAAACTCTACTTCTCAAAAATTATCTCTCAGTTAGTATACAGGCAAGGATGGAGGTAAAGTTTCGGGAGTTAAAGCAGGATAACATGACAATTGCGGAGTATGCCGCAAAGTTTAATGAGTTGGCTAGGTTCGCTCCGCATCAAGTTGATACGGAGGCTAGGAAGGCGAGATGGTTTGAGCTGGGATTAAAACCCTAGCTCTATAACAAGGTGGCAATGTTGCAGATAAACACTTTTGCGGCACTTCTGGAAAAAGCTATTATAGTTGAGGAGGGAAGTGAGGCCATGAACCTCTATAACAAGGAGAAGAGGAACAAAGGCAAGGTCGAAGGAGCTGTGAAGGTGAAAACTAATAGTGGGAGTAGGAGTGGAAATGTGAAAAGAAAAGGGAATAATTTTGAAAACGTTCAGGTGAAGCAAGAAGGTGTAAAGAAGCAGGTAGTTTAGTGTGGGAACTATGGGAAGAATCACTCCGATGAGTGTCTGAAGGGTAAGTCTATATGTTACAAGTGTGGGCAGGAGGGCCATATCTCTCCCAACTGTCCCAATCCAAGGATGAACAGTGGGTATTTCATGTGTGGGTCAATGGAGCATAAGGTGAAGGATTGTCCAAATAGGAGAATGGAGGCAGGGATTGTAACCACGGGGAAAGGCAACGGGACTCTGGCGATCACAGGGCCAACTTCAACCAACAAACCAACAAAGTCAACAGCATGAGTCTTCAACATGACCGTTCAACATACCGTGGCAGCTGGTGATGGAACTACATGTAATATTCGTATAACTTTTATTTTCGTATACATGATTTTCCTATATATAGTAAATTATTTTATAAAGAAATTTTGAAGGAGGAATTTGAGTTCTTTTAGAAATCAAAATTTCGTATAATCAGATAGACAAGCTTTATGCTGAATAGTTAAATATTAGTTCAGTCAATTATGATCAAGAACTACTTGCAATGATTATGTATGCTATGTACCTTGTATGTATAAGTTTTAAAATGGTGATTCCGGGGACGAAATTTTTATAAAGGAGGGTGAATGTAATAGACTGGTATTTTTTAATATAAATAAATAAGAAATTTTGCATATAAAAATTTTTTTTATTTATTTTAAAGGTGGGAATATATGCTAGGTAATGTGTATGTATATACGTGATAAATAAAATTTATTTATTACATGAATAATTTCAAATAATTTTATTTTATAATTATTAATTATTATAAAGTATATTCTTATAATAATTAATTTTATAGTAGAAATATTTTTATTATTTATTTTTTATGAAAATATGATTAATATATTATTTAAATTATATATAAAAGGATTATTAGAATTATTATAATTACTATTTTATTATATGAATTTTAGTTCAGATTATTTAAGTTAATTATTTTAACTTAATTAATAATGTTATTGTGCAAGATATATCAAATATGAAATCTAAACCCTAATTTTGGGATTGCGAACAAGGAATAAGAATAATAATATTATATTAAATATAATATTCTTTTTCAATGCTATAAATATATATTGTATGTGTGTTTTGATAATGGTTGGTCAATTATGGAATATAATGTCAAAACTCTATTTTGAAACTTAATTATGAGTTCAAGACTGGGTAGTAATGGTGATATATGATTTATGTTGTGTATTATTAGATTTAATGTTAATTAGAGAAAACCCTAATTAATATTTGAAAACCCTAATTGTTAGAAACCCTAATTTCTAAATTAGTAATCTTAATTTGCTAAAATGAAACCCTAATTGCTAATTGTAAGCCTTAATGCTCATTATGGGATCTTAAACCCTAAATGTTCAAATAATGTAATTAGAAAACTAATTATATTTCGTGAATTCTAAATTACATTTTTAAAGAAACTAATATTTTTTATTATTATTATTATTATTTTATTTTTATTTTTAAACCCTAACTGGCAATCTTTTAATTTCTTTATACCAAACCTTAAGGTTAAACCCTAAGGGTCAAACCCTAAGGGTTTGCCAAGTTTACAAAAATGCCAATAAAATTGCTAGCCAAAAGATAATTATACCCTTTTTCAATTCTTTAATAGGTTGCTTGCAAATCTTGATAAAATATGGAGTGGGTGACCAAACTAGATACACCATGTGACTAAAATCTCAGCAAATCAGCCACATATAGCATACAAGTTCATTGCATCTAAATTATATAAATAGATTAAGAGAGAGAAAGATGCACATTTTTCCTCATTCATTCCCAAACACTCAACCCAACTCTCTCAAGCTCAAACCCACGAATTCTACTAGCATTTCAGTCCCTAAAACCAGCCCCACTAACACCCAAAACCAAATCAGTAGCCAAGAATCAGAAATTCTTCATCAAGGTATAAAACCCTAACCTAGAATCTAATCATGCTTGATGTGTTAAATGTTATGATTGAGTGTTAAAACATGTTGTTTATAATGTATATTGATGATCTGGGTTGATATATGTTAGATCCATAACATCTATTGGCTCGAATTTGATGATTTTAAAAATCTGGGAAAAAAATTTATGTTAACTAACAACCAAATGTCAGGTCTTGTAGATCTCTGGATGTTAATGATTTTTGTGTTTTTAATGTTTGAACATGTAGTGTGCTATGAGATCTGTGATCTAGAACTTGTAGCAGGACCAGATCATGCATAGAATGTCAGATAATCATGGTCAAACACTGTTGACCGAGCTTGACCAGAGAGTTTGTGGGTAACCCAGAAACTCAAAATCAGTGCCTGACAAGATTTTGTCAAGCCATGATCTGTCAGTTGTTTGTTGTTTTGATTATGTTCTTGTATCCATGTTGTAGTATGTTACATGATCTGTTGATTCAAACTTTTAGATCACCTAAACATGAAATAGGTTGATCATAGTGAACGGTCAAACCAAGCCGGACGAACATGAAATACATTTTCTGGGGAACCTAGAAAACGTATGATCATGTCGTCTGACATGGTTTGACCGGTATGGATCTAGTGCTTCATTTGTTGTTATATGTAGTTTAAGTGATAGATCTCTTCATGTACATGTTGTCTACAAACTGCAAGTCTTAAATCTCAAAACCATCACATGGATTGCAAGTTGTGGAAGCCCAAATATGCATAGTCGAACTGTTCTTCATTTCTGGGTAACCCAGAAAATGAAGAACAGCTCTAACAGTCTTTTCATTTGCTTAGATCTTTCTGACTTATGATGTTTAGACTTCGAAAGTGTTTCAATCATGTACCATGTTAGTTGTTCTTCAAGGCCCGACGTATAGACCACCCATAACATGAACATAATTCATTCTATAAGGCCATCAATACCGTTGACCGGCCATGACTTTATTTTCTGGGCAGCCCAGAAATGTGATGAACAGCTCTGACAACTTGTTCTAGGCATTATATCTTGCTCATGTGTTATGTTATGGTCCAAAACATCCTTGATAATTGTAGTATTACATTAGTACTGCACGATTTGGTTAAAATCTAGCTTGCACAGAAACATCATAGATTAAAAACTACACTTGGTCAAACATGGTCCCTCGAAACTGACTTTGAATATTTTGGGTTTCTCAAGAACACCTAAGGCGACGGTTTCTGTCGCTAAAGGCTATAGCGACAGATTTAATAATTTTATTTAATTTATTTTCCAAAAATCATTTAAAAATAGAAATTTATTTCTAAAAATTCTAAAAATTATTTTAAGTTATAAAAATTAACTTTTAATAATTTGACATATTTTTCATAAATATTAGTATTTATTTAAATAATATTGATATTTAATTTATTTAATAAATACATTAAATAAATTAATTGAAGATAATTTTATTATATTAAAAATCATTTTAAATGATAATAAGGTATTTAATAATATTTTAAGTTATAAAATATAACTTTTAATATTTTAAGATAAATTTTATTAATTATTTAATATTAATGATATTAGATTTATTTAACAATTATATTAAATAAATTAATTAAAAATAATTTTAGTATTATAAAAATTATTTTAAATGAAAATAAATAGTTAAAAAATATTTTAAGTTATAAAATATAACTTTTTATATTTAAAGGCAAATTTCATTAATAAGTTAATATTAATGATATTAGTTTTATTTAATAATTATATTAAATAAATAGTTTAAAAATAGTTTTGTTGATTTAAAAATCATTTAAAAAGAAAATAAATGAATTAAAAATATTTTAAGTAATAATAAATGACTTTTAATATTTTGGTGAATAATACATTAATATTTAAATATTAATAGTAATTATTTAAAAATGATTTTAAAAATCATTTAAGGGTAATAAAAATGTTTTTAAAATATTTTGAGTTATTATAAATAACTTTAATATTTTGGCAACGGTTTCATTAATAATTTAATATTAATTAAATATTAATGATAATAGAATTATTTAATATTTAAATCATTTAAAAATGATTCCAGTGTTGGAAAAATTATGATAAATTATAGTAATTATTCAAAAATTATTACAAGGATATGAAAAATAATACGACTGATATTTAAAATATCTTAAGTAATATTAAACTACAGAATAGAGTTTTAGACTCGATAGTTACCTGATAAAGCCGTCGATACACCGATATATTTCAAAAATTGATCTGAACTTAGATAATTGGACTAAATACGTGTTTGTTTGTGATCTAATGACTTCTAAACAGATGTGATAATGTGATTAGGTTATGTGATGACTGTAAATTACAGTACTACGTGTTATAGTATGTTATTCTAATCGAACGAATGATCTTATTAATGATAGGTTGTGGTATAAAAGATAAAACTAAGTTGCATTATTGTAAGCAGCATCTCAGACAAGTATCATAACTTTGTATTTCCTTTATGCAATAAACATGAGTAAGAAAGTTTCATAATTATATTATTATTGTGCCAGATTATTAACTCTATTATTATCGATTATGTATCCAATCTTTTGTATTCATACAAGTTCTTAAATTATCCGATCATTGTTTATCAATACAGTACTATTGTACAATCTAGATATTTATTTTGTTCGTTAATTTCTAAATATGGCTATACAAGTGTACTCACTTGGATAATCATTGTATTTAATCACATGTTGATACATACTTATTGATTTCTAGTATGTATACGTTGATTAAAAAGTCGTCTAAGCTATATTATTCAGCTAGACACAAACTTAAAAATATTGTTGAACAAGGTAAAACTTTATTATTATCCAATCAAATTATTTTGGTCTGAATTCTCGACTAAGTATGAACATCTCGATTATGGAAAAACTTTTGTGCGCCAAAGGCGGATAAGATGAACGGTAATCTCGTTCTTTCGTATAGTATTGATCAATACAAGGCATAACGGGCTGATCACCCCCCGTGCCTGTAAGTTATAACGATTTACAGATGAAGTTCTATTTAACCTTTTCAAAAATAGAAAATAATGTTCATAGTCTATCAACTGGTCTCCAGTTATGGTCAATACGTCGTTTCAAAATTTTGATATGTTGTTTAAAATGGTTTCAGCTTACTTCACAACTTTTGATTTATTGTAGAAGTGTCGTTCAAAGAAAACATTTAATCCTTGTAGACACTCAAAATTTTCTTTTCCTGTTGCTAACCCTAAGAAAAGACTGCTACAATTGTGTAAAAACCGGAGATAACCCCGGGAGGGGCAAAATGGTCATTTTGCCAACTCAACTTCAACTCAAATCAACTCATTTCAACTCAAAATGCTTCATTAGAAGTCCCACAAGAATCATATCTTAATTTTTGAGTGCAAACTACGCAAAACGGCTCACCAGATTGCCTGACAGAAACCCAGAAATGCTATTTTGGTCATGAACCCATCTTCCCGGAATCAAAAAAGGACAAATCCTATGTCATTGTGTAGCTCTCGGAAAGAGCTTTCCAGAATGGTATGGCACGCTTCCATCGGACTCCTGGATTGAAAGTTATGAACAACCGAGCGAACATCGCGTTGTCCGAGTGTACGTAGTTCGACACGGCGGGACCCACACTACCCGGGCCACCCCGGGCAGTCGCAGGTACACCTGCTGTTTCCGCATGTACACCTGTAGCTCCCCCCCTCTATAAATAGAGGGCTTGGGGCAGCCATTTTAGAAAGATAAAAGGCGAGGAAGCCCGGTCCAATTTGCTCTGTACACCCTATAAACTGTGTGCTTTCTCATTTTAAACACTTGTAAGCTCGTATATAGCTACTTTTATACCGGCGAGAGCCAAGTGTTCATCCACTTAAAGCTGTAGAAGTCTTCTTTGGCAGTCTACTGTAAGCCTTCTTACACACTTTAAAGCATTTCTCTTCATCTTTGCGCACACTGTTCTTCACATTAAGAGTCGTGTTGCGTGTGTTTGCCCGGACTTCGGCCCGTGGCTTTTATTTCTTTTGTATATATTATATATATATGTATTTATATATATATATATATATATATATATATATATAGTCCGGATCAAGTCCGGACTCCCGAATCGGACCAAAATTCGGACTTTTTTTTTTGCTTTTTTTTTTAAAACAACTAAAAAAATTTATGGAATTGAAATTTTTTCATAATACAGTGTTTTTGGTGTGATTTGGGTACGTATAACAAAATATGGTGGTACAGTCTGTGCAGACTGTACCACCATTTTTTGGTATAGGTATCCAAATTACGTCCAAAACATTGTATTATGAAAAAATTTCAGTTCCATAAAATATTAAATTTTTTTTTGTTGTTCTAAAAAAAACCAAAAAAAAAAGAGTCCGGATTTTCTCCCGTCCGGGAGGTCCGGACCTGATCCAACTTATATATATATATATATATATATATATATATATATATATATAACATTATCGAGTTATGTCTCAATTGAGCCTAGACTTATGTCTGGAGCGTTTAATTACTTTCGTATATATATATATATATATATATATATATATATATATATATATATATATATATATATATGAACTGTGTTTCAAACTCTGTTCGATGAGCCTAGACTTACGTTTGGAGCATTTAATTGCTTTTGTGTGTGTGTGTGTGTGTATATATATATATATTTCGTCCCGCCTGGAGTTTACTTCGTGGTGGTTGACCGTTTTTACTGCTTTCTTTACATTTCGTCCCGCCTGGAGCTTACTTCGTGGTGGTTGACCTTTTTTATAGCTTTATTTACATTTTGTCCCGCCTGGAGTTTACTTCAAGGCGGTTGATCGTTTTATTGCTTTATTTATATTTGCAATCCCCCATGGAGGTACTTCGTGGTGGTTGATTGTTTGCACACACACACACACACACACACACACACACACACACACACACACATATATATATATATATATATATATATATATTTATATTTATCGCTTTTATATATTTACATTTCCGATCCCCCATGGAGGTGCTTCGTGGTGGTTGATCGTGTCTGTATATATATATTTACAGCTTTTATATATATAATTGTTTACAGCTTTTCACATAAATTGCTATATCATGTGAGCCTAGGAATCATGTGATCACAGATTCAGTCCACTGAATCTAGAATCGGTTTTCGTGATGGACATTTTCAACTGTAAGTAGCTTGTAAATTATTCACGATGTTTGGATTTTCTCAGATGGTTTTCATGCCCACGAGGAGTTCGGCAATGCTTTGTACATTATTTTTCTCAAAGATGCTTCGCATCTCAAAAATAAAAGCAATCAAGCCGAACATTTAATAAAATAGAAGTATCAAAGGCCTCAATTACTATTGAGCACAAGGGTTTGTAAAACCTCTTTTCTAAAACATCATTGCTATATCTTGTTTAAAATTGAATTTTTTACATAAATTCAAACCCTTTGTATATAGGTACAAACGAGGCATAGCACTACTTCCAAATAACAGCACATTGACCCACACACACACACACACACACATTCATATAACAGTTTCTTGAAAAGTGGAGGTCACCGTGGCAACACGAATGTTGGGGGGTGCCTAGCACCTTCCCTCCGCATAAGCAAGTCCCCGGACCCTAATTGAATCTCGGTTTCACCGACCCGTTTAACAGTGTCACATCACTGGGTCAATGTGCAAACCTTTTCTCGGTTGTGTTGGTACAACCAGTTAAAAAATCAACTTGCGACTCTTACAGTCCAATCGTCGACATTATACATGTCGGACCTTTTTCACTTATTTTTTCAAATAAATCTCACATAAAATGAGAACACAAAAAAACAGGTAACGAAAAGGGACAAATAAAAATCCCGACGTCGACAATCCTTTCAGCTAATACTTATTGTTTGCTATTACTTGTTGGGCAATCAAATGCTCATTCTTGCTAAATTTAAATATTTCCAGCCAATCGTGATCAACCTGAAGGTTCATGCAAAAACAAAGGAAAAGGAAAGCAAACAGAATAAGATTTATGGTATTTTATGTAATAGTTAGACTTTATTAAAACAATGATATCTATGTATTATTATGTAAGGAATGTTTAAAGGTCACGTACCTGGGATTAGACTCTGATATATGTAAATTAAGTTTGGTATTTACATTATTGTTATTATTATTAGTATTATTCCGCTCATAGAAATGGTATCGTGAAGCACCGAGTTCGGGTCTCAAGTACCTGAATTTGGGGGCGTCACAGGATGTAAACTATAAATACAAGTCATTAGGACACTTAGATCATGATCAGGTTGAAAGATAATCAAGGTCAAACTTGGGTTGACCATCTGCCGAAGAACATTTCTGGAAAACCCAGAAATGTTCAAAAACAGTATTTATGGCACACTTTGACCAGCCTATATTTCTTATATGAGATGTTGTTAGACTTTTCTATTGTATGATATTTGTACCTTAATATATGGACTACATGACCAAGTAACTAGATCGCACAAACCAAGCCCAGAATTCAAGATTCAAAGGCTGGAAAATGGCACCCTAGACTGTTCTTCATTTCTGGGTAACCCAGAAATGAAGAACATGTCTGACAAGATTTTTGATGGATTATATCTTATTGTTGTGATATGTTTTGGCTGCAATTCTTGTTTATGGTTGTAGTGCAACATCCGTACTACAACTCTAACATCATTATAAGCCCAGAAAATCAATTAGAACATGGATTTAATTGTGGTCAAACTAGCTAGCTTGTTAACTGGTATAAATGTTCTGAGTAGGCTCAACAACACCTATAGCGATGATTATGTCGCTATAGGCACTCTTTAGCGGCAGTCTCTTTATAAAATTAATATTTTTATTAAATAATTAGAGAAAAATAGTTTTTAATTATTAAAAATTCATATTAAATTTCTACAAATTATTTTAAAGCCTAAAAATGGGGTTTTAATTATTTTGAATATATTTCATTAATATTTTATATTTTTGAAATATTAATGGTATTTAATTTATTTAATTATAATATTAAATAAATTATTTAATTATAGTAATTTTATTTTATAATTAAAGTGATGTGTTAATTTATTAAATAAAATTATAATTATAATGAAAATTATAATTTTATTGTATAGGTTTATGTGGTAAATTGATTTAATAAATTGTTAATAGATTTAATTTAATTTGAATATGAAAATTTATTTAAATAAAGTGTGATAATAAAATATATTATAAATGACTTATGAAAATAAATTAAAAGAGTTTAAATTTGGTTTTACCAAACAAAGTCTTAGAGCTTTTGAAATTCTTATTTTAATCTTGTTTTGCCAAACAAGGCTTAAGGAATGATTAAGTCATTATTTTAATTAATTTTGCCAAACAAGGCCTTATGACTTTTAAATTTAAAATAAAAATAACTGAAATGTATTTAGTAGCCTTATTATTATACGCCAGTTTTATTTTGACGTTAACGTCTGTTTTAGTTTTACGTTAAGTGAGCCTAAGAAAGAACAGAAGGAAGAAAGACAGAGAAGAGGAGAAGAAGAGAGAAAGAGAGAAATTGAGAGAGAAAGAGAAGAAGTTCTCTATAAATTGAGAGAAGAAATTTGTGAGAATTATGAAAGAAAGAAACAAGATGATTGTTCAAAAATTGTATATCTAATCAAAGGTAATAATCTAGCTTTGAGTTTTTATTATTATACTTCTTGAGTTTCTTTGAAAAATTAGATTTCTATGGTTAGATTGTTAAGAGATTAATCATATATGTTAATTAGTATGTATAATTTGTTATATGTAATCTATAACAGGTTTTCATGTAATTAAATTCGTGAAAACAAGTGTTAGAGAAAGAAATTTGGTTTATTGCTTAGTATATGTATTTTAGTCTATTTTAAGGCTTAAATTGATGGTTAGAACATGTATATAATTTGAAATTAATAATAGATGTTGTTATTATGTTGAAAAACGAAAACAACGAAGTTTAAACAGATTGATTTGGTTAGGAATCGAATCTGTGGTGAATGATTACGCTAAATATGTTAAAACATGTAAAACTAATATGAACATGAGTTTTGGGTGAAGATTTAGGTTTGTTAGTGTTCCTATAAATTGTTATAGTTCTAGTATGTTGTAGTTCTATGAATTACGAATCCATAGATTCGAAAACGGACTGATTTGGGTGTGTATAACTCCAGTTATGTAGGTTAGAAGGAGAAAGGGTCAAAAATTCGCAAGAACAGTAAAACTGGGAAAATATTGCGTACCTTACTGCTAAGGGGCACTACAGCGCCGGAATAGTAGTCGGGGCCGAACAATTTTGACCTCCTGTAGTTAAACGACCTTAACTTTTTCTACGGACTCCGATTGAGGTGATTCAAGATGATCCGGAACGAGGACGAATAGACCTACAACTTTTATTCTTTAAGTTTTTCAATTTGAGGTCGGGAATAGGGGTAAAAATGGTCATCTTTAGGACTGTTGTGTTTTCGGGGACAATCGGAGGGCGTCGGGCATGCACATATGCAAGTGTAGTGCTTCTGACGATAAAAGATGTTGTTCTAAGTTATAAAACATGAATGTTAGTAAACATAATGATGCTTAACAATAATAAATGATGTATTAGATAAGTTGTATAAGCTTACTAAGCATACACAAGAGAGACAAATCGGTCGTGTGACGAATGAACGTCAAAACACCGTAACAAGTGTTAATGAACATAAAAAGTGTTTAAAATCAAATGAAATGAATATTATAAGATATTGAATGGGGTTAATATAAAACCAATAAGTAGTCCTAGCAAGACTAAAACAATTGAATGAACTTCAAGTGTGACCTAAGAAGAAATATAGTGACAAATAAGATGAAAGTTAACACAATCAAATTGAATATTGTGTATTGATAATAGAAAAGGTTATGAGATATAGAGTAAAGTTTACATTATAACTACTATGCATTTCTATGTGACTAATAGTTGATGTGCATGATTATATAATTATGTAGGACACGTGAAATGCAGATAGCTGTAAGTTGTTAAACTATTATTAGTAAACAACGATCAAGGAAAGTCTTTCAGTTCCTATTTGCTATGTGAATTTGATGATGAACTGTTTTAAATCTTTATTGCAAATAGCATGGTGTGTTATATGTATGTTGAAAGAATGAAATGTTAAAGTCAATTTATGACTATGTTGATTGAGTAATGAATGTTGATTGAGTAAGGAACTTAATCTTTATACTTGTTATATGAACTATCGCATGTATGTTATGTTAGTCCAATGTTTACGAGACGTATGTTAAGCATGTTATGATGTGCTATGTGATGCATGAAAACTGTTAGATTTTGCTGGGATGTCAAGCTCAAACTTGTAAATAACCACTTTTGCAGGTTAAGGATCCAAGGTAAAGTTATGTGCTACTTGAAAGACATGAATCAGATGTGATACTTGAAGATTTATACACTATGGCTGAGTTATTATTATTTGAACCATGTTTAAGGTTTCAAATAATGTATTAATGTTGAATTGTAATATCGTTTACGATGTAAACTCTTGTAGTATTAAATAGATTCTGACATATTTAGATGTAAAGGCTAAAAGTTTTGGGAACGAGAATAGTTTGTAATAGAAAATTTTAATTATTTTGCAAATTTTAATGGTTGTATTATCGTTTAATGATGTAAAATTAGAGGTTGAATGTATTGTTAACAACCGAGGTGGAGAATTAAATTATTTAAATTTTGGGGTCGTTACAATTGGTATTAGAGCTGATAGGTTAGAAACCTTAGGTAAAAGTACCTTGGGCTATAACCTTAGAGAAGAAAGGTGAAGATAATGAAAGAATAAGTTCAGATAGAGTTTGAACAATAAGAAGTAATTTAAGAAATTTATAAAGATGAGATTAAAACATGCATAAGAGGATTCAAAGAAGAATCTCGCAGAGTTATAAGGAATATAAATGTGGGGTTACCCAACTCTAATAATAGGATGTAAGGTGATAATAAATAGACAATGTCTATAAGAAGAGAATGATAAAGAAGTTAAGAATAAAAAGTTATATTTAAGTATGGTACAATTGTGACGCCCTCAAAATAGGTATACATCACCCATTCTGAGTCGTCAAATACATGGTACAGAATTTAAATACAAACTCCTTTATACAATATGACAAAAATATAGCTGAGAGTTTTTACACGAATATTGTCTAATAGACAGTATTCAAACGCAAATGGAGTCCTCATTATAATTATTATCACACTATTTTATAAAATAGTGAGGACTACTACAGCCACCATCTCAGACCGTCACTCCTTTTCCCGACTAGTCCCGGCTACGTTCTCATTTCCTGAAGAGAACAATGAAAATAAAAGAGTGAGCTCAACTAGCCTAGTAAGAAATATTATGACTAAGATAATACAGAATTAATTATCGTTAGCCTTCAGCAGTGTTAAACTGATAAAATACAATAAACATCAAGTTTAACTGCAGTGGAACAAGTAATCCATTAGAAGAGTCAAGTAGAGCATGATATCTACTATCTTCTATGATTTAAGAGTTTATCATCAATTTTTTCGTTGAGACTTAGCTCAATAAATAGTATCACAACCACGAATTATACATACACTACGACCCAAGGATATTCGTGTTTTCACCAATGGTCATGATCATACCGAATAATCTCTGGCCATAATCATACCAACAACTATCCATCAATACACTACGGGCCAATAAGGACTTTTACCACAACATTTGTAACATTATGGGTCATAATTATACCAAATGGTCTCTGGTCATAATCATACCAATCAATAGTCGATCTATGCACTATGGCCAAAGATAACTTTCATCACAATATAAGTATGAGGATGATGACAATGATATAAGAATTTAATTAAATAAAAGTAAGGATAAATTTTAAAGATTTATAATATAATTTATTCAGAATTTAATACTGTCCAAATTGTCAACATAATACTGATTTGTAGAGTAAAATTTAAGAATAATATTGTATCAAAAATAATTTGGACCGAAAAAAAAATTAATTTTTGTCATGAATAGTACTCCGGGTGAATAGTGCCCGAGTGAATAGTACCACGTGAATAGTACTTTGGGATTAGTACCCTGTGAATAGTACTTGTGAATAGTACCCATGAATAGTACTTTATGAATAGTGCTTTGTGAATAGTACCGTATAAATGAATAGTACTCATGGACAGTACTCCGGCATAAAAAGCTTAAAATTTAACAAGAATGTGCAAAAAATATTCTTGTGAAACGATACTAGATGAAGCGCAAATTTTAAGGATATTCTATTAATTTCATGGAGTATAGAAGCAATACTTTAACAAAATGAGGGTATAATCAGGAATATGATACGAAATAATAATACTCACATACTACAGAGTATGGAAGAGAATATTATTCCTTATGAATACTGAACAAAAATAATATCCCTTACCTTAGAAGAAGACTGGATACTGGAATAGTGAAGTAGTGGAATACTCTTCTTCTTTCTATCTATAGCTTCTCTCTCTATAATTGCTCTTGTGAGTCTTAGTGAATTGGTGAGAATGAAAGAAGAATGAACTTTTATTTATAGGAAAACATGGTTTCGATAATTACACGTTTTAAGGCTCGAATTATTACAGTATAGTACCTTCATCTATACCTCCATTTTTAATTTAGTCCTGCAAGTATTATCAATCTTGCACCACCTCTCCTAATAGTACACACATGTGAATCAATAGTTCCATACAT